>CM065739.1:40974051-40981551 GCA_033310375.1 Conus canariensis
GCTTTATTTCCTCTGCTCTGCATGTCAGTGCTGGTTAGGAGTTGCGATACCATCGACTTCAGCGTCGTCTCCTGCTTTCCCGGCGATGCTGCGGCACGCCTTGGGTCAGTCCTGGCACGGAAGCAAAGACCGCTGTCCACTGGAAAGAGGTGGCCATGGCAACAGTGGGCGT
Organism: Conus canariensis; assembly: GCA_033310375.1. Lineage (NCBI taxonomy): Eukaryota > Metazoa > Mollusca > Gastropoda > Neogastropoda > Conidae > Conus > Conus canariensis. Next base: position 40,974,224 of record CM065739.1, read on the forward strand.
GTGCTGGATTCGACCCGTCGGTAGATGGTTGCTGGAACAGTAGCTGTGTGAACATGCTTCGTTTTTTTTTTGCTTTTTTTTTTTTTTAAATTATTATCTTTTTAACCTTCCCGCATTAACAGTCGTCTCCAACCATCTTTTCAACCTAGCTTCCCATCACACTTAACCCCCACAGTTTTAACACGCTTCTCTTTTGACGTTTCGTTCAGTTTTGTGCTGCGTGCAGGCTGCTGATGATACCATCAGTGTGCTTAGCCTCTTGATGACACCAAACGTTCTGGCACTTTTAGATGAGAATACTGCCGATCAGATGATAGCATGTGTCTGCTCCCGGCACGTCTGTGTGTGTGTGAAAGTAACACCAAGCGGCAACACGGGTAGTGTGGTCGTCATCGACTCGGGCTTCTGGGATAGGGGGTTCAAATCCCATTAGAGGCATGCAGGTGTGGGATTCTTAGGTTCTGACCGGTCTCTGCCCACAGTGGAGAGTGTTTTGGGACTCAAATGGAAAGACTGGAGCTACACAGCCGACTTTCATCCCTAGAACGGATGCATCTCCGAGATTATTTCTCCAGATTGCTAACTAACACTGCAGGTGTCTGAATCTTTGGGGCCTGGTGGATTCCGGGGTATATAACAAGAACAAGCGTAGAATATGTTACGAGAACAAGCATAGCCCTATACCAGAATGGAATATTATGGCGTCGGTCTCCAGTTCTGTGGGCTTTCAAGCCCTGCTCTCGTGGTGACCTCCGTTTCCATTCCTCTTGAGGTCCATGCCTCTTCTGTGTTCGTGTCGAAGTCGTGAGCATGGGCGCGTCGTAGGGTGTACGTGGTGGCGCCCCCTTCGGGGATGTTCATCCACGCTGGTTCCGCGACTAAGCGATTATTGGACGTATTAAGGCTCATTAGGTAGTGTCCTGCGTGTGTTAGATTTGAACAGGCACAACAGTACTGGACTCATCAAATTCATGTAGTAACCGTGCAGAGTCTACTCCAATGGGTTGCGTTACGACGACTTGACAGTGATTGCTCCGTGCGGATTCTGCGGTGGAGCTGCGACGGGACAAACTGGGTGTTGCTATGTACGGGCAAGGGGAGTGGAAAATGAAAGAGGAAAGATGAAAAACAAAATAAAACAACGTACACAAGCAGCAACGATGCACGTTGCGTATGAGGTTAGGTGGACCCCTCCAATCTTGTGGTCACTTCTCTAGCTCTTTCAATATTATCATTTGAATGGTTAGTCACTAATCAACAAAGAAACAAACAAACAGACAAACAAAAGAACAATGATAACAATAAATGTTTCTGAGGGATACAGCTGGCTGCGTCAAGTTTGCAGGCTATATTTCACACCCTATTTAGAACAACAATCTACAAGGCTACTCTGTGTTCACGATTTGTTGTTAAATGAACAATGCAAATACTCGTATATTATCAGCTAGCAAAATTCTTCATGTGTGTACTTACGTTTGCTACTATCTAAAGATCTGGATAGGAAATGGAAACCTAAAATTCAAAAAACAAAGCAACAAATCAGCGTTGAAAGATACAAGATACCCAAACTATAATCCCCCCCCCACCCCAACCCTCCCGCTTTCACCCCGAAGTCAGTTAAGATAACTCTTGGTCCATTTTCCGCGAGAAGTGTTGACGCAAGAACTTAGTAGTTCAGTTGATAACTAGAAATGAAGTGGGTAGGAAAGAATGTTAAAAGAAAATTAAACGAAAGTTTTCATGATGGAAATTGCCCACGGGTTTCACCTGGCGATCAAAGTTTCTCCATTCCATCTTTTTAAAGGCTCACCCGTTTTACAATGAAATATACGCGTTCGGGTGGGCATCAATAGCGCTGTCGCTGCATCTGGTGGTGATGGTGCATAGTGCCATATGCTTTGGTTCCCTCCGATTTGCTACCAGCTTTAGCACCCGCAGTTCTGTCTCTGAGCAGACAGGGCGGAAGGCGGACAAAGCCCAGGAATGCTTCGTCATCCCGCCTGGAGCTCAGTGACCTGCCCTTGACAAGGGTTGTTCACCGTGACTGTGACACTGGGCTACAGCGGGCCATGACCGTGCGGGTTGAGGAGCCGACCAAGAAAAAGAAAAAGAAATGAAAGAAAGTGCAGGTGGCAGAGAAGAATGCTGAATCACAGGTGGGCTCAGCCAGTTTACCTGCAAGGAAACAGGTTGCAGGCGTAATAAACTAAAAACAAAAAAATCAATCAAAATACTTCTATGCGAAGAAAACACACACACACACACACACACACACACACACACACCACACACACACACAACACACACACACACACGTTTGTGTGTGCGTATGCGCGTGCGTGCGTGCGTAAAAGAGAGAGAGAGAGAGAGAGAGAGAGAGAGACAGAGACAGAGACAGAGAACAGCTCCTGACCAGCTATAGGGCTGATCATTAGCAGCCATTGATGAAACCCTGGCAAATTAAGATGTAGATTTTTTTTTGATTTTTTTTTTTTAGCAGGTGATGTCGATATCGAAGAAGTAAAACGGACAAACAGAAAAACTCCCAGCAGAACGTGAACCGCCCAATCAGAAAATAGTTAACAAAGCGCAGACCAAAACAGACAAGAAAGGCCATTCAAAAGGGAGCTAACTTAAGGCAGATCAAGGCCGACAAGGGAAAAAAATAAGAAAATAGTTGATAAAGCGCGGATCAAGACATACCGAGACCAACAAAAAATGCAATAATAAAGCGCTGATCAAGACATACAAAGACCAACAAAAAAGCAATAATAAATCGCGGATCAAGACATACCAAGACCAACCAAAAACAGTAATAATAAATCGCGGATCAAGACATACAAAGACCAACCAAAACAGCAATAACAAAGCGCGGATCAAGACATACAAAGACCAAAAAATAAAAAATAAAAAAAATAAAGCGCGGATAAAAACAAAGGGCCTACAAAGACCAACAAAAAAACAATAATAAAGCGCAAATCAAGACATAGGGCCTACAAAGACCAACAAAAAAAGCAATAATAAAGCGCGGATCAAGACATACAAAGACCAACAAAAAAGCAATAATAAAGCGCGGATCAAGACATAGGGCCTACAAAGACCAACCAAAAACAGCAATAATAAAGCGCGACCAAGACATACAAAGACCAACAAAAAGCAGTAATAAAGCGCGGATCAAGACATAGGGCCTACAAAAACCAACAAAAAGCAATAATAAAGCGCGGACCAAGACATACAAAAACCAACAAAAAAGCAATAATAAAGCGCGGATCAAGACATAGGGCCTACAAAGACCAACAAAAAGCAATAATAAAGCGCGGACCAAGACATACAAAAACCAACAAAAAAGCAATAATAAAGCGCGGATCAAGACATAGGGCCTACAAAGACCAACAAAAAGCAATAATAAAGCGCGGACCAAGACATACAAAAACCAACAAAAAAGCAATAATAAAGCGCGGATCAAGACATAGGGCCTACAAAGACCAACAAAAAGCAATAATAAAGCGCGGACCAAGACATACAAAAACCAACAAAAAAAGCAATAATAAAGCGCGGATCAAGACATAGGGCCTACAAAGACCAACAAAAAGCAATAATAAAGCGCGGACCAAGACATACAAAAACCAACAAAAAAGCAATAATAAAGCGCGGATCAAGACATAGGGCTACAAAGACCAACAAAAAAGCAATAATAAAGCGCGGACAAGACATACAAAACCAACAAAAAAGCAATAATAAAGCGCGGATCAAGACATACAAAGACCAACAAAAAAAGCAATAATAAAGCGCGGATCAAGACATACAAAGACCAACAAAAAAAGCAATAATAAAGCGCGGATCAAGACAGGCTACAAAGACCAACAAAAAAGCAATAATAAAGCGCGGATCAAGACATGCAAAGACCAACAAAAAAAGCAATAATAAAGCGCGGATCAAGACATACAAAGACCAACAAAAAAAGCAATAATAAAGCGCGGATCAAGACATACAAAGACCAACAAAAAAGCAATAATAAAGCGCGGATCAAGACATACAAAGACCAACAAAAAAAGCAATAATAAAGCGCGGATCAAGACATACAAAGACCAACAAAAAAGCAATAATAAAGCGCGGATCAAGACATACAAAGACCAACAAAAAAGCAATAATAAAGCGCGGATCAAGACATACAAAGACCAACAAAAAACAAATAATAAAGCGCGGATCAAGACATACAAAGACCAACAAACAAAAAAGCAATAATAAAGCGCGGATCAAGACATACAAAGACCAACAAAAAAGCAATAATAAACGCGGATCAAGACATACAAAGACCAACACAAAAAAGCAATAATAAAGCGCGGATCAAGACATACAAAGACCAACAAAAAGCAATAATAAAGCGCGGATCAAGACATACCACAAGACCAACAAAAAAAATAATAATAAAGCGCGGATCAAGACATAGCCAAAGACCAACAAAAAAGCAATAATAAAGCGCGGATCAAGACATACAACAAAGACACAAAAAAAAGCAATAATAAAACGCGGATCAAGACATACAAGACCAACCAAAAAAGCAATAATAAAGCGCGGATCAAGACATACCAAGACCAACCCATAAAAAGCAATAATAAAAGCGCGGATCAAGACATAGGGCCTACAAAGACCAACAAAAAAAAGTAATAATAAAACTCGGATCAAGACAAGGCCACAAAGACCACACAAAAAAGCAATAATAAAGCGCGGATCAAAGACATAGATAAAGACATACAAAAGAATACAAAGACCAACAAAAAAAAAAAGCGATTAAAAAAAATGCGGATCAAGACATATAAGAGTAACAAAAAAAGCAATGATAAAGTGCAGATCACGACATAACAAAGACCAACAAAAAAAAATAATAAAGCGCGGATCAAGACATACAAACACCAACAAAAAAACAATAATAAAGCGCGGATCAAGACATACAAAGACCAACAAAAAACAAATAATAAAGCGCGGATACAAGACATACAAAGACAACAAAAAACAATAATAAATCGCGGATCAAGACATACAAAGACCAACAAAAAAAGCAAATTATAAAGCGCGGATCAAGACATAGGGCCAAACAAAGACCAACAAAAAAAGCAATAATAAAGCGCGGATCAAGACATAGGCCAACAAGACCAACAAAAAAAGCAATTATAAAGCGCGGATCAAGACATAGGGCACAAAGACAACAAAAAAAAGCAATTATAAAGCGCGGATCAAGACATAGGGCCTACAAAGACCAACAAAAAAGCAATTATAAAGCGCGGATCAAGACATAGGGCCAACAAAGACCAACAAAAAAAGCAATAATAAAAGACGGATCAAGACATAACAAAGACCAACAAAAAAACAATTAATAAAGCGCGGAACAAGACACACAAAGAAACAAAAAAAACAACAATAAAACGCGCGGATCAAGACATATAAAGACAACAAAAAAAGCAATTATAAAGCGCGGATCAAGACATATAAAGATCAACAAAAAAAGCAATGATAAAGCGCGGATCAAGACATACAAAGACCAACAAAAATGCAATAATAAAGCGCGGATCAAGACATACAGAGACCAACAAAAAAGCAATAATAAAGCGCGGATCAAGACATAGGGCCTACAAAGACCAACAAAAAAGCAATGATAAAGCGCGGATCAAGACATAAAGATCAACAAAAAAGCAATGATAAAGCGCGGATCAAGACATACAAAGACCAACAAAAAAGCAATAATAAATCGCGGATCAAGACATACAGAGACCAGCAAAAAAGCAATAATAAAGCGCGGATCAAGACACAGGGCCTACAAAGACCAACAAAAAGCAATAATAATGTGCAGATCAAGATAGATAAGAAGTCTTTCTTATTAATGAGAAAACAATTTACAAAGTGCAAATAAAGACAACAACAATTTATGTTGTTAACAGTCTAGCTGACCGCTAAGGGCCGTATCAGGACTATCATGGCATCAGAGTCCATTCCCTGCACAGATTAAAAAAAAAAAAGCACAAATGATTAAAACAGATTTTATAAAATATACAAAAATGCTTTAAAATCTTTCTTCCGTTAAATCTTAGATCAGATGAATAATATCATCTCTTTCAGGAGGTCAAAATGACATCTGGTGGAACATCTCTGATTAAGGTTTTCATGGAATCTGCTGTAAAGTGTTTATATCTGACGTTATGTTAGTCCCAACTCGCTGTAAGAACATGTTTAACAGCGAGTGGTACATCACATGAAATGCACCATAGAGTTTCTTCACCTTCAAAAAGATAGAGTTGGCCTTTAAAAAAATGTTGCCTGTGTGTAATCGGCATAGAACTGTTTCTTCTTTACGGCCAGTTGTGGCATCTAAAACAGTAAGCCCTCTTTAAGGTTTGGACGAGTCTGAAAGAGTCTGCAATCCAAAGAGGTGTTCCAGTCCTTTTTCCAGCAGACTTTGACGTTAGACTGTTTCGGATCGGTGTAAGGGATAGAATATCTGCACAGTTTCTTACTTTTGGCATTCTTTGCAAGTTGACCAACCAGCTCATCGCTTCGAGACCCAAAAGAAAACAGTGAACAAAGCGCAGATCAAAACAGCCAAGAAACACAAAGAAGAAGAAGAAGCACCGATCAAGACAGACTAGACAGACCAATCATAAAACAGTGAACAAAGCGCAGATCAAAACAGCCAAGAAACACAAAGAAGAAGAAGAAGCACAGATCAAGACAGACTAGACAGGCCAATCATAAAACAGTTAACAAAGCGCAGATCAAAACAGCCAAGAAGCACAAAGAAAGAGAAACACAGATCAAGACAGACTAGACAGGCCAATCATAAAACAGTTAACAAAGCGCAGATCAAAACAGCCAAGAAACACAAAGAAGAAAGAGAAACACAGATCAAGACAGACTAGACAGGCTAAATCATAAAACAGTTAACAAAGCGCAGATCAAAACAGCCAAGAAACACAAAGAAGAAAGAGAAGCACAGATCAAGACAGACTAGACAGGCCAATCATGAAACAGTTAACAAAGCGCAGATCAAAACAAGATCAGATCAGATCAATCAGAAAACAGTTTTTGTAAAGCGCAAAATGAAAACAACCAAGAACGACCAATCAGAGAAAAGAGCGCAGATCAAGACAGACAAGCAGGACCAATCGGAAAACAGTTAACAAAGCGCAGGTCAAGACAGACAAGAAAGATTTATCAGAGAACGGTCAGCTCTGTGCAGATCCAAACATACGAAACCATGAAGAAAACGTGGAGGGGGTCGGGGTGGGGGTGGGTGGCAGGGGTCTAAAATTTTATCATAATACCCCAGCCGGCAA
>CM065739.1:40994051-41009051 GCA_033310375.1 Conus canariensis
GAAAGTGTTTTGTATATTTCTGTGAGGGAGCTTCTCAGCAGTAAGCGGTAGAAGCTACTCCGTCCTCCGATTTTCAACCATCAGTAAATATTCTTTGAAAGGATGGAAATTGAGAACAAAGTTCAGCAAAAATGAGAATGTCTGCAAAATGTCTAGAACGCTGAAGAGCTGGCGGAATGTTTACAGCAAGAGGCAAGATCAAAGTTGATCGATCTGTGGGTGTGGAAAGTTTACGGTGGTTGGTCACGAAATTTGGACAGATTACAAACGGTTCTAAGGTTGATATCTAGTTGTTCAGCTGGGGGAAATAAAGATTTATAGCGGTGGGGATGAACTTGGGCTTACTTCAGTGGGTGTGTGTGTATGTGTGTGTGTGCGTGCGCGTGCGCGCGCGCGCGCGCGCGCGCGCGCGCGTGTGTGTGTGTGTGTGTGTGTGTGTGTGTGTGTGATTTCAGTCGAAAAACAGTCACAGGTAGGCCTTGGGGTTTCAGAGAGGAGTTCTAAGCAAGAGTTCAGAGATAGTTTTAGTCAATGGTTGAGGAGGGATGTTTTACAAGCTTATGCATACAAACTGGACTCAGGAGAGCCCATAGGTTAATTCGAAGCACTTTGTAGTGCATTGGATTCAAAGTGTTGAGGCAGGGAAGTCCTGCAGAACTACAGACGACACAGCCATAGTCTAATTAAGAGCAGAACCCTTTACAGATGGAGAAGAGTTTTTTTATTGGCACCTCAGTTTGTGTGTGCCACGACTCGGGGAAAAAAAAGTTTTCGAAAGAAGTTTTCATTTGCTGGATGTGACTTTTGAAGCTGAGTTTTTGAACGAAAATAACTCCCAAGAATTTAGTTTCCTTCTTAGCTGTAATGGTGCGTTTATCCGTACGAATGTCAGCGTTACAATAGTACTGTCGAAAGTTGTGAAAATGTTTATATTGGGTTTTAGCAGCTGGAAAAGCAGAGCAAAGTTGTACTCCCGAATAGAAGGCTCCAGTCGCGTAGAGCGCGAAGTTGTCATTAAACAGGATTCAGATTATGGGTTTATAGATTTCATTATGTCAGTAATTTCAGCGCTGAAGAGAGTAGGAGAAAGAATGCCCCCCCTCCCCCCCCCCCCCCCCCCCACCCCGGGGTACACTCTATTCCTTCTCGTTAACGTCAAACAGCATGGTGCCAACATAGATTTTATACTGCCAATCAACCAGAAAGTTTTTGCATTGTTTAATTAAAGAGAGGGAGATGACCTCGAAAACTCACACTATGAAGATCCATTAGAATACCAGATTGTGTCGTAGGGGTTTGTCCAGGTAAAAAAGGATGGCTTAACATGTTTGTGAATGACAGCATTGCAGGTGGTGGTTTCACGACGCACCAAATGGTCCACCGAAGAATTTTACTCGTCGAAACAGCACTGTGCTGTGATTAAAAGGCCGTTATTTTCCACTTCCACATCAGTCAAGAGTCAGCCATATTTTTTCTATGAAGTAACAAAAGCAGCTGGTCAGAGACGTTGGGCAATATTTTGAAGAATTGGTCAAGTCCTTTCGGAATACGCAGGTGTTGATTATGGTATCAACTGGCAAAAACTTTTGTTTATACGTTTTCACGACAGTTGGTGGAAGTCTGGACATGAGAGATTTCTTTGTGACGGTTGTCCTCAGTCAACCACGGCACTGAATAACCGGAGTAAAATAAAAAAAAAAAAAAAAAAAAAAAAAAATCAGTAGCAGTGCAGGTTGATTAGCTAGTAATTGAACTTCTTTCTACAGCTATGGTGATTCGATGGTGTCGGTAAATCGCGCAAGTCAACAGTGTCATTTCCTTTGACTCGCTGTACACTCGCGGGAGTTTTCTTCGCCAGAAAATAGCGTGACTTTAAATCCGTTCAATGAGCGGACGATAATTCGGCAGAAACGTAAGGATTGACTCTCATGTGTTTATCTCCAAGCAAGGAAAAGGTAAACATAAATCTGACTGTGTTTGACACCACTAACAGCGACAGTGTCGTTGTTGGCGGAAAAAAGTTTGTTCGGTATTTATGAGAACACAATGTACGTGTCACAACAAAGCAGCCCAGTGTTGACTATAATTAGCTGTTGATTTATGTAATGGTTATTGACCAGTCGATCACAGTGGCCACACACCATTATCTGACCCAACTGGATCCGCTCTCACCCGCGTCGGCGTGTATGTTATATGATAAAGCACATCAGTAGCGACCCCCTCCACGTTTCCCTGCGTCTTTCTCCTCGACAGTGGAGTGTCATGGGTAAACAGAAAGCCTCATATTATTCCTTCACTGACATATCAGACTTTTTCAAGCCTGCGAAAATATTAGGTGTCAATGATAGAACAAAGCCCGTTCACTTACAATTAACACGCCGTTTGCAGCCTTTCATTTCATGATTTAATTCGTGGTTTATAAGTCGGCCCTGATAGACTGCTGGGCTACAATGAGCAACATTGAAACTGGTTTATGATCAAACTCTCTCTCTCTCTCTGTCTCTCTCTCTCTCTCTCTCTCTCTCTCTGTCTCCTCCTCTCCTCTCTCTCTCATCTCTCTCTCTCTCTCCTCACACACACACACATACACACATACACACGCGGGCGCGCGCGCGCGGCGCAGTTTCTCATATAATAATCATTTGACAACTGGACCCCCCCCCCCCTTCCCCCACAGAATGTCAGTCAATTCAGAACTGTAGATGGCTGCAACAACCGAGTGCACATCTTAATGCTTGGCTTACAACCGCAAACAACGAAAGTGTTGACGTTTGCTAATACTGGGCTATAGCAATGTTCAAACTCGTAATAGAGAAGTGGAAATCAAGCAATTTTACTCGCTGGCAGCCTACCGTGGCAGGTTAGGCTATGCACACCATGAATTACCATACCTCATTTTTTTTCCCCGTTTCTGTCCCTCCACAGGGCTACGCCTGGGTGTCCATCATCTTCGTCTTCATCTCCATCTTCTCGTTCTGCGCCGACACGCACCCTGTGTTCCGGGTCAAGATGGAGGACGTGGGCCAGTTCTCCGGCATCTACAGCTTCTTCAACGTGGAAGGCTTTGACCCCCACTTCCAGATGGACAACGCCAGCGACGTCGGCTCCGGCGCCTTCAACGACAGCCTGGTCCAGCAGGAGGTGCTGGACAACCAGACTCTCCCCAACGCCACGAAGGACGTGGACTCTGCAGACGACCTGCCGCATCCCAGCCTCCTCATCCTGGACATGTGCTGCCTCATCTTCTTCACGGTGGAGTACGTCACGCGCTTCGTGTGCTCGCCCAGCAAGATGAACTTCCTCAGGTCCTTCCAGAACGTGATCGACTTCGTGGCCATCTCGCCGGACTACGTGGAACTGCTGTTCCTCTTCTTCGGTCCTTCCATGCGGCGAGAAGGGATGGGGGTCATGGATTTGATGTTCATTTTGCGCATGCTCAGACTGTGCAGGATCTTCCGGTTGATCCGCCACGTGCCCGGGTTGTGGATCTTGCTGTACACGCTGAAGGCGTCCTTCAACGAGCTCATGTTGATGTTTGTGTTCTTGCTGATCGGCATGGTCGTCTTCGCCACACTCATGCACTTCGCCGAGGAAAAACACGGCTTTCCCAACATCCCCGTAGGCTTCTGGTGGAGTGTGGTCACCATGACCACGGTGGGTTACGGGGACATGGTGCCGAAGACGGCGGCGGGCTACGTCATCGGCTCGTGCTGCGCCGTGGCAGGTCTGCTGATGATCGCGTTCACTGTGCCCATCATCGTCAGCAACTTTGTGCTCTACTACACGCACGTGCAGTACGGCCTCGCGCGCCGGGACCGCGAACTGGAGCGGAACGAAGAGGAGGCACACGGTGACGAGGAGAACGCGATCGAACACGACATCTGCGAAAGCCGCTCGGACGTTTCGGAAGGGAAACCGGTGGTGTTCTCGCTGGCGCCGCCGCCGAAAGCCGCGGTGGACTCACATGCCATTGCACTCGGGGAGAACGTGGCGCTCACCTCGCCCTCGGCTGAGCACGACGAACGTGTCAGTTTCGAGGACGACAAGAACAGGACGGCTGAACGGGTCGTGGTCGTCTGAGCCCGTGCTGCTCGTCACTCCCGCGTGGACAGTCACTGGGTGGTGATGGGATGGGCTGGGACGGGTCGGGTGGGGTGGGAGAAGGAGGGTGTGTGTGTGTGTGTGTGTGTGTGTGTGTGTGTGTGTTGTGTTGGTGAAGTCCAGGGAAGGAGTTCACTTCACCATGACTGTGGATTGGGGGGGGGGGGGGGGGGGAGGCGGGACGTCCAGAAATCCAGGGAGTGCACATTGTTGTTAATTAACCATGACGTGAGAATCGCCTGACCCTGTGTGTGGTTTACGGCTGGTGTTCGTTTGAAGTGGGCCCTTCTTTCCTTTCGTGTGTACATACGTTCCCCCTAGTGATGCGGTTTTCCTCGTAGGGGTGTGTGTGTGTGTGTGTGTGTGTGTGTGTGTGTGTGTGTGTGTGTGTGTGTGTGAGAGAGAGAGAGAGAGAGAGAGAGAGAGAGAGAGAGAGAGAGCGATGCGCCCTCGCGAGTGTAGTGATTAGTGTGTTGATGTGTTTTGACAGACCTAACTTCATCACCTCCACTGTTTGCGAGCCTCTTCTTCTTTGAAGCTCACTTTTTCTACCACTTCTGTGTTACTTTAGGTAGCTCGTACACTTCAGTTTGTCAAAGCAATCATTTCTCTTTCCGAGTTCTGAAAAAAAAACACATCTGTCTGGCTGGACAGTCTTGATGCGTATGGAGTTTATTATTGTGACTAAATTCACCAATATTATTGTTATTATTATTGTTGTTATTGTTACTATTATTTTCATCGTCATTACATCATCATATTATTATTTTATTATTATTATTATTATTATTATTATTATTTATATTATCATTTTTCAAAATGGAGTGACTGACGGCGGTGAACGAAGCAAAATTTAGAAAGAGAGGGTGTTAGTTACCGCCAATGACATTGACAAACAAAGCACATGACAAGACACGATGCATTTCAACCTCTTGGGTCTTCTTCAGGCGAAAAAATAAATAAATCACATTTAACATTTAAACAGTACAAACAAAGAACGAAAATGACTCATCTGTTGTTGTCCACCACATGGACAACAGATGAGTCATTTTCGTTCTTTGTTTGTACTGTCTTAAATGTTAAATGATTTATTTTTTCGCCTGAAGAAGACCCAAGAGGTTGAAATGCATCGTGTCTTGTCATGTGCTTTGTAATGTCATTGGCGGTAACTAACACCCTCTCTTTCTAAATTATTATCATTGTTATTGTTATTATCATTATTGCTATTATCATCATTATTATTATTATCATTATGATTACTATTGTTATTATTAGTATCATGATTTTATTATTATAATTATCATGCGATTATTATACCGTTATCATTATTATCAGCCCAGCCGACCACACGGGGCCTTTTCAGGGTTGTCACCGCTCAGGGAAAAGAAGTCCAGTCTGCAAAACACGCCAGTTACCAACTCAGTGTACATATTTCCGTAGACTTCATAGCTTGGTACTAATGGTAGTTCGTCTGCTGAGGTCCTGAAGGCTGGTAAGAATTAGGCCCTGCTGAGTGCGACATGTATTGTCCTTAACACACCACACCCCACCACCCCCTTCCTCCTCCTTCCTCGCGGCTTGTCGACAAGGGAAACGAATTTAAGAACTAAGAAAACATAAATTCAATACGACAAAAAAGGTCAAATTGGCAAACAGACTTTGCAGAATGCACAGCCAGTGTCCAGTCTGAAAACTGTGTAGATTTTCACTGGCTAGGTCATCAAATTACAAACAAAGGGAAAAGAAAAGAAAAAAAAAAGAAGTTGGCATGCAATGAATTTTACAATAGTAAAGAGTGTGAAGATTGGCTAGAACAAGGACAAGTGAATGAGTCTCAAAGTGCATTCCAGGGCTTCAGGGATGAGAGGCAGTCAAAGAGATCGGCAGAATGGAGAAACCTATCAGCGCAGAATTTCAGATGGACTGGAACACAATTTATACTGAAAAAGCCTCCAACTGGAACACAATTTATACTGAAAAAAGCCTCCAACATCTCCAGGGGGATTTCTGTCCAGCGAAAAAGAAAAAGAAAAGAAAAGAAAAAGAAGGCAACAAATTCGGAGTTTTTTTTAAACAAGTAATTGATGTTAAATTTATCACATGATAACTAGTCTCTTGATATCCTGACAGGTGATAACAGGGGGCCGTTCTGAGGAGCTTTGTAGACAGTGAAAGCAATGTATGGACTCTACATTTCTAGGACACTGTGATTTGTTCTGATAACTCGTTAGTGTTTCAGCCTAGCTACTCAGTTTTATTTTCCACATGAAAATAGGAATTATAACTTTTTTTTTAGCAGCGGCCGTGTTTTTAAAAGAAAAAAATCCCTTTTCTAGTGCGCATATTTTAAAACGAAATTCATAGAATTAGGCTATCATAACTTCAGATTCTGTATTCATTGTATGTGTATACAAAGTTTAGTTCAGACCACTCTTCTGCTCATTCAGTGGCAGCGAAGTTGGTTTTACCCTGAGTTTCAAATGAAATTGTATATGTTTATCTTCTGTCCACCAAGGGGGAGGGGAGAGGAGGGGGAGTTGAATGGTTTTAGCCGTTTTTAACTTTGGTATCTCTACTATGATCAAAATCGTCCTCTCATTTTTGTTCCTTTGTTTGTTTTGTTGTCGTCTTAGCCAAACTGACTACATGAGGCCTTTTCAGGGCTATCACTCCAAACTGACTACATGAGGCCTTTTCAGGGCCTCCTATCAACCTTTGGGGTTCGTGGAAAAAGAAGCCCTTTTCTATGTACCAGTCACACACATTCAATTTATCACACGAGACGTGAGATCTACTACACTGACGTCCTCGGGCCTCTATAACAAGGTCGTGTTTAAGGGCCACGGTCATTTACCGCCATTCTTCGCCTCCAGATTGAAACATACGTGCTAAGAAATTAACGATCAAAACAACAGAGACACAGAAACGCCTTAACAGGCCTTAAAGGCAATTAGGCACGTTGGCTAAAGCAGCAACAACAGCGAAAAAAGGCTGCCATGAATTCCACAAGACAAAAAGATCCCAAAATGTTCCAGACCCAAAGGCAGGTGATTCAGCCACAAAGGCAGAAAGGTAATGGACGACCGTAGAAGAAGAAAAGAAGAGAGAGAGAGAGAGAGGAGGGGGGGAGGGGGGGGGGGAGTGGCAGTTAAGCAGTATGATAGAAAAGAGGACATTGCTAGCACATCGTTTCCCGAGAGCGACGATACAATTTAAACCGCAAGAGCCCTCGCATTCCGACACGGTCCACATGTGGAAGTTCATCCGCGATCATTCATGTTGTTTACAGCCCCGCCGACTGCGGGGGGGGGGGGGGGGGGGATGGGGGGGAGGGATATCAGGGCTGTCACATTGTGCAAGTCGATTCCCTGTAGTCTGACGAGGGACCTGAAGGAGTCTACTGTCAAGCGCTGACTTTCTCCTGTCGCGAAAATTCCAACACTTGATAAGCAGGTTGTCAATGCTGAGAAGTTCATCACACTATATGCAGACCTGCCATTGATCATGAGAGTCTCTGAAAGGTACACGTGAGTGTAGAAGGCATGACTTGTACTGTGTACAGCCTGCATTGCACCGACTCCTCCTTGCGGTTGTCTAGAACGGCTGACAGGACCGTTTTCAGATAAGGTTGATGTGGAAATCTAGCCGTTATATTAAAGAAAACGAATATAGATAGATAGATAGATAGATAGATAGATAGATAGATAGATAGATAGATAGATAGATAGATAGGTAGAGATAGATAGATAGATAGATAGATTGATTGAGTGATTGATTGCTATGAATCAGGTATATGCGTGATAGATAGATAGATAGATAGATAGATAGATAGATAGATATGTAGGTAGGTATAGATAGATAGATAGATAGATAGATAGATAGATAGATAGATAGATAGATAGATAGATAGATAGATTGATTGATTGATTGCTATGAATCAGGTATATGCGTTTGTCTACACAAAGTCAATCGTAGAAACGAAAGCGCATGATGACAGTCCCAACAATACCATAGATTGAATGCTGGCATCATGAAGGACATCAAAAAAGATATGTCAAGTCATGTTTGTATCCTAACCATCTCAAACAAATGGATAGGAAGAAAGGGACACTCATGACCAGCAAACAACATTTTGTATCTGCAAATAAGAGTGTTGGCTGATGCAAGTTCAACTCCATATCAGCTCTGGATAAGCTATGACATAGATTTGCACCAGTATTTCTTAGTTTAGAATTAACTCCGAGTTTGTTTGTTTGTTGTTTTTTTTTAACTGGAATTCATTTTCCGACATTGTAAATAGGCTACCGTCAGTTTCTTAGTGATGATCAATGCCAAAAACTAAATAGTTATTTAGAACGTGGAGTTCATGTTTGTTTTCTTATTTTCTCCTTCTTCCATTTTCTTTTCAAGATACCTATACATAACTCCATAAGAACAGAACTTTCAGGTATCTCATATCATTGCACGGTGATGTAAATTATGAAGACAACGTTGCCAGTCTCTGCTGAGCTTGGGATCTTAATTCACGACTCTGCTATCGATTTTCGACCTTCTGGAGAAGCCCAGCGATAGAGCGCTACAACAGACCAGTTTATAGAGAACCAGACGTTGTTACAGTTTGTGTAGCTTCTGTGGTCAACAAGTTTTTTTTTTTTATTGTATGATGGAGTCCTTTGTAACGAATCAGTGCCGGTCGTTACTTTACTCGCAGTTCCAACAGTTATTCTTTGAAACTGTCAGTGTCTTCAGTTACCTTTATTTCTGTGTTCTTTTCAGAACATGGTTCCATGCAGTTTCTGTACTTTCTTTCTATCTTCAGACAGAATATCTGCGGTACACTGAACAGAACTTTTTTTTCCCTTCGCGTAACAACCATTTTCCCGAGCTGTGAGGGGTCGTAGTATCAACGTATGTTCGTTTATTGGTTAGCGTCTGGGTTTTTTTTTTTTTTTTTTTTCCCCCAAGGAACGCAATATTTACAATATCTCAGTAGTCAAACTTGAAACCTCGGCACCAGTCCGAACTGGAAAACATTTAGATGAACTGTACATTTATTGTTTCAGCGTACCTTTAATCAAGATAAACATATAAAAAGGTAGTGTTTTTCGGATTAGAAATAGGCATTCTGGGACAACGCCAGTGGATAAATCTGTCTAGCCGACAAGCCCAACCCCACCCCCTCCCTCCTTTTCTAGTTAAAGTCTTTTTCTTACATAGTTTGTTAAAAACAAAAGAAAAGAAGTCTCATAAAACCAGATTTTGAAATATACGGCTTCTTTCTAGAGGTTTCAAAAGAAAACTCTTGCAATCATGAACGGCTTTTTTTTTGTGTGATGGCTCTTCGTCTGCGCCACTTCAGTAGCACGACCCCCACCCCCCTCCACCCGCCGCCCTTCCCCCCCCCCCTACCCCTGCCGCTCATTCTGGCTCCCCATCTGTAGCCACCCCGCCACAGCCCCGGCACCAGCAATCGTCAAGAGCCGTCAATCGTGAGGCAGCCCACCAGAGGAGACACTGCACTACTGCCCAGCCAGTTCGGTGGGTGTTCTGTGGATCCTGTTCTGATACAGCATGCTAAATGATTAGGAAGATGATGTTCTGGAGTTCCATTTCAGTCTGAGACTGCATGACAGGGCTGCACTCTACGCTTACATTCATGATGTCTCCCGAGGTCATCCAGGCCCGAGAGATGCAGACACCTGCAGAATTGGTCAGGAAATTTGAGCTACACTGTCAGATGCCTGTCCATTTAAAGGATGAATCTCGACTGTGTGGTCACGGTCTTCTCAGTTGAGCCCATAGCAAGCTCAACCCTGGGTTGGAGCCGGAAGAGGAAAGGGGGGGGGGGGGGGGGGGATGCCGCAAATGAATGGCTCTGATGGAAATTGAACCCACGACCTCCCAGGGAATTTACGACGCTAACCACTGTAATACAACGGCTGGTCCGCTGTAGCCCCCCCCCCCCCCCCTCCCCTCCTCCCCCCTTGCGCCCATGCATCATAAGTAGTAACGTGGTCTGATGAATACAGGAAATGATTGATATTCTCAGTCTCGGCGAGGAAGATGCTCCGATTGGTGCAGGAAATGATGGGTATTCTCTATCTCCTATAGTCTACCCACTCAGCCAGGAAGGTGCTCCGACTGGTGCAGGAAATGATGGGTATTCTCTATCTCCTATAGTCTACCCACTCAGCCAGTAAAGCGCTCCGATTGGTGCAGGAAATGATGGGTATTCTCTAGGAAATGATGGGTATTCTCTATCTCCTATAGTCTACCCACTCAGCCAGTAAAGCGCTCCGATTGGTGCAGGAAATGATGGGTATTCTCTATCTCCAATAGTCTACCCACTCAGCCGGTAAGGCGCTCCGACTGGTGCAGGAAATGAGGGGTATTCTCAATCTTCAGTAGTCTACCCACTCAGCCGGTAAGGCGCTCCGATTGGTGCAGGAAATGATGGGTATTCTCTATCTCCAATAGTCTACCCACTCAGCCGGTAAGGCGCTCCGATTGGTGCAGGAAATGATGGGAATTCTCCGTTTCCATTTGCGGCAACCTGAATTTATTGCTGTTCATTCAGCCTCTCGACACCACGACTGAAAAAAAAGTGTTAATAGGCAACTAGGTTGGTTGGTTGGTTTGTTTGTTTGTTTGTTTTTTGGGGGGCGGGGGGGGGGGGGAGAGAAAACGTCTTTATTATATTCATTTTCTGGCGTCTACATCAACTCAGTAGCGTTCCAATGCCTTTTTTGAACAAGTGATAGGATTATGCGTTTCCATTGTTAACAGGTTATACTTTTGTTTTGCTTGTTTGATACGTTTCCTAGTTAGTTTGCTATCTCTTTGAATTCAACGTTTGCCACAGTTAACTTTTATTTCATCAGTTACTCGCTGGTTCCAACTTTATTCGTTTTTTTTTTTTCTCCTTTGACTGGTGTAACATGGCAATAAAGAACGTAATGTTCACATCAAGGTAGTGCTTGTCATACAATTACTTATTCACTTTTAGTGCAATTAGAAGAAAATCCACAACATTATGCTTACGTAAATTAATTATCACTTCAATTTTTTTCATCACATCATCTGATCTTTTAATTTCTTTAGATTTTTGTTGTTGTTGTTGTTGTTTTATTTTGTTTGTTGGTCATTATCGAGATGACCGTCGTAAAGATATAAATTATACTAGATTGGATGAACACTTTGTGGAATAGTTTAGACTTTTCTTCTTTTTGCTTTGTGTATGCTGAAAAAAAATCATGATGTGCTTCCGTAACTGCGTGCGTGCGGGGGTGTGCGTGTGCAGCCTATGTGCTTGCGTGTGTGCATGCATGGGAGCGTGCGCACATGCATGCGTATGTGTGTGTGTGTGTGGGGTGTGTGTGTGTGTGTGTGTGTGTGTGTGTGTGTGTACGCACGCGCGCGTGCGAGCATGTCTTCATATGTGCAATCCTATGTCGGTAATTTGTTAAACGTGTTTTGTTCGTGTTGGAACGGGAGTTTCAAAGCAGGCACCGGCTTTCTCTCCCAGGATAAGAGAGACAACTCGTGCGGTTGAAGTCAGACTGATAATTACTTCCCTTGGAAGGCTTTGAAGAAGAAATGTTTTTGTTCTAATTCCCGTTTGTTCTAATTCCCGTTATCCTTTCCCAGCATGCTTTCGGCGTTCCTGTTATGGTTTTTTTTTTTTTTTTTAAATTTGTTGTTGTTATTTGCCTTGGTTTTACTTTTACGTTGTTTCCGCCTTCTGTGCGTGTCGCAGACGATCATTAGTCACTATTATGGCCGGGGGTGCAACGAAGGATCACGCTAGACACAAACATGTGTTCAGTGCCCATGACGGAATTCTTGTCGGGTCTCGTCTTCTAAACGCTCTCCCGCTGTCACCTCGCCACCTCGTCACCCTTTGTGTGTGTGTGTGTGTGTGTGTGTGTGTGTGTGTGTGTGTGCGCGTGCGTGCGTGCGTGTGTGTGTGTGTAAATAAAATTTTCGCGTCACTTCCATGAGATGGGTTGTTCCACTGCACTTTTTTCCCTCCAGTGTTGAGTTTGATTCTCCAGGCAAGTTGTTCGTTTCACCATGCACGTTTAAATTTCCCCTTTTCTTCCCGCCGCCCCTCCACCCTCTTAATAGATTATTTCACCCGTATTTAATTTCTGTCCGTGCCTCAGCATCAATGTTTTTTTTGTTGTTTGTTTGTTGTTGTTTTTTTCAAGATAGGGGTGGGGATCTTATTATGAAAGGATCTTGAGTAATTTTTGGTTTGATCCATTTAAAAAATGATGAGATATTGATAAAACAAATGGGAGATAATGCCAGAGTTAATACCAGTGGTTCTGGCTTTTCACTGGAGTTGTCGGTATTGCTGTCACACAAAATGTATCGTCAACGTCACCGTAAGGTGCTCAAATTACAGTGGGGAGGGGGGGGGGGGGGGGGGGGGGGCATAGTGTGATTATTTGTCATCATGTTGTTCAATACCAAGACACACTGAATGCTGTACACAGAGGAAGTCTGAGAATCGAGACACCAAACACGAACAACTCCGGACCTGTCAATTTGCGTCTGTATAGAAAATGATTTTTCTTTCACAGCATATCGACGACTAAACATAATGCGAATGAACTTTCTGCTTTTCAAGCTTGTACGATTCATGTTTGTAGCCCAGCCGACCGCGGGGTTGGGGAGGGAGGGGGGGGGGTGGAGGTTGTATCAGGACCGTCGCATCTTCAATCGGTTTCATGCGTACTGGTGAGCGGTGAGCAAAGGTAAGTGTAATTTCTTTATGGAATAAATTTGTGTTGGCTAAGTTGCAACAATAATTCATGTCTTTGAAATGAACTGGCTGACCGTCTTCTGTATAAGGCTGAAGTCTTCATTAAAACTATTATTGAAAATGGTTGGTAAACACTCGGACATTGTCACTCGTTTGGTTTAGTCTTATAGTTTTGGTGGGTTTTTTTTTTAAGGTCTGCATGCTGATCTAATTTCTTTTCTCGTCGTTTTGATATTTTACTTGTTAGTTGTTGGCTGTTAGTTTCGTGTGTCGATGTTGGCCCATCCAACATTGCCATACTGTATAGGGACGTGAAATAAACGATCACCTTCATTCTCATCTTCATGATAAAAGCTACCTTCAATCGTCGTGCAGGCGGAAGCAAGCGGGGCGCGTTTTGACTGCCTACCTGCATGCCAACATGTCTACCTGTTGCTGTCTGGTGCTTACGTGTTAGCTCAGAACCAACAGGACGTTCAGGAGAGAGAGAGAGAAAGAGAGAGAGGCACTCTGATTTTGTCTTACTGACAATTATTCGTTATGTTACGACGGTTAAAGTATTTGGCGTAGTTAGCCATTTTTTGTACTTGCCGATACATGTACTATTCTTCTAAAACTTGCACTAAATGATACAACACATGAATCAACACATGGGTACACGTTTACATAAACCCTATTTGAGAGAGAGAGAGAGAGAGAGAGAGAGAGAGAGAGGTTGCTTTGATTTTAAGTCAGAGAGAGAGAGAGAGCTCTGATTTTAGCTCAGAGAGAGAGAGAGAGAGAGAGCTCTGATTTTATCTCTGAGAGACAGAGAGAGCTCTGATTTTATCTGTTAGAGAGAGAGAGAGAGAGAGAGAGAGAGAGAGAGGAGAGAACTCTGATTTAAACTCAGAGACAGAGAGAGAGAGAGAGAGCTTTAACTTCTACCAACTCCCATGGAGCCGGTCCAGTAAAGTGGAGCAGAATCGAATTTGTACATACGGTTTTTTTTTCTTTCTTTTTCGTTTTTCTTAGAAAGATGTAAGCTTATAAAGCGTGTGAGAATTTCTTAGAAAATGTCTGTGCCTGAGCAAGTGTGTGTGTGTGTGTGTGTGTGTGTGTGTGTGTGTGTGTGCGTGCGTGGTGCTGTGCGCGCGTGCGTGCGTGCATGTTTTTGTGTGCGTGCGTGCGTGCATGTGAGAGAGAGAATTGTTTCACTTATGCAAGCTGTATGCTTTGGATTATTATTATTATTATTATCATTATCATACTTGAAATTACTTATGATGTTGTGCAGTTTTTTTTTCCCATTTTTTTCACTTTGAACGATAAAGAAGCTACTCCAACCATATCACTTTGTGAATTGCCGTGTTGGTACCCTCAGTGAAGATCTGTAAATAACCCTTTTGTGCTCGCCCTTTGTGCTCGTCATCCCCGGGAACAGTCACACAGGGGTTATTCTATTGACGTATATTATCAATTGTTTCACGTTGACTTTCCTGAAAGGATGACAGAAAATCACATGTCCTCAACACATCGATTTGTGCCTGCTCCCGTTTCTCTTTCACATTCTTTTTCTTCTTTAAATATCATCCTTTTCGTATTTCCCCTTACACACACGCGCGAGCGCGCGCCACACACACATACAGAGGCATGTACGCACGCGCGCGCACACACAGAGAGAGAGAGAGAGAGAGAGAGAGAGAGAGAGAGGAGGGTTGAGATTCACACAACCCGTTTGCTCATCTCCCACAAACTTCCATCTACAGCAAGTCCTCTTAGTACTCGAGTAAAAGCATCCAAACCGCATTCGGTTCATTCGTTTATAGCCCAGCCGACCTCGAGAGCCGTACACGTGCTGTCACCACGTAAATGTACCCGATTTTTTTTTGGGTCCAAAACGTGCAAATTTTCCAGTCCAACTACATAGACCTACAACATACATCGATGTGTGTGTGTGTGTGGTGTGTGTGTGTGTGTGTGTGTGTGTGTGTGTGTGCGTGTGTGATGTGTGTGTGATGTGTGTGTGTGTGTGTGTGTGTGTGTGGCGTGTCGATTTCCTGAATACCCTTTTTCCATTGTACATGTTTCTGCCCAATTTTATTTTATTTTATTTTAATACTCAACTCCTTTGCTCGTTCCTGTTGTAC
>CM065739.1:41011551-41046551 GCA_033310375.1 Conus canariensis
ATGTGCCATCTAGTTCACACACACACACACACACACACACACACACACACACACACACACACACACACACACACACCCCTGCGAAAAGGTGCAGCACATAAGTACACGGACATAGACACAGAACACTTCCAAATTAAAAACCAAACAAATCAATAAGTTAATTCTTAAAGAGTCATCGCCGTATGTCCTATCACTGTGATATTTGCGATGGCAAACCAATTCTCGATGCAAATTCTCAACAGTGAAATGACCCTTAAGCCTGCATAGAGAGTAAAACAAACTTGACTTCTGAAACGTAAAGACAAGGAAATACATGATGGAACCGACATAAACAGTCACCTTTAAAGACCTGCTTCAGAAATGAGTTTTTTTTTCCTAAAACTTAAAATATAAGACAGAAGCTGCACATTTCTATATTCAAACACAGAAACCAAAATGCACAGAAGGAAACACATGGACACAAGCCTTTTAATACACTGAAACATTTCAAATGCTTGCGAGTCATCCTTTACAAAATGGTATTTTGCCATATTTGCAATGGCGTACCGAAGGTAGGCCACTGGAAAAAAAATGAACAAAACCATCACTCATTTGTACATACAAAGATGATCGATATATCGAAGTAACCAATGAAACCAAGCCCTACACTGAACCCATTACAAAAGGATATATATCAAGAAAGAACACAAGGAGGACACTATTCCCTGTCCAAAAGGACACCAAGCCCTCTGAAAGAGAAAACCCCATTAGAAACGACACTGAACTCTGCTAACGATACACTTAATTTGCGAAAGGTGAACACTAAACGCTAAAGCAAAGGACACTCAATCCCTCGAAAGTAAAAATTATCCTATGAAGGACATAAAAACCTATGAAAGGAGAAATTAAACACTCTGAGATCACAGTAAATCTTATGAAAAAAAACATTGAATTCTTTTTAAAAAAAAAAAAAAAAACCTTTTAGAGACGAGGACAATAAACCTATAAAAAGCAGAACAAAACCTTAGGGAAAGAGGACACTCAGACCTATGAAAGAAGAGGACATTGAATCTTACGTAAAAAAAAAAAACCTTATGTAAAAAAAAGAACGCTAAACCTCACGAAAGGACAAATAACCCTATGAAACAAGAACACTAACTCAGAGAAGGGACATTAACCGTTTTTGAAAGAACGGGACGATGAACCCTATAAATGCAGCAAATTAAACCTTATCGAGGCAGGACACCAACTCCCATGAAAAACAAATGGGATTAAACAATTTGTAAGGGTCCACATATGGACACTGATTTCCATGTCAGACATTTTGTGGAAAAGAGAACATTGATTAGGAGGTACCAGGTGTACACAAGGAAACAATTCTGAAATAGGATCAAAGACTTCCTCTACGACATCGCAACTGACCCCTTGGGATCTGTAAACATGCGTCCATGTTCCAGATTCTCGAGTCATCAGACGTGCTACATCACCGAGTCGGTCTTTGATGCCTTTCCTGAAGTATTCCCTCTGGTACCCCCCTGTTCTGTCCCTTGTTCCCCAGAAGACTGACATAGGAAACCGGAGCAACCATGTTAGTAGGGAAACAGTCTGAAACTGGAAGAAACACAGGAGGAAAAAACGA
Organism: Conus canariensis; assembly: GCA_033310375.1. NCBI lineage: Eukaryota > Metazoa > Mollusca > Gastropoda > Neogastropoda > Conidae > Conus > Conus canariensis. Next base: position 41,013,170 of record CM065739.1, read on the forward strand.
GGAAAGCAGAACACACCAACGCCAGGACGGAAGACTGAAAACTCTAAATCCTCGGAAAGAAGGCTTGAACTTAAGAAATGAAATATCAAAATCTGTGAAGGAAAAAACAATCCTGAAGACGAAAAAAGAAACCACGCCTTATGGAGGAAGACAAACCTAAACCCTACAAAAAACACCTCACTCCAAAAGAGAAGGCAGCAACCGCTATGACAGTACAGCGAACTATAACAGACGAGCACTAGCAAAAATTGCACAGAAGCACAGCTCACTGTTAAGTATTATGATCAATAAACTATCTGGCATTAAACAAAAAGTTAAAAAATGATATAAAATATGAGTGATACTCGGTCCTTGCATTCATTGCCTTGTTTTCTTTTGAATTTCATCGAGTGAAACACAAAATCTTTTTTCCCCTCCACTACCTCTGTCTTACTTTTTTGTTTTTTTGTTTGTTTTGGTTTTCACTTTTTTTTTTGTAAAAGCGGTTTTTTTTCCCCTATTTCTCCGACGACATTCAATGCCATATCATGGCCGCAACCATATCAAATCAAATCATCTTCCTTATTATAGCCCTGGTCTACACCGCATGGTATCACGTTAAGGCTGTTGTCTGGTCAAAGTCAGTTCACTACACAGTTGTTCACTCACTCGCGCGCGCACGCGCACACAGTCCCTCTCACACACCACACACACACACACACACACCACACACACACACACACACACACACACACACGAACCTGCACGGACTTAGACACGCACAGAGACACATGAACACACGCCTTCAAATACATTTCAATCGCTTATAAGGCACCCATTACAATGTGGTCTTTGCCGTCGTATTTGCAATGTCATACGAAAAAAAGGCCACAGCAAAAACTGAGCACAACAATGGACTCATTTGTAGGTACAAAAATGATATATCATCGGGCTCTAAAGATGTCGAAAACACAAATTTTCCCCGATACTATCAAACATTGATAGTCTTTGCAACATTAATTATCACATCATCTATGTTTTCTTTATATAATCAAGTGGGGGAAAGTGGATGCTTTAGAATCATCAACGAAAAATCCATACACACACACACACACACACACACACGCTAAACCACATGTAACAACTGTGAAGCAGTAGAATGCACAGTCATCTACAGTTTCACAGTAGAATGCACAGTCATCTACAGATGTAGTAACACTTCCAATGATCAAGACACGAAGGTAATTATCGGGAAATCTTTTTCCTCCTAAATTCCGCTTTTAGTGACAAAGAAAGAATGAAAAGCACACACTAAACGGCATACTTCTACAGAAGGTACTGACCCAGACACAAATAGGGCAGACGCATAACGAATGAGGTCAAATGTACACGTGCAGGCATTCAAGTATATAACAGCTGAAGATTCATCCTTTACATTGTATGTTGCTCTGATATTTCCAAAGGCGTGTCAATGTCAGGCCATAGCAAAAATTGGATCAAGTCATTTTTGCCATGGCGTACCAGTGACAGGTCTTTGCCAAGATCTGGCAGCAATCCAATGCATTTTGGGATATGATGGGATGTAAGATATCAAGGAAACGTATAAACACATCACATCCAAATCACACAGACAAATTAAAATGACAAATCTTAAAAAAAAAAAAAAAAAACTGATGATCACAATCCCCTATGCCTGCCCGTTCACCCGCCCGCAACTCCCGTGCCACCTCTCTCCCACCTTACCACCTGCTCCATCCGCCCCCCCCAAAAAAAAAAAAAAAAGGAAAAAAACGATAAAGGGCACACACACACACACACACACACACACACACACAACACACACACACACACATCCAGTTCTTCCTCAACCTCATCCCCAACTACACACTTCCATCCCATCACTCCTTCAGCAGCATTTACGAGGGGAGCGAAGATGACGAGCTTTAAGGAAATCGAATGGTCCACAAGGACAGAAGGAAGCAGACGGCAGAAGAGAAAGAGGTGTACAAATGCCACTAAAGGAACAAGAAAAGACAGAGTCAAAGAGTGGCAGAATAGAGGCAACGACTAGCGCAGAATGTCCAGAAGGTATAGAAAAGAGGGTAACGCCCCCATCACACATACATGCACGCCTGCGCATGGGCCATCTAGTTCACACACACACACACACACACACACACACACACACACACACACACCACACACACCTGCGAAAAGGTACAGCACATAAGTACACGGACATAGACACAGACACACACTTCCAAATTAAACCAAACAAATCAATAAGTTAATTCTTAAAGAGTCATCGCCGTATGTCCTATCACTGTGATATTTGCGATGGCAAACCAATTCTCGATGCAAATTCTCAACAGTGAAATGACCCTTAAGCTTACACAGACAGTAAAACAAACTCGACTTTTGAAACGTACAGACAAGGAAATACATGATGGAACCGACATAAAGTCACATGTAAAGACCTGCTTCAGAAATGAGTTTTCTAAACTTGATCAAACAATATAAAACAGAAGCTACACATTCCTATATTACAAACACAGAAACCAAAATGCACACAAGGAAACACATGGACACATGCCTTCAAATACACAGAAACATTTCAATTGCTTGCAAGTGATCCTTTACAAAATGGTATTTTGCCATATTTGCAATGGCGTACCGAAGGTAGGCCACTGGAAAAAATGAACAAAACCATCACTAATTTGTACATACAAAGATGATCGATATATCGAAGTAACCAATGAAACCAAGCCCTACACTGAACCCATTACAAAAGGATATATATCAAGAAAGAACACAAGGACACTATTCCCTGTCAAAAAGGACACCAAGCCCTCTGAAAGAGAAAACAACCCCATTAGAAACGACACTGAACTCTGCCAACGATACACTTAATTTGCGAAAGGTGAACACTAAACGCTAAAGCAAAGGACACTCAATCCCTCGAAAGTAAAAATTATCCTATGAAGGACATAAAAACCTATGAAAGGAGAAATTAAACACTCTGAGATCACAGCAAATCTTATGAAAAGAAACATTGAATTTAAAAAAAAAAACAACCCTTTTAGAGACGAGGACAATAAACCTATAAAAACAGACAATAAACCTTAGGGAAAGAGGACACTCAGACCTATGAAAGAAGAGGACATTGAATCTTACGTAAAAAAAAAACCTTATGTAAAAAAAGAACGCTAAACCTCATGAAAGGACAAATAACCCTATGAAACAAGAACACTAACTCTGAGAGAAGGGGACATTAACCGTTTTTGAAAGAACGGGACGATGAACCCTATAAATGCAAAATTAAACCTTATCGAGGCAGGACACCAACTCCCATTAAAAAAATGGGATTAAACAATTTGTAAGGGTCCACATATGGACACTGATTTCCATGTCAGACATTTTGTGGAATAGAGAACATTGATTAGGAGGTACCAGGTGTACACAAGGAAACAATTCTGAAATAGGATCAAAGACTTCCTCTACGACATCGCAACTGACCCCTTAGGATCTGTAAACATGCGTCCATGTTCCAGATTCTCGAGTCATCAGACGTGCTACATCACCGAGTCGGTCTTTGATGCCTTTCCTGAAGTATTCCCTCCGGTACCCCCCCTGTTCTGTCCCTTGTTCCCCAGAAGACTGACATAGGAAACCGGAGCAACCATGTTAATAGGGAAACAGAGTCTGAAACTCTAAGAAACAGAGGATAAAAAACCAGGAAAGCAGAACACACTAAACGCCAGGACAGATGACAGAACACTCTGAATCTTCGTAAAGGCTTTGAACTTTAAAAAAAAACGAAATATCAAAATCTGTGAAGGAGAGAGACCTTGATCCTGAAGACGAAAAAATAAACTACGCCTTATGGAGGAAGACACTGAAACCTAAACCCTCAAAGAAACACCTCACTCCAAAAGAGAAGGCAGCAAACGCTATGACAGAACAGTGAACTATAACAGACGAGCACTAGCAAAAATTGCCCAGCAGCACAACTCGCTGATAAGTATTATGATCAATAAACTATCTGGCATTAAATAAAAGTGAAAAAATGATATAAAATGAGTGATAGTCCTTGTATTCACTGCCTTTCCTTTTTTTTAAACTTTTTTTTTTGTAAAGGCGGTCTTTTCCCTCTATTTCTTCAACTCTCACACACCATGCAAGTCTGTATGTTGTACAGCCACGTCAAGTCACGTTTATAATCCAGACGACATTCAAGGCCATATAATGGCCGCAACCAAATCAAATCGAATCTTCTTGCTTATCATAGCCCAGGGCTATACCGCATGGAGTTATGTCAAGTCTGTTGTATGGTCAAATTTAGTTCACTACACAGTTGTTCACTCACTCGCGCGCGCACGCGCACACACAGTCTCTCTCTCTCTCTCTCTCTCTCACACACACACACACCACCACACACACACACACACACACAACACATACACACCTGCACGGACTTAGACACGCACAGAGACACATGGACACACGCCTTCAAATACACAAACATTTCAATTGCTTATAAGGCACCCATTACAATGTGGTCTTTGCCGTCGTATTTGCAATGTCATACGAAAAAAAGGCCACAGCAAAAACTGAGCACAACAATGGACTCATTTGTAGGTACAAAAATGATATATCATCCGGCTCTAAAGATGTCGAAACACAAATTTTCCCCGATACTATCAAACATCGATAGTCCTAGCAACATTAATTATCACATCATCTATGTTTTCTTTATATAATCAACTGGGGAAAAAGTGGATGCTTTAGAATCATCAACAAAAAATCCATGAACACATACACACTAAACCAAATATAACAACTGTGAACAGTAAGCACATCATCTACGTTCACAGAAATGCACAGTCATCTACTGATGTAACACTTCCAATGATCAGGACACGAAGGGAATTATCGGGGAAACCTTTTTCCTCCTAAATCCCGCTTTTAGTGACAAAGAAAGAATGAAAAGCACACACTAAACGGCTTACTTCTACAAATGGAACTGACCCAGACACACATAGGGCAGACGCGTAACGAATGAGTTCAAATGTACACGTGCAGGCATTCAAGTATATAAGTGTACATACATATGTTTAAAAAAAAAAGCTGAAGATTCATCCTTTACATTGTATGTTGCTCTGATATTTCCAAAGGCGTGTCAAGGATAGGCCATAGCAAAAATTGGATCAAGTCATTTTTGCCATGACGTACCAATGACAGGTCTTTGCCAAAATCTGGCAGCAATCCAATGCATTTTGGGATATGATGGAATGTAAAATATCAAGGGAACGTATAAACACATATCCAAATCACACAGACAAATTAAAATGACAAATCTTAAGAAAAAAATGCTGATCACAGTCCCCTATGCCTGCCAATTCACCCACCGTCAACTCCCGTACAACCTCTCCCACCTTACCACCTGCTTTATCCCCCCCCCCTAAAAAAAAAAAAGGAAAAAAGGAAAAAAGACGATAAAGGGCACACACACACACACACACACACACACACACACACACACACACACACCAGTTCTTCAACCTCATCCCCAAATACACACCTTCCATCCCATCACTCCTTCAGCAGCATTTACGAGGGGGGAGTAAAGACAAGCTTTCAGGAAATCGAATGGTCCACAAAGACAGAAGAAAGTAAACGACAGAAAAGAAAGACATATAGAAATATCACAAAAGAAGAAAAGTGACGAAGAGGGCATTACGAACGCAGAATGTCCAGAATGTATAGAAAAGGGGAAACGCCCCCATGACACATACATACATGCACGCCTGCACATGGGCCATCTAGTTCACACACACCACACACACACACACACACACACACACACACACACACACACACACACACTTAAACACCAAACCAAATCAATCAGATATTTTTCAAAGAGTCATCGCCGTATGTCCTATCACCGTGATATTTGCGATGGCAAACCAATTCTCGATACAAATTCTCAACAGTGAAATGACCCTTAAGCTTGCATAGTGAGTAAAGCAAACCTGGCTTTTAAAACGTACAGACAATGAAGCACATGATGGAACCGACATAAACAGTCACATTAAAAGACCTGCTTCAGAAATGAGGATTTTTTTTTCAAAACTTGATCAAACAATGTAACACAAACTACACATTCCTATTTTCACGAAACACAAAAACCAAAATGCACACAAGGAAACACATGGACACATGCCTTCAAATACACAAAAACATTTCAACTGCTTATAAGGAACCCTTCACAATGCGGTATTTACCGACATATTTGCAGTTAGGCCAAAGCAAAGACTGAAAACCATCGGTCATTTGTATGTACAAAGATCAAATCCATCGAGCGTTATAGTTGTCAAAAAAAAAAAAAAAACGGAACACAAATTACCCGTGATACTATAAAACATCACGTGCAGTCCTAGCAACATTAACTGCCTCATCTTCTACGTTTCGTTTATGTCTCCTTTAAGCTTCTGCTTCTGTTAGCACGAAGAGTAAACCAGAACCTGGATTTCACAATGAACTGCATAATGCCCATGACATGTAACCATAACAAGACCCGTGTCAGAAATCACGTTTCTTCAAGTCTTGACCAAGACAAGTTCAAACACCAAACATTCCCTGTTTGCACCATATGCAGAGACCAAGACGCATGCAGGAAGAAAACATGAACACACTCCTTCAATGCTCACACAACTGCTCACACAAACACCGAAAACAATTTATCTTCTAAGGCACCCTTCGTCATACGGTATTTTGCTGTAGTCTTTTCAACGGCGTACGCAGATAACCCACAGCAGAGACTGCACAGAGGCACAACTTTGTGACTGGTACAATAACCATTATACTATCGGGCACTATAAATGTAAAGAAAAAAAAAAGACAAACTATGCGCGATACTTATGAACATTCGCAGTCCTTATATTAACCGCCTTGTTCCCCAAGAAAGGTGGCACTTACACCGAGGAAGATGGTGAAGTCAGTTTATTGTAGATAATAAACCCAAGGTAAAAAAAAAAAAAAGATTGTATGCACTATAATGGAGATGACCCAATGAAGTAACCGATGAAACCGAGCCCTACACTAAACCCATAACAAAAGAACACCGAACTCTTAGAAAGGACACTTAACCCTTAAAAAGGAGAATACATCCTTAGAAAGGCCACTCAGTCCTATCAAAAGATATTAACAAAGGAAAAGAACACAAGAACGACACTGTTCCCTGTCGAAAAGAACACCAAGCCCTCTGAAAGAAGTGAAAACAACCCCATTAGAAAGGACACTGAACTCTGCCAACGATACACTTAATTTGCGAAAGGTGAACACTAAACGCTAAAGCAAAGGACACTCAATCCCTCGAAAGTAAAAATTATCCTATGAAGGACATAAAAACCTATGAAAGGAGAAATTAAACACTCTGAGATCACAGTAAATCTTATGAAAAAAAACATTGAATTCTTTTTAAAAAAAAAACCTTTTAGAGACGAGGACAATAAACCTATAAAAGCAGAACAATAAACCTTAGGGAAAGAGGACACTCAGACCTATGAAAGAAGGACATTGAATCTTACGTAAAAAAAAAAAACCTTATGTAAAAAAAGAACGCTAAACCTCACGAAAGGACAAATAACCCTATGAAACAAGAACACTAACTCTGAGAGAAGGGGACATTAACCGTTTTTGAAAGAACGGGACGATGAACCCTATAAATGCAGCAAATTAAACCTTATCGAGGCAGGACACCAACTCCCATGAAAAACAAATGGGATTAAACAATTTGTAAGGGTCCACATATGGACACCGATTTCCATGTCAGACATTTTGTGGAAAAGAGAACATTGATTAGGAGGTACCAGGTGTACACAAGGAAACAATTCTGAAATAGGATCAAAGACTTCCTCTACGACATCGCAACTGACCCCTTGGGATCTGTAAACATGCGTCCATGTTCCAGATTCTCGAGTCATCAGACGTGCTACATCACCGAGTCGGTCTTTGATGCCTTTCCTGAAGTATTCCCTCTGGTACCCCCCTGTTCTGTCCCTTGTTCCCCAGAAGACTGACATAGGAAACCGGAGCAACCATGTTAGTAGGGAAACAGTCTGAAACTGGAAGAAACACAGGAGGAAAAAACGAGGAAAGCAGAACACACCAAACGCCAGGACGGAAGACTGAAAACTCTAAATCCTCGGAAAGAAGGCTTTGAACTTAAGAAATGAAATATCAAAATCTGTGAAGGAAAAAACTCTCTAGACGAAAAAAAACACGCCTTATGGAGGAAGACACTCAAACCTAAACCCTACAAAAAAACACCTCACTCCAAAAGAGAAGGCAGCAACCGCTATGACAGTACAGCGAACTATAACAGACGAGCACTAGCAAAAATTGCACAGAAGCACAGCTCACTGTTAAGTATTATGATCAATAAACTATCTGGCATTAAACAAAAAGTTTAAAAAATGATATAAAATATGAGTGATACTCGGTCCTTGCATTCATTGCCTTGCTTTCTTTTGAATTTCATCGAGTGAAACACAAATCTTTTTTCCCCTCCACTACCTCTGTCTTACTTTTGTTTTGTTTTTTTTTTGTTTGTTTTTCACTTTTTTTTTGTAAAAGCGGTCTTTTTTCCCCTATTTCTCCGACGACATTCAATGCCATATCATGGCCGCAACCATATCAAATCAAATCATCTTCCTTATTATAGCCCTGGTCTACACCGCATGGGATCACGTTAAGGCTGTTGTCTGGTCAAAGTCAGTTCACTACACAGTTGTTCACTCACTCGCGCGCGCACGCGCACACAGTCTCTCTCTCTCTCTCACAACACCAACACACACACAACACACCACACACACACACACGAACCTGCACGGACTTAGACACGCACAGAGACACATGAACACACGCCTTCAAATACACAAACATTTCAATCGCTTATAAGGCACCCATTACAATGTGGTCTTTGCCGTCGTATTTGCAATGTCATACGAAAAAAAGGCCACAGCAAAAACTGAGCACAACAATGGACTCATTTGTAGGTACAAAAATGATATATCATCGGGCTCTAAAGATGTCGAAACACAAATTTTCCCCGATACTATCAAACATTGATAGTCCTAGCAACATTAATTATCACATCATCTATGTTTTCTTTATATAATCAAGTGGGGGAAAGTGGATGCTTTAGAATCATCAACGAAAAATCCACACACACACAACACACACACACACACACACACACACCAACACATGTAACAACTGTGAAGCAGTAGAATGCACAGTCATCTACAGTTTCACAGTAGAATGCACAGTCATCTACAGATGTAGTAACACTTCCAATGATCAAGACACGAAGGTAATTATCGGGGAAATCTTTTTCCTCCTAAATTCCGCTTTTAGTGACAAAAGAATGAAAAGCACACACTAAACGGCATACTTCTACAGAAGGTACTGACCCAGACACAAATAGGGCAGACGCATAACGAATGAGGTCAAATGTACACGTGCAGGCATTCAAGTATGTAACAGCTGAAGATTCATCCTTTACATTGTATGTTGCTCTGATATTTCCAAAGGCGTGTCAATGTCAGGTCATAGCAAAAATTGGATCAAGTCATTTTTGCCATGGCGTACCAGGACAGGTCTTTGCCAAGATCTGGCAGCAATCCAATGCATTTTGGGATATGATGGATGTAAATATCAAGGAAACGTATAAACACATCACATCCAAATCACACAGACAAATTAAAATGACAAATCTTAAAAAAAGAAAAAAAAACTGATGATCACAATCCCCTATGCCTGCCCGTTCACCCGCCCGCAACTCCCGTGCCACCTCTCTCCCACCTTACCACCTGCTCCATCCCCCCCCCCCTCAAAAAAATGAAAAAAAAAGAAAGGAAAAAAACGATAAGCAAAGGGCACACACACGCGACACACACACACACACACACACACACACACCACACCACAACACATCCAGTTCTTCCTCAACCTCATCCCCAACTACACACTTCAATCCCATCACTCCTTCAGCAGCATTTACGAGGGGGGAGCGAAGATGACGAGCTTTAAGGAAATCGAATGGTCCACAAGGACAGAAGGAAGCAGACGGCAGAAGAGAAAGAGGTGTACAAATGCCACTAAAGGAACAAGAAAAGACAGAGTCAAAGAGTGGCAGAATAGAGGCAACGACTAGCGCAGAATGTCCAGAAGGTATAGAAAAGAGGGTAACGCCCCCATCACACATACATGCACGCCTGCGCATGGGCCATCTAGTTCACACACACACACACACACACACACACACACAACACACACCCACAAAACTGCGAAAAGGTACAGCACATAAGTACACGGACATAGACACAGACACACACACTTCCAAATTAAAAACCAAACAAATCAATAAGTTAATTCTTAAAGAGTCATCGCCGTATGTCCTATCACTGTGATATTTGCGATGGCAAACCAATTCTCGATGCAAATTCTCAACAGTGAAATGACCCTTAAGCTTACACAGACAGTAAACAAACTCGACTTCTGAAACGTAACAGACAAGGAAATACATGATGGAACCGACATAAACAGTCACCATTTAAAGACCTGCTTCAGAAATGAGTTTTCTAAAACTTGATCAAACAATATAAAACAGAAGCTACACATTCCTATATTTACCAAACACAGAAACCAAAATGCACACAAGGAAACACATGGACACATGCCTTCAAATACACAGAAACATTTCAATTGCTTGCAAGTGATCCTTTACAAAATGGTATTTTGCCGTCATATTTGCAAAGGCGTATCCCCAAAAAAAAAAACTGAACAAAACCATCACTCATTTGTACATACAAAGATCATCGATTTATCGAGTATTAAAGATGTCGACAAAAACAGAACACAATCAACCCGTGATACTACAAAAACATGTGCAGTCCTAGCAACATTAGTTGCCTGATCTTATACGTTTCGTTTATGTCACCTTTAAGCTTCTGCTTCTGTTCGCACAAAGAGTAAACCAGAACCTGGATTTCACAATGAACTGCATAATGCCCATGACATGTAACCATAACAAGACCGTTTCAGAAATCATGTTTCTTCAAGCCTTGATCAAGATAAAGTACAAAAACTGAACATTCCCTGTGTGCACAATATGCAGAGACCAAGACGCACGCAGGGAGAAAACATGAACACACTCCAACTGCTCACACAAACGCCGGAAACAATATATCTTCTAAGGCACCCTTCGTAATACGGTATTTTGCTGTAATATTTTCAACGGAGTACGCAGATAAGCCACAGCAGAGACTGCACAGAGGCACAAATGTTTGGTTGGTACAATGACCTTTATACTATTCGGCACTAAAAATGTAAAAAAAAGAAAAAATGAAACTATACGCGATACTTTTTGAACATTCGCAGTCCTTGTTTTAACTGCCTTCTTTCCCAACAAAGGTGGCACTTACACTGAGGAAGATGATGGTAAAGTCAGTCTATTGTAGATAATCAATCCAAGACAAAAAATAGATTGTATGCACTATAGTGAAGACAGCCCAATGAAGTAACCGATGAAACTGAAGCCGACACTGAACCCATTACAAATGGACACGAAACTCTTAGAAAGGAGTACACTTAACCCTTAAAAAGGTGAAGACATCTTTAAAAATGACACTCAGCCTTATCAAAGGATATAAATCAAGAAAGAGAACACAAGGACACTACTTCCTGTCGAAAAGGACACCAAGCCCTCTGAAAGAAGAGGAAACAACCCCACTAGAAAGGACACTTAACTCTGCCAACGATACACTTAATTTGCGAAAGGTGAACACAAACGCTAAAGCAAAGGACACTCAAGCCCTTCATAGAAAATATTCTTAATCCTATGAAGGACATAAAAAACCTATGAAAGGAGAAATTAAACACTCTGAGATCACAGTAAGTCTTATGAAAAAAAACCACTGAATCCTTTAAAAACCCTTTTAGATACAAGGACACTAAACCTATAAAAGCAGAACAATAAACCGTAGGGAAAGAGGACGCTCAGACATATGAAAGAAGAGGACACTGAATCTTACGTAAGAAAAAAAATTAACGCTAAACCTATGTAAAAAAAAAAAGGACGCTCAACCTTATGAAAGGACACAAAACCCTATGAAATAGGACACTGAATCTTACGTAAGAAAAAAAATAACGCTAAACCTTATGTAAAAAAAAGGATGCTAAACCTTATCAAAGGACACAAAACCCTATGAAACAAGAACACTTACTTTGAATGAAGGGGAGAGATTAGTCCTTTTTGAAAGAAGGGGACGATCAACCCTATAAATGCAGCAAATTAAACCCTATGGAGGGAGGACACCAACTCCCATGAAAAACAAATGGGATTAAACAATTTGTAAGGGTCCACATATGGACACTGATTTCCATGTCAGACATTTTGTGGAATAGAGAACATCGATTAGGAGGTACCAGGTGTACACAAGGAAACAATTCTGAAATAGGATCAAAGACTTCCTCTACGACATCGCAACTGACCCCTTAGGATCTGTAAACATGCGTCCATGTTCCAGATTCTCGAGCCATCAGACGTGCTACATCACCGAGTCGGTCTTTGATGCCTTTCCTGAAGTATTCCCTCTGGTATCCCCCCTGTTCTGTCCCTTGTTCCCCAGAAGACTGACATAGGAAACCGGAGCAACCATGTTAGTAGGGAAACAGTCTGAAACTGGAAGAAACACAGGAGGAAAAAACGAGGAAAGCAGAACACACTAAACGCCAGGACAGAAGAAAAACTCTAAATCCTCGGAAAGAAGGCTTTGAACTTAAGAATGAAATATCAAAATCTGTGAAGGAAAAACACTCAATCCTGAAGACGAAAAAAGAAACCACGCCTTATGGAAGAAGACACCGAAACCCTAAAAAAAAAAAAGCACCTAGTACCTCACTCCAAAAGAGAAGGCAGCAAACGCTATGACGGAACAGTGAACTACAACAGACGAGCACTAGCAAAAATTGCACAGAAGCACAACTCAAAGTTTGTATGATCAATAAACTACCTGGCATTAAAAGAGAAGTGAATGTTGTTTTACCGATGGACATTCTCATGTGAACTTTAGTATTTTAGTGTTTGATACAGAGCGTCTGGGTTTATTGATGTAACAATGGTGCACCGACACTTTCATTCTCTTTGTTGCAACAAAGAAAGAGAGAGAAAGAAGAAAAGGAAGGACAGACAGAGAAAAAAAGGGAAGAAAGGAAGGAAGAAAGAACCAAGAGGAAGAAGGAAGACAAAAACGAAATAGAATTCGTAGCTGTGTGAAAGCAAACGAAATAACAAAATAAATATACAGTTGTTAAGCAAATGTGAAACACAATAAGCTATAGGCCAAGATGTGACCAGCTTGAATATGTTTGCATGATAAAAATTTTCTTTTGCCTCCTCCGTTCTCTCCCGTGTGTCCGAACGTTTCCAGAAAGCCTTCCTTGGAACGAAAACATCCAAGAATGACCGAAGGAACGAGCGAACATGGAATGAAATAAGTTTTGTATACGACCATTACAAGTAGTCTCGCACCTGCCAGTTCTCCAGAAACGCCATCCTTACAGTGAAGAAGAAAAGAGAAAATATTTGGGGGGGGAGGGGAGCTACAAGAAAGACGTGAGAAAGACCGGAAGCGAGACAAGTATCAGAGAGAGAGAGAGAGAGAGAGAGAGAGAGAGAGAGAGAGATGTGTGTGTGTGTGTCCGTGCATGCGTGTGCACGCGCGTGGGCGTACAAATCTTCGAGCCTACAAAAGCATGTGTATATAATCATAAGCATATACACATTTATAAATCCTCACCGCAAATTTATGTAGATATAGAAAGAATAAGCAAAGAGGCAATTTTCCCCAACTCCCCAAAAGGAAATGAAATAAATCAGTAAATGAACGAATCAATTGATTAATTAATCAAAACTTGGAAACATGAACTAAAAGTAATGATAAATAACTATGTAAGAGAGAGCCAGCTACTGACGAACCGACACAGGCCAAAAGAGAAAGAGGAGAGCGGACGCCGGAGGAGGCGGAGGGGGAGGGGGGACGGGACCCGTGGACGGGGTCGGAAGAAGCTGCAAGATGAAGTGAGGTAGGAATTAGCTGAAGCACAAAATCAGTTACTCTAGAAACATCGTAAGATACACACACATCAAACCAAGTATAAGAACTGAAGCACTAGAATGCATGACGTCAACTAACGGATGCAATTACATCGCTAGTAATCAGAACATATATGGACTTATCTGGGAATCCCTTTCCTTCGAAACATTCCAGTTTCATTGAAAAATTTGTTTAAACACACGCACTAAGCATTTCTACTAACAGAGAAAAAAAAACGCCACTGAACTCGAATCAAACAAGACACACAACGATTGAGCTCAAATGCACAGATTTTCGTTTCTTTTTTCTTATGAGTTTCCTTCCTCAGTTTTTTGTCCCACTTGCTGCCTTTTTTTCTGCCACTCTTGTTGTTACGTTGGCATCTCAGCCTTCCTAATTATCCCATTTCTTTTTTTTTCATTTGTTCCATCGAGAAGGGGGGGGGGGGAGGGGGAGGGAACCAAACATGATGTTTACAAAGAATCAGCACTCATTGTTCAAGGACATATTCCACAGATGGACAATTTCATGGAAGCCATTACTGTTAAACTTTCTCATTCGTCCTCTTTGGGATCATCACACTGCCCATATCCTTCGTTCTCTCTTGCTTTAACATCTTTCTCTTCTCTCAGAGCGTCACTGCGCCAACTTGTATGCATGTGCTTACAACTGCGTGAAAATAAATGCATGCACACATGTGGGCACCCCCTTGCACGTGACTGTACACACATACATACGCAGGAAACTGCAAAACATCCACAATTCACAACATGGTGTGTTGCTCGATATTTGCAATGGCGTATCAGGCACTGGCCATGACAAAGATGGGATAAGCAATGTTTGCAACGGCGTGCCAATGATAGGCCCTGGCAAAGATCTGACAGCAACACAATGTATTTATAGGTATCGAGTCAAAAGAAAAAAAAAAGCACCAGACATGATGATTAAATATAAAATCTAAATACATCATATCCCATTCGGAAATAATCTAAAGGTGAATATAAAAGAAAGATTCCCCCCCCCCCCCCCCACCCCATTCACGCACCCTTATCCCCTGTTCCACCATCCCCAAAACAAACACGCACGCACATCCTCTCCCTTCCCAGGCACACACCCGTCCATCCCGTTCTTCTCTCGCCAGCATTCACACGGAGTAAGAAAAGATGAAAAAGTGAGGGACAGCTGAACGGACCAGAAAGCCATGAAAGTAGGGGACTACAGGAAAGAATATGGACATAAAAAGGTTGAAAAATATTACAGGACAAGTAAAGCCAGAAGATCAAAGAAAAAGAGGAAACTCACAGCATCGAATTTCAAAGTGTAGAAAAGAGTGAAAAACCCTCGTTACACGCACGCGCACACATATACACGCACGCGCGCGTATGCACGCAGACACAAGTACGCACGTGTTCACGCACACACATACGTACACAAACTCGCGTGCGCACGCGGATACGCACACACACACACACACACACACACACACACAGAGCTCGTGAAGGAAGAAGAGCTTTCCTCCTCCATCTATCCGGAATGCCGGGTCGGGTCTCATGGAGGGTGACGGTGTCCATCTGCGATCTGTCAATAACTGTTACAAACATAAATCCTCTTTGCGCCCAGTTTTAGAAGATAAGCGACTTCGTTTTCAGTGCCTTCAATGTTTTTGGCCTGAAGAAGACCAACGAGGTTGAAACGCGTCGAGTTCGTTTTGCAAATTTGTTCCTGCGTTTGGCGGCACAGTGGGTTTTCTTTCTCTTCATTCAGTTCCAATGTCCGCCTGCAGTCACCTCACTTTGAAACCACTGACTGTTGTTTTGTAAGGGTTATTCATGTCTCGCGGGTCGTCAAGAGTAACCAGGTGTCATCGCTCTAACCAAGCGCTAGGTGTCCAAGCAAAAGCTTGCTTTTTTGTTTGTTTCTTTTATGCACAACTGTCAAACCACTGACCGATGTTTACTCTAAACCAGACACACGCGCTCCATGTTTGCAAATCAAAGCGATGCAGCATCCGACTGGCTGGGGTGGGGATTTTAGCGGGCAGTAGATAAAACAAAACAGGTGCAATAACCTATCCCACCCTCAGAAGCAGTCCCTGCCATGTAGCTCCGTGCCACCCGGAGCATGGAGGGGGCTTGCTGCCGGTAGAGTGCTGCTTCCCGTGTTGGGGGGGGGGCACAGTGGTGTGGGGTACCTGGTCCTACCTGTCCCACCCGCAGAAGCAGTCCCTGCCATGTAGCTCCGTGCCACCCGGAGCATAGGGGCTTGCTGCCTGCCGAGTGCTGCTTCCCGTGTTGGGGAGGGCAGGGGGGGTGGTGGCACAGTGCTGTGGGGTAACCTGGTCCTCTCCCTTTGTCTGCAGCTTTGGGGACGACTGAATGCAATCGTACTGTGGTGGGAGGGGTGGCACCACGTCTGGAAGGAAAGTCTTGTTCTGCGAGCCTGCCACACACACAAAACGCCTTATGTTACATTCTGATAACATGTCACTGGAGCTTGAGAAAGAAGCCAGCTCATCATGACTACGTTATGTCAGCCAAGATTATTCAAAGACTTTTTTCTGTGCAAAAATGCAAGGAAAAGATCACAAGAAAGTTAAACCGACTAGAAACAATTCAATTGTTTGTAGAGAGTTGCTATCTTATACGTACCATCTTTTAATGGATGACGTATAACAGTTAAAAGTTGAAAACTCAGTTTTGTCTTCACTTAAACTGTCACGATTTCATTAAGTTTTGTGAACGGTAAACATTCCAACCCCTGATCTCCCCCCCCCCCCCCCCACACACACACTTTGTCCTCTCCATCACCGGAATCATTTAAAAAATCTACACAGCACTAACCTCCAACTGTTTCGGGCATCTCTGATGTATACCTGTCAGAATATAGATCTTTCATTCATTTCAAAACTTGTCAGGAATACCTAGATATAAAATATTGTTCATTCAACTATTTACTTCGTATCGTTGACCTGTCTACGCGTATTACCTACACCCGTGTTGTCCAGTCATCCTGCACCTGGTGTGGTATCTTTGCTGGGCCATCATCAGATTCGCAGTGTCCATCATGGGCCGTCAAGATATGGCGCCTCCTCTGTACAGTCACTCTGTTCCCAGTCTCTCTTCTGGGCTGTCATCTTGTTCCTGGCGTCGTCTTGATCCCCCGGTTTCTCCTCTGGGTTGTCTTGTTCCTGGCGTCTCCTCTGGGTTGTCTTGTTCCTGGCGTCTCCTCTGGGTTGTCGTCTTGTTCCTGGAGTCTCCTCCAAGTTGTCTTGTTCCTGGCGTTTCCTCTGCACTGTCGTCAGAAGACGCTAAACCCTGAGAAATGAAGACACGATACTTTATGCAGGGAAGGCACAAAACCCAATGAAACGAGAACGCTGAACCCTACGAAATGTAGACACTAAAACATATGAAAGGAGGATACCTACCCATTCGAAAGCAAGATACTAACTCACATGAAAGGAGACAGCAACCCTCATCAAAATAAGAAACTAACCCCTACGAAAGGAATACGCTGATCCTTATGAAAGGAAGACATCGAATCTTATGACAGTGTCACACATTAAAGACACGAAACCATGAATGAAAGGAAGCCACTGAACCCAGTAGAA
Source organism: Conus canariensis (assembly GCA_033310375.1). Taxonomy (NCBI): domain Eukaryota; kingdom Metazoa; phylum Mollusca; class Gastropoda; order Neogastropoda; family Conidae; genus Conus; species Conus canariensis. The sequence continues at coordinate 41,030,924 of CM065739.1, forward strand.
AGATACTGAACCCATAAATGGAAGACACTAAAGTTGATGAAATGAAGAGACACCGAGTTCAATGGAAGAAAGACACCAACTCTATGAAAGGAGGAAACTTAAGCCATGAACAGGACAAAAAGACCTAAGAATGGACACTAAATCCTATGAAACGGCGCTAAAACCTGTTAAATAGGAACACTGAAGCTTATGACAGGGTGCTACGGCTTGTGAAAGAAGCACACTAAAGTCTGAGAAGGCATTCTAAAGGCTATCAAAAATGACAACACTTTCAGGATCGACATTAAACCCGTGTCAAAAAGGAGGTTCCGATCTCCATGAAAGAACAGGAAACTAAACCCTATGGAAGGAGGACACTGAACCCCATGAAAGAATGGCATCAAACCATAGGGAAGGGTCAACATGATCATGTCAGACATCTTGTGGAACATGGGACTCTCAGATTAGGAGGTACTAGGTGCGCACGTGGAAATGTTTCGGGGGACAGGATCAAAGACTTCCTCTGAAGTTCTGCAGCTCAGCTCCAAAGGATCTGAAAACATGCGTCCATGGTCCAGATCCCCGAGCCATCAGACTTGCTACATCCCCGAGTCAGCCTTTGATGCCTATCCCGAAGCATTCCGTCTGGTACCCCCTGTTCCGTTTCCTTGTTCCACAGAAGATACAACATAGGAAACCAGAACAGCCATGTTGATAGACACGAAACATGGACACTCAAACTCTGGGAAATAGAAGACACTGAACCCTATGAAAGGAAATGACCCCCCTCCTTCTGCGTGCGCAGTGGCTGACACTCCTGCGGACACTCCTTGATGTTAGATTAGGCAGGATTAATCCCATCTACCCAACAAAGGGAGTGGAGTGTGTGTATGACCGTTGTTTTATCCTGCCATTAAGACAACCATTTCCCAGCTTCGGGAAGGTGCATGCTATGTGTAGGTGTCATCCATACCAACGGCCAACTGGCCTTCTCTTCCGAAGTTGATGAGGATTTTACGTGTGTGCAAGATGTTATGCGCACGTTCACAACGGAACCTCGGTTTATAGTTCATTCGAAGGACTGTATGGGAAATGCAGTCAGGTCCAAATGTTAACTCCGAGGGAAAAATCCCCCTGTACCGAAACGGCCCGGTGGAGATTCGAACCCGCAACCCCAGGATCACCAAGATTACCCAGTCCGGCGCTCTACCACTGAGCTATTCCGGCCCCTCCTCCTCCCCCCCTTCCCCCCACCACCAGAAAGGAAATGACCCAACTCCAGCAAAGGAGAAAAGTTCTGCGAAAGGCGGCACCGGGGTCCTGAAAAGAACGTACTATAATCCGGCAGAAGATGCATAACTCTTACTAAAGAATCTAACAAAGGCACTAGTTCCTGAAAGAAGACGACGACCCTACTAAACACCGAGGAAGTAAGGGAGCAAAAACTCCTATGGATGAAAACACTACAGCCTCACTAAGAACATGGCACCAAGGTCGATGCAAGAAGACAGTTCAGTTTATAACAAAATGAAAAAAAAAGAAAAGAAATATGACAGAAGGGGAGCACTACACTGAAAACAGTGAAGCAGGAAAAAGAAAAAGACGAGAAAGACAGAAAGAATGAAAGAGAAAGGGAGACAGAGAGAGGAGATAGAAGGGAGACAGAGAGAGAAGAGAGAGGGATTGGAAGAGAGAGGGATTGAAAGAGAGAGAGAGAGAGAGAAAGAGAGATTGAAAGAGAGACAGTGATTTTGAGAGAGAGAGAGAGAGAGAGAGAGAGAGAGGTGAGAGAGAGACTAAAGAGTAAGCAGAACATCACCAATGTCCTCTTAAGAACTGCATTCGCCGACTTCACGTGGCCAGGTCTCCAATTTCCGACGCCTTTGATGACGTTCCTTGTCCCTGTCAATGAAAAGAAATTCTGAGCTTTTTATTCCCAGTGCAAGCATCGGATCCATCATTTAGCCAAATCAAGTGATGGAAAAGAAATCTGAAATAAGACGGGGAACAGTGAAGGGTAAATAACAAACAAGTAGGGTAACTCTTGCTCCCATGATGAAATAATTACAGGCCCGTAAACTCCAAACGAATGCTGGTTATGTCGCCAAAGCACCTGGCAGAAATGATTGCACAGTGTCACAGTGTGCATGGATGCTGTTTTCTGCGCGCGCGCGTGTGTGTGTGTGTGTGTGTGTGTGCGTGAGAGAGAGAGAGAGAGAGAGAGAGAGTGTGTGTGCGCGCGCGCGTGTGCGTGTATGTGTGCGTACGTGTGCGTGCGTATGTGTGCGTGCGTGTATGTGTATGCGTGTGTGCGTGCGCGCGCGTGTGTGTGTATGCGTGCGTGCCTCTGTGTGTGTGTGTGTGTGTGTGTGTGTGTGTGTGTGTGTGTGTGTGTGCGCGTGCGTGCGTGCGCGCACACACGCAAATCTATGGTGGTGTCGACGAGTTAAAACGGGGATGAGGGGAGCTTGCTATACGTGTTCCATTTCGTAATATCCTTGCCATGGTGCTAAACTGAGAACCTACCGCTGACGTCTCGTAATAATCAATCGGTCTGAATGACACCCTCACTGCAGTGATACCAGCTTCCCCAGGAGAAAAGAAAATGTACTGAGCAAAAACAAAAATGGTCCACCTTAAATCTTTCTTTCAATCGTCATTTTCTGCCCCTTGTTGCAACAAACGTCTTTTAAACTTTTGCGTACACGTAATTATACTTCATCAGATCCAAATGATGCGGTACCTGTGTTTCAAAACAATCTGTCAACCTCACAGGTATTAGTGATACGGTACCTGTGATTCAGAACAATTTCTGCCAGCCTCACAGGTTCTAGTGATACGGTACCTGTGTTTCAGAACAATCTCTGCCAACCTCACAGGTTCTAGTGATACAGTACCTGCGTTTCAGAACAATCTCTGCTAATCTCACAGGTTTTAGTGATAAGGTACTGTGATTCTGAATAATCTCTGTCAACCTTGTAGGTTTTAGTCGTGATGTACCTTGTCCTTTTGCGTGTGCAGTCCTGCATGGCGGTGTGCAATGATCCTCTGGTGGCTTGGTAGCCCACTGAACATTATGAAAGAGGGCACTGAACCTTACGAAAGAAGAGGGCATGAAACTCTAGGAAGAAGGAACAATACACCTAATGAAAGAAGGACACTAAACACTGTAAAAAACAGTCCCTTAGAATGCAGAAAACACTTAACATTATAAGTCGAGAGAGAACGAAACCTTATGGAAGGGGGACACTATGCCCAGTGAAAGACAGTCCCTTAGAATGCAGAAAACACTTAACATTATAAGTCGAGAGAGAACGAAACCTTATGGAAGGGGGACACTAAACCCAGTGAAAGAGCAGTAAACAGAACAAAAAGGACCCGATTACCACGTCAGATATTTTGTGGGTAAAGGGACACAGATTAGGAGGTAACAGGTGCGCACAACATGTTTCAGGAACAGGATGAAAGGCTAGTTCTAGAGCTCTTCAGCTCTGCCCTGAAGAATCTGAAAACATGGTGCATGTTCCATATCCCCGAGCAGTCAGACTTGCTGCATCACCATGCCAGCCTTTGATGCCTTTCCTGAAGCTTTCCCTGTTCCGCATCCTAGTTGCACAGAATACACGACATGGGAAACTAGAATCGCCATGTTGATGAAATGAAACGGACACTTAGAAAGGAGAGAACCTCCAACTATAGTAAAGGCGACTCATACCCTACGAAGGAAGGCAATGAATTCTGAAAACGAAGTTACCACAATCGGTAAAGAAGACGCACAACGTTAGAAAGGACGACTAAATTATATGAAAGAGCATGAAATCTTTTAAAAGAGTAAAAGCCAAAACCTTATGGAAGAAGACTAAGAAACCTAGAAAGAGAACAAGTCACCCAATGTTATATAAGCAACCAGGAAGGTCAATGACAGAACACCGAGAAATGACCGAACAATAGCACAGGAGGTAAAAGAAGACGAGAAAAATGAGTAGGAAGTAGTACAGGAGGAAACAAAGACAAGGAAAAGAGAAACGCGAGGAGGAAGTACAGTTCTTTCCCTGTAACGGCCCCGTCTGATTTCACATGACCCAGTCTGCATTTCCCGGGCCAGGTGTTCGAGTAAAAACATTTTCTTTTAGGACTGGATATCCAAACTCGAACAAATAAGTTAACTGGGGAGTAAGAGTAGCTTTGTTTTGCGGGAATCAACATCCTTTGGGGAAAAAAACGTTTTTCCTTTTGTCGTGGTACTGTGCACATCTATTATTTGTTTGAAGATGTACACACCGTTCTGTATGTATACATATGTGCAAATTTGTTCAAAACCCTTCATGTTTTCTGGACTCGGAATAACAGGTATGGTGAACGTTTTGGGGTTCTGGCACTGTTCATACATATTCCATCTGATCAAGTGTGCATAGAACTTTATGGCACAACTGCAGTATATCAAAACTTCCCACCACTTTGCTAAAATGTTACACAAAACAAGTCCAAGTCTTTCAAAACATTGTTGTTGCTAATTACTGCTCTCACTGCCCATAAGGGCAATATTCGAATTACCACCATCTATGGCTATGTACAGAAAGCATGTCATCCTATGCTGGACAGTAACAATTGAGATAATTTTTACGTCCTTCAATCAGAACTTTACTGTGTGTAGTGAAAGGGGTATGTATGGTAGGGGAATAATCAGTTCATGATCAGGAAAAAATTCTAATTTCTAGTCGCAGGGATAATATACCTTACTTCTGTTGAGGGTGAAGCGGATTTTTTACCAGAGTTTAGGTTGTTTAAACTGTTTTTTCAATGAGTCCTTTGCTTTATATACGTTAGTGTATGTACGAAAATGGACGAAATCACGTCATGCCACCGATCAATATCAAGATTCCAGTTTCCACGTTGCTTACTACTTCAGCTAGACTTAGACAAAAATCAACCGTCTCACTTTACAGTCTCAAATTTTGCACACTATATCTTAAGCCCAAACTGGTCATACAACCAGGCGTTAGTGACTCAACTTCAGGCAGAAAAACACGCGCCGACAGACACGACACTGTGTTTGCACTTCGCCAAGTTATCTGTCTTACCTGGGATGTTCGCCGAGTTGTCTATCTGTTCCCAGTGTCCCCCCGCAGGGCGCTCATCCTGTTCTTGGCGTCTTCCCTGGACTGCCATCATGTCCCCAGAGTCTCCTCTGGACGATCTTCCCTGTTCGAACCAAATCATTATTAGTCATTGTATGTGCGTGTACGTGTGAGGGTGCGTGTTACAGATATGGTACACAAGGATATCGTTCTATGTGTAAGTGAACGTGCGTGTGTGCGCATGTGTGTGTGTCGTGCGTGTGTGTGCGTGCGTGTGTGCGAGCGTGTGTGAGTGCGAGTGCGAGTGCGAGTGAGAGTGTGTGTGGGGTGTGTGTGTGTGTGTGTGTGTGTGTGTGTGTGTGTGTGTGTGTACACGTCTGCGCATGGACATTTATGGTGATGGCAACGCACGCAGTCTAGTGTGAGGGGAATGGGATATCCGCATTCCTTGTGACTGTCACTCTCTTGAAAATAACTAGGATCACTTTGTTCACTCCTGGGCCCAGAGGTAAATTCTAAACATTTTTAACACCTCAGAAGGGAGTCTGACCGACTCGCTTACCGCACCGATACCAACTTCCTGTGGAGAAAGATGAATTTTAATGCACTGAGGGGGGAAAAATAGCCCATTTAAAACTCTTTCTGTACAATGTTTTCTGCACAGTACCTGCAACTGATGTTTGAACTTTTGCATACGCGTACTTTCAATTCGTTTCATTTGATCAGAATGAGAATGTAACTAATCCTGTGCTACCTTTGTTCTCTCCGTATTGTAGTCATGGACAAAGGAGTGATGAGCAATGGTCCTCCTGATGGCCCGGTACCATGTCATGGACAAAGGAGTGATGAGCAATGGTCCTCCTGATGGCCCGGTACCATGTCATGGACAAAGGAGTGATGAGCAATGGTCCCCTGATGGCCCGGTACCATGTCATGGACAAAGTTGTGATGAGCAATGGTCCCCTGATGGCCCGGTACCATGTCATGGACAAAGGAGTGATGAGCAATGGTCCCCTGATGGCCCGGTACCATGTCATGGACAGTAGTCATCCTTCTCCACAACCCTGCCACCACACAAAAGTTAGACTTCAGTTAAAGGGGAAAAGAAAACCTCAAGACTGGATCCCGACTCAAACCGAAGTCACTAATCCCTGAATCAGGGACACTGAATCCTGTAAGAAACGCACCAAACCCCAAGAAAGCTGGCAATTACACCCAGGAAGACGACGGCAAGGGTCAGCTTATTTTTCATGATCAACCCCGAGAAAAAAAAGACTGTATACGCACTACGGTGAAGATAACCCAATGAAGAAACCGATGAAACTGAACTTTACGAAAGGACGACACTAAGCCCATTAAAAAGGACACTAATCTCTTAGAAAGGACACTAAACCCTTAAAATGGAGAAAACATCCTTAGCAAGGACACTCAACCCTATCAAAGGATATAAATCCAAGAAAAAGAACCTGAGGACACTTTCCTGTCGAAAAGGACACCAAACCCTGTGAAAATAGAAATCATAAGGACACTGAACTCTGTGTACGAACGCAACACTAAACCCTAAAAAGGAACGCCAAACCCTTCAAAAAGGACAACAAAATCTTAATCCTTGGCAGGGCATAAAAAACCTATGAAAGGTGAACCCTAGGAGATCAGAGTAAATCTTACGCAAGAAAACACTGAACCTTTAAACATGTGACTATAAACCCTCTGAGAGACGATGGCACTTAACCTATAAAAGCAGAACAAACCTTGGGGGCAGAGGACACCGAACCCGGTGAAAGAGGACACTGAACCTTACGCTAAAAAAGAAACACTAAACCTGAAAAAAGGACACTAAACCTTATGAAAGGACACAAACCCTGTGGAACAAGGACATATAAACTCTGAAAGAAGGGGACAGTAATCCTTCAGAAAGGGGATGATGAACCCTATAAATACAGGAAACTAAACCCTATGAAGGGAGGACACCAAATCCCATGACAAAAAATGGGATTAAACAATATGTGACAGGGTCCATATACTGACACCGATTTCCATGTCAAACATTTTGTGGAATATGGGACAGTGATTAGGAGGTACCAGGTGCGCACAAGGAAATATTTCTGAAATACTATCAAAGACTTCGTCTGCGGTTCCGTAACTAACCCTAAAGGATCTGTAAACATGCGTCCATGTTCCAGATTCTCGGGACATCAGACGTGCTACATCACCCGAGTCGGTCTTTGATGACTTTTCTGACGCATTCCCACTGGTACCCCCCTGTTCTGTCCCTTGTTCCCAAAAAAGATCGACACAGAAAATCAGAGCAACCAAGTTAATGGGAAACAGACTGTGAACTCTAAGAAACAGGTGACAAAAACAGGAAAGCAGAACTTACTAAACGCCAGGACAGAAGACTAAAGACTCCAAATTATAGGAAAGAAGGCACTGGTCTTGACACAAATTGTTTTAATCTGTAGAGGAAAATACTCTTAATCCTGAAAACGAAAGTACTCTACGCTCTACGGAGGAAGACACTGAAACCTAAAAGAAACAACGAAAGCGCGTCACTCCACCAAACGCCGTGACAGGTCTGTGAACCATGACCGACGAGCGCCACACTGGAAAAGGACACGAAGAGGAAGAAGAGGAAAACAACATGGGGAAGTAAAAAAAAAAGACAGAAGCTAGGGGGAAAACGATGAAGAGACTGGGAGAGAGAGAGAGAGAGAGAGAGAGAAACAGACAGAGACAGAGAGAGAGAGAGAGAGAGAGAGAGAGAGAGAGAGGAAGAACAAAAAGAATAGGACGAGGAGGAGGAGAATACTCTCCTGCATTCTAGTTTACGTGCTGTGGTCTTCGTTGTCCGTGGTCTGAAGGAAGCAGTTCCTTGTCCCTGTGGATGCAGAAACCAGCTGTGCCTTTTAGCATTTGATTTCCAGTGCAAGAAAATCTGATCCACTCAGTTACACAAATCAAATTTTAACAAATACTCGAGTTTCTTTTTTCCTAACATCTTAATTTACATGATACACTATGTCAACCCCAAATGATTTCTGCTCTGTACTAATGACTAGATATAATGTATCATTATATGCCTTCAATATCCAGCACATATCATGACTAGATGATGTAGCATTATATGCCTTCAACATCCTGTATATACCATGGCTAGATAATGTAGCATTATATGCCTTCAAAATCCTGCATATACCACGGCTAGATGATGTAGCATTATATGCCTTCAACATCCCTCATATACATGACTAGATAATGTGGCATTACATGCCTTCAACATCCCTCATATACCATGACTACATAATGTAGCATTACATACCATATGACATCCTGCATGTACCATGACTACATAATGTAGCATTACATGCCATATGACATCCTGCATGTACCATGACTACATAATGTAGCATTACATGACTTCAACATGCCGCGTCTAGATAATGTAGCATTACATGGCTTCAACATCCTGCATATACCATGACTAAATAATGTATCATATGCCTCAACATCCCTCATATACCATGACTAAATAACGTACCATCACATGCCTTCAACGGTTAATTCTATTTTAGACAACCCCGATTGCAAACTTCCATTTTTGATGCAGGATTGCCTTTTAATCATGTATATCATGATACAATGTTCCAGTTTTAATTTTGCAACGCCCTGAGATTGCTGCTAGTTCTTGTGACTAAATGAAACAGCTTGTCGTCCCCACACCGACTTGTACCTCTCCCACATTTCCTTTAAAATAATACATGCGTTGGTTGGAGTACTGCACAATTTCTATACGTGAGGATGGCGTGATATGCAGGTCCGTTAGGAACGAGCCGTGATGAAAATCAAAGTGAAAAAATGATCAGGATTTACAAAATGGCAATGACAGTTTGATGTAGAAAAATAGTAATGCTTCACCATATGTGTATTCTGACCATTGAAAGTGAAGTCAACTGTTCAGCAGCTTATCTAATGCAGTGATCATACCAACTCATCTTGTGCAATGATCATACCAACACAACTCATCTTGTGCAATGATCATACCAACACCTCATCTTATGCAATGATCATACCAACACAAATCTTATTCAATGATCATACCAAGACAAACCATCTTATGCAATAATCATACCAACACAAATCATCTTATGCAACGATCATACCAACACAGCTCATCTTATGCAATGATCATACCAACGCAACTCACGTTATGCAATGATCACACCAACACAACCAATGCAATGATCATACCAACACAAATCTTATCCAGTGACCATACCAACACAAATCCTATGCAATGATCATACGAACACAAAGCATCTTATGCAATGATCATACCAACACAAATCTTATGCAATGATCATACCAACGCAACTCATCTGTAATGATCATACCAACACAAATCTTATGCAATGTTCATACCAAAACAAATCATCTTATGCAACGATCATACCAACACAACTCACATTATGCAGTAATCATATAACACATCTTATGCAATGATCATACCACCACAACTCATCTTATGCAATGATCATACCACCACAACTCATCTTGTGCAATGATCATACCACCACAACTCATCTTGTGCAATGATCATACCAACACAACTCATCTTATGCAATGATCATACCAACACAAATAATCTTATGCAATGATCATACCAACGCAACTCGCCTTATGCAATGATCATACCACCACAACCCATGCAATGATCATACCAACACAAATCTTATCCAATGATCATACCAACATAAATCCTATGCAATGATCATACCAACACAAAGCATCTTATGCAATATCATACCACAACTCGTCTTATGCTATGATCATACCAACACAAATCGTATCCAATGATCATACCACCAACACAAATCCTATGCAATGATCATACCAACACAAAGCATCTTATGCAATGATCATACCACCACAAATCTTATCCAATGATCATAGCAAGACAAATCTTAGGCAATGATCATACCAACGGAACTCACCTTCTGCAATGATCATACCAACACAACTCATCTTCCGCAATGATCATACCAACGCAAATCTTATGCAATAATCATACCAACACAAATCATCTTATGCAATGATCATACCAAAACAAATCTTATGCAACGATCATACCAACACAACTCACCTTATGCAATGATCATACAACTCACCTTATGCAGTAATCATATAACACAACTCACCTTATGCAATGACCATACCAACACAACTCACCTTATGCAATGACCATACCACCACAACTCATCTTATGCAATGACCATACCACAACACAACTCATCTTATGCAATGATCATACCACAACACAACTCATCTTCTGCAATGATCATACCAACACAACTCATCTTATGCAATGACCATACCACCACAACTCATCTTGTGCAATGACCATACCACCACAACTCATCTTGTGCAATGACCATACCACCACAACTCATCTTGTGCAATGACCATACCACCACAACTCATCTTGTGCAATGACCATACCAACACAACTCATCTGTGCAATGACCATACCAACACAACTCATCTCGTGCAATGATCATACCACCACAACTCATCTTGTGCAATGACCATACCACCACAACTCATCTTGTGCAATGATCATACCAACACAACTCATCTTGTGCAATGATCATACCAACACAAATCTTATGCAATACCCATACCAACACAAATTCTTATGCCATGATCATACCAACACAAATCTTATGCAATACCCATACCAACACAAATCTGATGCAATGACCATACCAACACAAATCTTATGCCATGATCATACCAACACAAATCTTATGCAATACCCATACCAACACAAATCTGATGCAGTGATCATACCAAAACAATTCATCTTATGAGATACCAACACAACTCATCTTATGCAATGATCATACCAACACAAATCATCTTATGCAATGATCATACCAACACAAATTTTATGCAATGATCATACCAAGACAAATATTATGCAATGATCATACCAACACAAACCTTAGGCAATGATCATACTAACGCAACTCACCTTATGCAATGACCATACCACCACAACTCAACTTATGCAATGACCATACCAACACAACTCATCTTATGCATACCACCACAACTCAACTTATGCAATGACCACACCAACACAACTCATCTTATGCATACCACCACAACTCAACTTATGCAATGACCATACCACCACAACTCATCTTATGCATACCACCACAACTCAACTTATGCAATGACCATATCAACACAACTCAACTTATGCAATGACCATACCACCACAACTCATCTTATGCATACCACCACAACTCAACTTATGCAATGACCATATCAACACAAATCTTATGCAATGACCATACCACCACAACTCAACTTATGCAATGACCATATCAACACAACTCAACTTATGCAATGACCATACCACCACAACTCATCTTATGCATACCACCACAACTCACCTTATGCAATGACCATACCAACACAACTCATCTTATGCATACCACCACAACTCACCTTATGCAATGACCATACCACCACAACTCATCTTATGCATACCACCACAACTCAACTTATGCAATGACCATACCAACACAACTCATCTTATGCAATGATCATACCACCACAACTCAACTATGCAATGACCATACACCACAACTCACCTTATGCAATGACCATACCACCACAACTCACCTTATGCAATGACCATACCACCACAACTCAACTTATCCAATGACCATACCAACACAACTCACCTTATGCAATGACCATACCAACACAACTCACCTTATGCAATGACCATACCACCACAACTCACCTTATGCAATGACCATACCACCACAACTCATCTTATGCAATGATCATACCACCACAACTCATCTTATGCAATGATCATACCACCACATCTCATCTTATGCATACCACCACAACTCAACTTATGCAATGACCATATCAACACAACTCATCTTATGCAATGACCATACCACCACAACTCACCTTATGCAATGACCATACCACCACAACTCATCTTATGCAATGATCATACCACCACAACTCATCTTATGCATACCACCACAACTCAACTTATGCAATGACCATATCAACACAACTCAACTTATGCAATGACCATACCACCACAACTCATCTTATGCAATGATCATACCAACAGAACTCAACTTATGCAATGACCATACCACCACAACTCATCTTATGCAATGATCATACCAACAGAACTCATCTTATACAATGATCATACCAACACAACTCATCTTATGCAATGATCATACCAGCACAAAGTCAAAGATCCGTCTTTTCCAGCTTCTCTGTGTGTATGAAAGTGTGTGTGTGTGTGGGGGGGGGGGGGGGGGTGGAGGAGAGGGAGGGGCGGGCGAGCGTGCGTGCGTAAGTGTGCGAGGGTGAACGCACGAGTGTGTGAACGAGTGCACGTGTGTCGGTGCAAGTTTGGATATGTGAGCATGTGTGTGCGAGTGCGAGTGCCTGTACGTGCGCACTTTACATCTCGTCCTCCACCTGTTTGTCCCCCCCCCTCCCTCCTTTCCCCTGCTATCTTCCCTCTCTCTCTCTGCCAATCATTCTTGCCACACAGTACCGACTAATCTGGCATGTCAATGCCTTAATAACAATGATAAACTCGCTTGTGTTCTAGTAATCGACGCATGAAAGCATTTCATCAGGTGTTCTGAACGCGGTCTTCGTAGATTTATGGCTTTGTTGACGATACACCTCCAAGCCTCATCCGCGTCAGACGAGTAACAGTGTGTCTCGTTCAATCGATTTAAATCCTCTGTCTACCAATGACCGTGTCCAAGGTTCTGTCCCTTGTCCAATCCTTTTCTCAAATATACGTGAACGATCTTTCCCCGTTTTTAACAACTTCACGCGAGACGTTGGCAGACGATAGTACCTTCTCAACAAATTAGATAATTTCACAATAGATCGGCTACTCGGTTTTTCTCTGCAGTAAAGTCTCCATAATTTTAACAGAATGATCTGAACTCAATTATATGCGCCTACGTGAGAAAATACTGATGAATGAATCGATCCTATGACAAATGTCAGAATATGGTTTGTTTGCGTGCTGCAGAGCTGTCAAGGATACTCAAATTTGCGACAACAAACCAACCATTCATAAACACGATACTTCACGTCATCGGTCTTTTCACGTTTCTCACCTGCACCTCTATGGAGCGGTCATTTGTGACGTCATCTTGTTCCTGGTAGGGTCTTTCGGCCCGGTTGTCAACCTCTTCCCAATGTCTCCCTGGGTTGTCCCCATTCCTGTTGTCTCGTCTTGATGGTCATCCCGTTCCCAGCATTTCCCTGGCTTGTCAGTGTGTTCCCCATGTTTTCTACGAGCCGTCATCACGTTGCTGGCGTCTCCTCTGCGCTGTCGTCCCTGCTGAAATCAAATTGCTATTAGGCGTTGTGCGTGTGTGTGCGTGTGCGCGTGTGCGTGCGCGTGTGTGTGTGTGTGCGCGCGCGCGCGCTTTCCCTGTGTGTGTGTGCGAGTGTAAGGGTGTGCGTGTGCGTGTGTGAGTGTGTGTGTGGGGGGGGGGGGTGCGTGTGAGTGCGTGAGTGTGTGTGTGTGCGCGAGTGCGAGTGTGTGTGTGTGTTTGAGCGAGTGAGTGGGTGAGTGACCGAGCGAGCGTGCGTGCGTGTTTATGTCAACGGATGCACGTATTAGGAATGATGGCGACAACACACGCAGCCTACGTGAGGGCAGCGTGGCATTCGTCTTACTCGTAACTTTTGTCATTGCTACAAAAAGACAGGGTCATTTCATAAAACCCAGGAGTCAGCGTCACATTAACACTGTTTTGAAAATTTCATGATAAAGAGCCAGTCCAGCTGCCTCGCTTACAGCAGCGATACCAGCTTCCCGTGGGAAAGAGGAAAATGAATGCATAGGAATGGGGGGGATGGGGGGGTAGACTTGATTAAAACTTTCTGTACGATAGTTGCAAGTGATACCATTTGAACTTTTACATACAAGTACTTACAATTCTGTTCCTAAGATCAGAATGACAATGTAACTGTTCCAGAATAAAGTGAAGTTTCAACGTGAGGTGACTGCAGGCGGAAATTCAAACAAATTTTAACAGGACTTTTGAAGTAAACCTGCCAGTAAATAACAGACAAATTAGTCACAAGACAAAACACGACGCGTTTCGACCTCTCAGGTCTTCAGGCCAGAGAAACATCCAGTACAATGAAAACGAAGAACGAGCAGTCGCGCATCTTCTCACATTCGGCGCCAGACGGGCGTTGAATGAAGAGGAGGCTGCTGGCGGACGATCTGGTCCTGTCAACGTCCGTCTTTCATTGTCCTGAATGTTACCGTCTTGCCTGAAGAAGACCAAAGAAATCAAAACGCGTGGTATTTTCTCTTGTAATTTGTCCGTTATTGGGCGGAATTATCTTGCCTAAGGAAGACCAAAGATGTCGAAACGCGTCGTATTTTGTCTTGTAATTTGTCCATTATTAGGCGTAAGCTTGCCTAAAGAAGACCAAAGATGTCAAAACGTGCCGTATTTTGTCTCGAAAGTTGTTTGTCCCTGTTATTTGGCGGACTTCCTTTCAATTCCTTTTGAAATTTGTTCCAGTATAAATTAATTCTTATCACGTGCTCAAGCTGTGTCATACCTTGTTCCCTGCGGTATGTAGTCCAAACAAAACGAAGTGACAGTGTCCTTTGGTCCCACAGTGGCTCGGTGGCGAGTCTGGACAATGGTCATCCTCTCCAGTCCTGCCACCAAACAAAAGTTTCATGTCAATGAAAAAGCCTCAAAACTGAATCTTGACGAAAACCCAAGTCGCTAATCCCCGGGTTAGGGACGCTAAATCCTGAAAGAAACACAGTAAACCCCGCGAAAAGGAGGCACGCAAACTGAGAAAGAAGATGACAGTAAAAGTCAGTTGAAACAGATCATCAACCCCAAGTAAAGGAAATAGGACTGTTCTACGGCCGACGATATCCAACGAAGAAAACGATGACACTGAACGATACGGAAGGACGACGCTAAACCCTATCAAAAAAGATACTCAACCCCAGCAAACATGTTAAGCCATTTAAAAGGACACGATAAGGCGCTACACCCCCTGTCGAAAGGGGCACTCGCCCCTGCGAAAGAAGAGAAAGCAAAACCATAAAACGACACTGAACTCTGAACGAAACAACATGTACCTGACGAATGGAGGACACTAAACCTGAAGAATGGACAGCGAACCTGCACAAGAAAACGATCCTCGTCTTCTACAGGATTTGAAATATGTGGAAACACCATGGCTTTAATACAGTTGAGATCAATATTTTACAAAGTTGTTTTCTACTACCAGTCATTCTGTAAAAAAAAAAAAAAAAGAATCTCGTGTTTATCGTTATGTAGAAAATAAAGCCTTGCTCAATAATGAGAATGGGACTAGCCTCGTCTTCATTCAACGCCTATCTTGCGCTGAAGTGACTGAAGACAAGTGATTGCTCGTTTATTTTCGTTGTCCTTATTGTTTTTTTTATCTTGCCTGAAGAAGACCTAAGAGGTCAAAACGCGACGTGT
>CM065739.1:41051551-41061551 GCA_033310375.1 Conus canariensis
CTGTTGAAACCAAATTGCTGTTAGGGATTGTGCGCGCGCGCGCGCGCGTGCGCGTGTGTGTGTGTGTGTGTGTGTGTGTGTGTGTGTGTGTGTGGCGCGCGCGTTTTTTCTGTGTGTGTGCGTGTAAGTGTGTGTGTGTGTGTGTGTGTGTGTGTGTGTGTGTGTGTGTGTGCGTGCGTGTGTGTGCGCGCACGCGCGTTTTCTTATGCGTGTGCGAGTGTGTGCGAGTGTGCGTGTGCGTGTGTGTGAGAGAGAGAGTGAGAGAGAGAGAGAGAGAGAGTGTGTGTGTGTGTACGTGTGTGTGTTACTGTGTGTGTGTGTGTGTGTGTGTGTGCGTGTGCGTGTGTGTGAGTTTGAGCCAGTGAGTGAGACCGAGCGAGCGTGCGTGCGTCTGTGTGCGTGTTTATGTCTACGGATGCATGTATTACAAATGATTGTGACAACACACGCAGCCTAATGTGAAGGCAGCGGGGCATTCGTCTTACTCGGAACTTTTGTCATTGCTACAAAAAAGACATGGTCATTTCATAAAATCCAGGGGTCAGTGTCACATTGACAACAGTTTTTAACAATTCGTGATAAAGAACTAGTCCAGCTACCTCACTTACCGCAGCGATACCAGCTTCCCGTGGGAAAGAGGAAAATGAATGCAAAGGAATGGGGAAAAAAAAACCTGATTAAAACTTTCAGTACGACAGTTTTAACTGGTATCATTTGAACTTTTACAGACAGTACTTGCAATTATGTTCATAAGATCAGAATGCGAATGTAATTGTTCCAGAATAAAGTTAGTTTCAACGTGAGGTAACTGCAGGCGGAAATTCAAATTTTAACAGGACCTTTGAAGTGAACCTGCCAAATCACAGAGACAAATTAGTTACAAGACAGAACATGACGCGTTTCGACCTCTCAGGTCTTCTGCAGCCCAGAGAAACATCCAGTACAATGAAAACAAAGAACGAGCAGTCGCTCATCTTCTCGCATTCGGTGCCAGACGGGCGTCAAATGAAAAGGAGGCTGCTGGCGGACGATCTGGTCCTGTCAACGTCCGTCTTCCGTTGTCCTGAATGTTGCCGTCTTGCCGGAAGAAGACCAAAGAAATCAAAACGCGTGGTATTTTCTCTTGTAATTTGTCCGTTATTGGGCGGAATTATCTTGCCTAAGGAAGACCAAAGATGTCGAAACGCGTCGTATTTTGTCTTGTAATTTGTCCATTATTAGGCGTAAGCTTGCCTAAAGAAGACCAAAGATGTCAAAACGTGCCGTATTTTGTCTCGAAAGTTGTTTGTCCCTGTTATTTGGCGGACTTCCTTTCAATTCCTTTTGAAATTTGTTCCAGTATAAATTAATTCTTATCACGTGCTCAAGCTGTCATACCTTGTTCCCTGCGGTATGTAGTCCAAACAAAACGAAGTGACTGTCCTTTGGTCCCACAGTGGCTCGGTGGCGAGTCTGGACAATGGTCATCCTCTCCAGTCCTGCCACCAAACAAAAGTTTCATGTCAATGAAAAAAACTCAAAACTGAATCTTGACGAAAAACCAAGTCGCTAATCCCCGGGTTAGGGACGCTAAATCCTGAAAGAAACAGTAAACCCCGCAAAAAGGAGGCACGCAAACTGAGAAAGAAGATGACAGTAAAAGTCAGTTGAAACAGATCATCAACCCCAAGTAAAGGAAATAGGACTGTTCTACGGCCGAAGATATCCAACGAAGAAAACGATGACACTGAACGATACGGAAGGAGGACGCTAAACCCTATCAAAAAAGATACTCCATCCGAGCAAACATGTTAATAAGTCATTAAAAAGGACACAAGGTACTACACCCCCTGTCGAAAGGGGCACTCACCCCTGCGAAAGAAGAGAAAGCAAAACCATAAAACGACACTGAACTCTGTGAACGAAACAACATGGACCTGACGAATGGAGGACACTAAACCTGCAGAATGGACAGCGAACCTGCACAAGAAAACGATCCTCGTCTTCTACAGGATTTGAAATATGTGGAAACACTATGGCTTTAATACAGTTGAGATCAATATTTTACAAAGTTGTTTTCTACTACTAGTCATTCTGTAAAAAAAAAAAAAAAGAATCTCGTGTTTATCGTTATGTAGAAAATAAAGAAAGCCTTGCTCAATAATGAGAATGGGACTAGCCTCGTCTTCATTCAACGCCTATCTTGCGCTGAAGTGATTGAAGACAAGTGATTGCTCGTTTATTTTCGATGTCATTGTTTTTTATCTTGCCTGAAGAAGACCTAAGAGGTCAAAACGCGACATGTTTTGTCTTGTGATTCGTTTGTCCACGGCTTTTTTTTTTGCGGTTCACTAACATTTATTTAAGATTTCCAATAATAAGAAATTAGCATTCACTTTACCTGTCCACGGCACACTGTTGGCGACTGGTCTCCCACCACCGGTCTCGGCAGCGTGGGCTCTGGGCCCTATGAGAAATGTCAGAATATGGTTTGTTTGCGTGCTGCAGAACTGTCAAGGATACTCAAGTTTGCAACAACAAACAAAAAACATTCATCAACACGTTACTTCACGTCATCGGTCTGTTCACGTTTCTCACCTGCACCTCTATGGAGCGGTCATTTCTGACGTCATCTTGTTCGTGGCAGGGCCTTTCCGCCCGGTTGTCAACCTCTTCCCAATGTCTTCCTGGGTTGTCATTCTGTTCCTGGTGTCTCCTCTGGAAAAAAAAAACTTTGATTTAAACTTTCTGTACGATAGTTGCAAGTGATATCATTTGAACTTTTACATACAAGTACTTACTGTTCATAAGATCAGAATGACAATGTAACTGTTCCAGAATAAAGTGAAGTTTCAACGTGTGGTGACTGCAGGCGGAAATTTAAAACAAATTTTTAACAGGACTTTTGAAGTAAACCTGCCAAATAACAGAAAAATTAATCACAAGACAAAAAACGACGCGTTTCGACCTCTCAGGTCTTCAGGCCATAGAAACATCCAGTACAATGAAAACGAAGAACGAGCAGTCGCGCATCTTCTCACATTCGGCGCCAGACGGGCGTTGAATGAAGAGGAGGCTGCTGGCGGACGATCTGGTCCTGTCAACGTCCGTCCTTCATTGTCCTGAATGTTGCTGTCTTGCCTGAAGAAGACGAAAGATGTCGAAACGCGTCGTATTGTGTCTCGTAATTTGTCCATTATTAGGCGGAAACTATGTCAGAACGTGCCGTATTTTGTCTCGAAATCTATTTGTCCCTGTTATTTGGCGGATTCACTTTCGATTCCTTTTGAAATTTGTTCCAGAATAAATTAATTCTATCACGCGCTCAAGCTGTATCATACCTTGTTCCCTGCGGTATGTAGTCCAAACAAAACGAAGTGACAGTGTCCTTTGGTCCCACAGTGGCTCGGTGGCGAGTCTGGACAATGGTCATCCTCTCCAGTCCTGCCACCAAACAAAAGTTTCATGTCAATCAAAAAGCCTCAAGACTGAATCTTGACGAAAAACCAAGTCGCTAATCCCCGGGTTAGGGACGGCAAATCCTGAAACACAGTAAACCTCGCGAAAAGGAGGCATGCACACTGAGAAAGAAGATGACAGTAAAAGTCAGTTGAAAAAGATCATCAACCCCAAGTAAAGGAAATAGGACTGTTCTACGGCCGAAGATATCCAACGAAGAAAACGATGACACTGAACGATACGGAAGGAGGACGCTAAACCCCATCAAAAAAAAAAAAAAAGATACTCCACCCCAGCAAACATGTTAATAAGTCATTAAAAAGGACACGATAAGGCACTACACCCCCTGTCGAAAGGGACACTCGCCCCTGCGGAAGAAGAGAAAGCAAAACCATAAAACGACACTGAACTCTGAACGAAACATGGACCTGACGAATGGAGGACACTAAACCTGCAGAATGGACAGCGAACCTGCACAAGAAAACGATCCTCGTCTTCCACAGGATTTGAAATACGTGTTAACACTATGGCTTTAATACAGTTAAGATCGATATTTTACAAAGTTATTTTCTACTGCTAGTCATTCTGTAAAAACAAATCTCGTGTTTATCGTTTTGCAGAAAATAAATAAAACCTTGCTCAATAATGAGAAATCAGCACTGACTTTACCTGGCCACGGCACACTGTTGGCGACAGGTCTCCCTCCACCAGTCCTGGCAGCGTGGGCTCCGGGCATTCTCAGTGACCCTGGCAGTTCCCGAGTTCACACAGGCATTTACTCCTGACCCAAATGACAGGCCAGCGATTATGACAAGAGTGGTGAAAACTTCCGGTGCTCGACATCTGCCACAGGGCGAGTCAAGGTCATGACCTCGGTATTCTCCATCCTATTCTTCCGGCCTTACCTTACCCTATCGCCGCCCCCCCCCCCCCCCCCCCCCCCCCCCCCCCCGCCATCCCACTAGGATCTGGACTGGGACATCTCTCCAGAACGCAGACCTGACAGGGAACACTTTCCCATACATGACTCGGTGACGGGACCGACAATCAGAGAAGTCATCCTTAAAGAACTTTCAGGTCACAGCGGTGAGGTTCTGGTTCTTCCAGTGACTGCGTTCTCCTGTGACGGGAGTAGTCTGGCGCCCTCAGCTGGTTGTTGATGTATTAACTGATGCCTCTTGCTTCTTGGTCCGTTCTGAAATGAAGATTCCCTGCACACTGATCCCAGAATGTACAGTAGCTCCTCTGACTGTATCTATCAACGAAACAGCTGAAGACGACCAGCTACTCTGATCACCCAGGAAGTTATCACCTTGTCTGATGAAGCACTGTGGAAGGAAGCCTTCCAGATTTAACAACGCTGGTGACACCAGAGACGTAGATACATAGATTTGCAGTTAAATGCAGCTATACATTTCTCTGATCTGGCTTTCAAGTGCGCCCAGCTCAAACTGATTCTAACCTATCATCCAGTGACTAACAGAACCAAAGATACACAGGGACGTTGTTGAATGATCTGTCTGGGTGAGAAACCCCGAGTTGTGTCAGCAAACACAGCACAGATTGGGGCAGTCCCATGGGCAGTTCCAGACATTCCTTGTGAGTGCACATCAACAGAAACGTCTTGTGGAACTACCTTCGGGCATCAGTTCCACAGGACGTTCTGTACGGGCCACACGATCTGATCACCTCGACAGGCTCTGTGTTCAACACGGGATACTCAGCAAGTACTAGGTGATCACTAGGAAGCACTTCAGGAACAACAGACCTTTCCTGAAGCATCTCCTCTAGTACCACTGTTCTGTACCTTTGTTCCACAGATACCCGACACTGGGAACCAGAGCAGCCATGCCTCACACTGGAAAGCCAGTGGCTTTGTGTTCCATACACCGTACCTTCGGCGTCTGTGGCGTCCACACTGAAAAGCACCCATGAGCAGTGCCCTCGTGATGTGACCGCACAACATCCCATGGAAAGCACACAGATCCACCCAGACCTTGTGATGTGAACGCTCGCACCAAAGACATACCTCTATTATGTCTCCAATTACACAAATCACAAGTTCCGCATCCATACAGAGGTTCAGCAACATAGCGACCTGTGCATCTTCAGCTTTGTCAGAAACTAAATGCGTTTTAACAGAATATTGAGCAATTAAAGCCTGACCAATACCACAGTTTTAGAAAAGACCCGTCCTAACAACCCCTCATCCAGGATGACAAACCACCTGGGCATCGAAGTGTCCGAGCATCCCCTGCTGTATCCCACAGACGGATCCAACCAAAGAAGGTTCCTGCTTCCAGAGTACCCCCCGCCCTCCCCCCCCCCCCCCCCCCCCCACCACCATTCCATGCCGGACTGCGAGTCAGAAGAACTCGGGTCTTAGCAAAACACGCCAACCACACAATGAAAACCAGACTCCTCACACACGGGAAGAATGCAGTCACTGCCAGAAAGCACCCCAAGACAGACCTCCCACAGACCTCAGCAATGCCACTGAAGTGAGGTATGAGACGGTGAATCATGTCAGATCTGAACACCAGGTCTACGCATTACCTCGGTTCAATCCTCGTCGAACGGAGCCAGAAAGGCACAGAGGGCAAACTGGAAAACAAGGCTTTCAGACTACCTTGAAACTCTATTCTATGTCGAGATGTTAGATCAATGGAAATTTTCCGCCTCTCGGCAGACTAGTTAGCTGATCATTTGGAAGGAGGAAATGACCTGGTGAAACTTCGCAGAACTGCTGAATCCACTGAGAAATGTGCTGCGCCTGCAATCAGATGGAACTCTCCGTCAGTCAAAGGCTTCATGGGTTGGGTCCCTAGTCAACACAATAAATCAATTATAAAAAATCCGTTATTCGACACACATTTGCAATAAAAAAATCATTAATGTTAAAAGTTCGAATGCACATACATGACATGTTAAGAATTCTAAGTCTATTGGTGTGCGACAATTTTTAAGCTGAATAAGAGTGAGCGTGTGTGTGGTGTGTGTGTTGTGTGTGTGTGTGTGTGCGCGCGCGCGCGCGCGCGTGTGTGTCCATATAGAGAGAGAGAGACAGACAGAGACAGAGACACAGAGACAGAGACACAGAGAGAGAGAGAGAGAGAGAGAGAGAGAGAGAGAGACAGAGACAGAGACAGAGAGAGAGACAGAGAGTACGAGAACAGAATCTTTTGAGGGAAGGAACTCGGCGAAAGACTGAGTATATTCTGTCAATAAATTCTCTTTTCTGACAAGGGAAAATGTGGACATGAGCCAGTAAAATGCGCAAAATATTTTCAAAAGGAGGGGTGTGTGTGGGGGGGGTGGGGGGGGGGGGGGGAGGGTAAGTAGAGGAAACGCATTGAATACGCGTGCGGGATGTGACTGCCCAGAACAGGTCTAGTCCTTGGCAGACAACCTGTTGGAGATGGTTGCCGGTTTCCTAGTTTGGAGAATCGCAAGAGTGAAGATCGGTTTGTACTTTCTTCTGTTCAGACTCTTTCAGGTTTCAAACGTCGGCGGGAAACGGTGTATTCACCCGGCCAGTCTTTTAAGGATCCGACATCCAAATGGACATAGATAAAATACTGACTTGAAACTGCCATTTGATGTGCTTTTTGACCTTTCTGAGATCACTCCTTAAGCCGCACACCAGTCAGATGACACCATTCCTCCCTCCCTCTGTGATCCGGTGTGTGTGTGTGTGTGTGCGCGCGCGCGCGCGAGCGAGCGCACGCGCGCGTGTGTGCCTGTGCGCGCGCGCTCGAGCACGCCTGAATATTACTATACATAAGGTTTTCTCCCACCACGTCTCTATCGAGCGCATTCCTAAGTTGTCTGCATTTATGAACGATTGAAGCGTGACCCTGAAATATCAGTATTCCGAAATAAGATCTTTTCAGCCGAAATTTTCATGAAGTTTTGTTGAAACATTTCATGAGTAGACAGCTTGTGCAACTTATCCTCCCTGTCATTGTGTCGTGGTGGGATTTTCAGCACGTGATCACGACAACCATGCTCTAAATTTAGCATCGATCGACTGATCTCATGAGCACTTTTTGAATTGTCAGATAGAAATATTTGAACACATATAGTGACATAAAAATACATACAATGTTTCAAGTTTGGATATCAAACGAAAAGAGAAAAAAAAAGTTTAACGAATGCCGAGCATAAGCCTCAACCCGTCAGTCACCTCAGACACCCGAAAACGCGCCGAAGAACACGTCGCCTCCACACAGAGCCTCCACACAAAAAGATGTATTAAACCGATTTTAACATGCACAGAGCACACAGTCCTTTCACGAATATTTTGTGCTTGTAAACCCGACAGACCGACAATGTGCCATTGATCTCTAATCAAAATTCAGACCAGGAAAAGGGGAATTTGAAAGGGGAGGGGGGGGGGGTGAGGAAGCGGGTGCAATTCCACCAGCTCGACCTTTGTTCATGATGAATTATTAGGTTCATGAATCAGCTGAATTTGTTGACAGTGGTTGGGAGGAGGGTAAGAAGCCAGTGCGAGTGGAAAGAGGGGTGGCGCTCAGGGTAGGGTGGGGGACGGAGGAAGGGGGGGGGAGAGGGGTGTTGAGGCAGGAAATGGAAGAATTTCCTTTGCAACACCTCTCCTGGCTTTATAACCCCTCTGCCGAACAGCGTAAGAATTCAGGCTAGATCATGTTACGACTGCGATCACTTTTGAACTTACTTGCCAAACAGAACCGAAAATGGTAATTACTGTTCGTAGCCGATACTTTTTTTTTCTTCCTTCATATATGCTATTACACGCTGCACACATGTTTAGGACGGACAGTTACGCACATGACGGGATGTTGGTATCATAACCAGGGCGAAGACAGAAGAACGAGGAAATTGGAGAATTGTACGTCAACTTTTTTCATCCTCTTTTGGTTTGCAATGAGAATGTACGAGGCGAAAGAAAATTTCTGCAAGCCTGCGCTTCCACGGTCTTGTTTTGAATGGGCCGACAGCCGGAATGAAAGAAGCAAGGGAAGGGGTAGGGGGCGACGGGAGGGGAGGGGAGCGCAGAAGAAAAGATTTTCTGTAGTAACTTCCTCTTCTACAGGACCTTCTGACTAAATTTCATTGAAATACATCGGAACTGCTTTCCTACTGCATTTACAGGACCTTCTGACTCAATTTCACTGACTGAAATACATCGGAACTGCTTTCCTACTGCATTTACAGGACCTTCTGACTAAATTTCACTGACTGAAATACATCGGAACTGCTTTCCTACTGCATTTTTTGAGCATTCTGAATAGCATCGAGTTTTTTTTTTGAGTGGTTTTGATTTGTGACAGAAAGCTCGTGTCTGGGAGAGGGGGTTACAAAAGGACATCTTGCCTCAAGCTGCAACAGGGGACGTAGTATGATGCAAGATGGGAGGCGAGAACGGCTGGTGTTGAGTGATAATTCAAACAGCGACACGTATAGAATGGGACTATTTTTAGCCTTGTAAAGATAAACAGTTTGAACCCGTCTAAGATTATGTATTGAGGGAAAATAGCACAGTAATGTAAATCGCTTCTTTCTGTCAAATGACAAAAAAGGAATTGTAAATACTGAAAAACAAAATGATCATTATCAGAGACTTAATCCAAAGGAAACATTTAGGCTTAAAGAATCTGCTCATGTATGTTGAGAGCAGGCTGGGTTGGAGGCGACAGGTGCGGTGAAACGGGACGGGGGTGCGAGGTACAAGGTCAATCCTGCTGTTCTCGGCTAAATATATGCAAGGTTCAAATAAGCAAAAAGGTTTTCTTTCGGTGAATACCATGGATTTTGTTAACGTACGGCTGATTTTGGTAAGGCTGCTGGGCTATATAGAAACTCATGCTTACCCTCTCACGCCACAAGCTTCACGTCTCACACTTCATGCTGTGGGCCACAGGAGCTCACGCCTCGCTACTCACGCATGGAAAAGACAAGATGTATTGAATTTTGTATTGTTGGCATTATAAAATCTGATATTAATCTGTACATGTGTACAAGTCCTGAAATAAGGCTGCCGCCTATTGGTTGACTGGGCTATGAATTACAATACCAAGATAAATAAATCGATTAAAAGTTATCTTTGGGTGCAGTCAGAATCTGTGCCAAGTATTCCCAAACTTATGCTCTTTGATCTTTGTCCTTGTAGTTAGGCACACGTGGATTCCCGAGGAGGTGCCTCGCCCAGACCAGCTCGATCAATTTTTCTTTGTAGTCTTCCATACTGAACTGGCCAATGCTAACTAGGAACTTGAACTTCACGCATCGGAAAAAAAGGGGGCAGTCCCACTTATCCCCTCCTGCGAAACGCGAAGCGTGAGTGGGGTTGCATGGCCCCACACAAGAGAGACCACGTCTTTTCATTTTTCTATTCACGCGTGAAATGTGAAGCATGATGCGTGAAACGCGAGGCGCGAGTTTCTATGGCCCAGCAAGCAGCGCAAGGTTACTTCAAACTATTGCCGGATAAATCTCTCCAATAGCACCCCCCTCCCCTCACTCCCCCCGCGCGACCCCCCCCCCCCCCCCCCCCCGCTACACACGCACAGGTGCACAT
>CM065739.1:41069051-41071551 GCA_033310375.1 Conus canariensis
CACTGAAAATCGTCGAAATGACCCGGTCGCGGTGCAGCGTCTCCTCTGGTGGGTAGCCTATAACTACAGATCGTGCTCCCGTGGACTGCCAGTGCTGGGTCTGTAACAGAACGACCTGTGTGTGGCTGTGTGAAGGGAGACAATGTAGGCAGAGTTTGAAGGTGTACAATCTTATTCGGCTTTTTTTTTCCGTTCAAAATCCACGTCATCTGTCATACAAATAAGATAAAAGGTGTCTTAAAGGGCTACAGAGAGAGAGAGAGAGAGAGAGAGAGAGACAGGACAGACAGACAGACAGACAGACAGACAGAGATGGCAAAGGTTTATTCATGTGTAGGCCATGGCCCCACTGAAGGGGTAGGTGAACAAATAACATATCAAATGAACAAAAGGGAAAAAAAAAACTCTCTGAGAGAGAGAGAGAGAGAGAGAGAGAGAGAGAGAGAGAGAGAGAATCTTAATCTGAGAAATCTGTTCAGTTATATTCAACATCACTCAAGTTCTGTACTCCAAAAATAGTAATAGAGAGAGAATCTTAATCTGAGAAATCTGTTCCAGTTATATTCAACTATCACTCAAAGTTCCTGTACTCCAAAAATAGTAATGTCTTCTGATTGGTCACAAGAGCCGTCGCCTGTTTATCTCCCTTTTGATGCCCGTCATATCCCGGTTGCTGCACTTTGGGCTGGTGACGTCCCCTTGCACTTGACACAGAACAAAGCGGATGTTAGACGTGCCGCTGTCTCCCTATACTTCCTAGCTGCTGACGTGAGGGGTTTCCATACCATGGAAGGACCAGCAGATCCGCAAGCTCTGCCTCTGTCCAATGCTCCGTAGGTTTTTTTTTTTTTTTTTTTTTTTTTTTGCTGTCCCAACCTCTGCGCAACTTCAGAGGCAGTGCACCCACGCCGCTCATTCCGACACCCCGTCCACAGCCACAGCCCGGTCGGCCCCGCCGCAGCTCCGGCACCGGCAATCCACAGGGAGCAGTCAATGTCAAGTCGTCAAGAGGCAACCCACCGGAGGAGACACTGCACTGCTGCCGAGTCACTTCGGTGGTGTTCAGTGGCGCCTGTTCTGATCTAACATACGCAGGACGCCACCTACTAAGCCCCCTACTGACGACAATAATTGCTTAGTCGCGGAGCCGGCGTGAGTGAGCTCTCCCTCCGGAGGGCGCCACCACGTCCGTCCAACGACAGCCCCATGGACTCACCGATATCGGTGACCACGACGGAACCAAACCAAGGCCACAGACGTGGAGAGGACATCGAAACTGAGGTCACCATGAGAGCAGGGCATGAAGGGCCACAGAATTTGAGACATCTTTTTTATGCTGATCGATGAGAATGAGGATGATTAAGATGATGCTACGGATTTCCATTTCGGTCTGAGACTACATGACAGGGCTGTACTCTACGCTTCCTTTCATAATATATCCCGGCGTCAACCAGGCCCGAGAGATACAGGCACCTGCAGTGTTGGTCAGGAAATTTGAGCAACACTCTCAGAAACGCATCCATTAAGTGGATGAAACTCGACTGTGTGGTCCCAGTCTTCCCAACTGAGTCCGCAGCAAACTCAACTCTGGGTAGGAGCCGGTCGGGGCAGAAAAAACCCACATGACTCTGATGGAATTCGAACCCACGACCTCCCAGCCGGGAGTCCGCGACGCTAACCACTTCGCCACGGCGGCTGGTAATGCTCCGTAGGTTCATTGTATGATTTCCCGATTGCGTCAAAAGGAAGAAAGATTTGTCTTCTTTGTTGTTGTTGTTGTTGTTGTTGTTGTTGTTGTTTTTGAGATTAGCTTTGCGCGTTTGTCTTACTTTCGAAAGTAATTTAATACTCACTGGCACTTGTTTGCTATACTCATTGCCATGTGTTTATTACACTTGTTGGCACCTGTTTGTTATACTCACTGCCATGTGTTTATTACACTCGTTGGCACTTGTTTGTTATACTCACTGCCATGCGTTTATTACACTCGTTGGCACTTGTTTGTTATACTCACTGCCATGTGTTTATTACACTCGTTGGCACTTGTATGTTATACTCACTGCCATGCGTTTATTACACTCGTTGGCACTTGTTTGTTATACTCACTGCCATGTGTTTATTACACTCGTTGGCACTTGTATGTTATACTCACTGCCATGCGTTTATTACACTCGTTGGCACTTGTTTGTTATACTCACTGCCATGTGTTTATTACTCTCGGCACTTGTTTGTTATACTCACTGCCATGTGTTTATTACTCTCGGCACTTGTTTGTTATACTCACTGCCATGTGTTTATTACTCTCGGCACTTGTTTGTTATACTCACTGCCATGTGTTTATTACTCTCGGCACTTGTTTGTTATACTCACTGCCATGTGTTTATTACTCTCGGCACTTGTTTGTTATACTCACTGCCATGTGTTTATTACTCTCGGCACTTGTTTGTTATACTCACTGCCATGTGTTTATTACTCTCGGCACTTGTTTGTTATACTCACT
>CM065739.1:41079051-41081551 GCA_033310375.1 Conus canariensis
GATGATTATCCCTGTCTGCTACATCATCTTTGGTGGGTCTAGACGCTGAATCTAACTGTAACCAACTCCAGCAGACGACCCCCCCCCCCCCCCCCCCCAACAAACCCAGCACAGCACAGCACAGCACAGCACAGACAGAGCAGAGTTCAGGTCAGGAGAATCGAACATAAAACAAGCATCTCAAAATGACGCTCAGGACACTTAGCCACCAGATCAGACCGGGACAGTCCGGGATAAGGAAAAGGGAAGTAATGGGTGGTAGGGGAGGGGGGGGGAGGTGAGGAGATGGGGAGTGTGTGGAGGGGAGGGGGGTGGGGGGTGTCTGGAAATTCACTTCGTGACCGTGGATACTACATCCGCGTTGAGGAGGAAGTATGTCGTCACCATCGGATTCCTGATTTGATTGGCCCCCTTGCAATTCACTGTGAGTGGCGTGCGCCGTGTCATAGGACACGGAGTTAGCAGTGTCCTGTGTGTGTGTATGTTTAGTCCAGTCTGTCCTCGACTGTCGTCACACGTGGGGGTTGGTTGTGGCTGACAGGGAACAGAGACAGGGGATGGTTTTGAATTAACTGAAGTGCTGGCTTGTGGGTTCTCTTTGGAGGTCAGGGACGTGGATGGAATACGAGAGGCATGAACTAACTTTGAGAAGATCGGATGGATAGTGAGGTCAGTGTTGCTGATTTTTATTTGCACAGATGAGGTCAGCTTTTTTCTTGTTTGTTTTTAGTTTGTCCGTCTGTCCTCTGTCTGTGTTTCCATGTCCTTCTCTCTTGCACGCTTATCCCTTGCCATCTCTCTCTCTCTCTCTCTCTCTCTCCTCTCTCTCTCTCTCTCTCTCTCTCTCTCTCTCTCTCTCTCTCTCTCTCTCTCTCTCTCGCATGCTCGTATGCACGCGGTTACACACGCACCCGCTCGTACGCATGCACACACACACACACACACACACACACAAAACACACACACACACACACACACACACACACACACACACACACACTACGCAGTCTTTGCTGCAAAATGCATTTGTTATTGGTTGAAGTCAGAACCTCTTGGAGGGTAACAATAAAACACCTCTCAAAGCTTGTAAGGCGCTGTTTTATTCAGATGCTAGAGGTAAAAGACATTGAGATGACAATAAATACGCCTCTATTTCTTTAAATGCGGAATCAGTTTTGTTCAGCTAAATCAGTGTGTTTGATGCGTTACTGATGGGGTTTTTCCCCCCTACATTTTAGACCAAAAGTCGGCCTGTGCACATTCAAGCCAATCAACAGTTTACGGTTCATGGGAATGTTTGCATTGCACCCTGACCTTGAATCCTAACCAAACCTTGATATGGACAGACATTTGAAATAGGTAACAACGACATTTAGACGAGATAGGCTTACACTAGAATCAAGCGGCCTTTCATTACTGCAAGAGCATTATGAAAAGTGTGATCGTGAAATAAGATATATACTTTGTTCGTCGATGCCTGGCATGTAAAAGTCCGTTTGTAACATGTCGTGAGAAGAAACTCAAGGGAGAGCATCAGAGACGAACCTCCCCCACCCCCACCCCCACCCCACTCCTCCCCAGACAAGTGTTTCTTTCTCTTTCTTTCTTTCTTTCTGCGTACGCAGGCTGATACTTCTGCGGACACTGCCTGAAAAGACAGGCAGTGGAGTTTTGTGTGCATGACTGTTTTTTTTTAATCCCGCCATTAAGGCAGCATACTCCATCTTCGGAGGGGAGGGGCGGGGGGGGGGGGGGGGGGGAGGTGCGTGCTATGTGTAACGTGTCGTCCATACCAACGGCCAAACTGACCTTCTCTTCCGAAAGTTGGTGATGGGATTTGACGTGTGTGCAAGATGTTGTGCAGTGCGTTCACACGCGAAACCTCGGTTTATAGTCTCATTCGAAGGACTGTATGGGAAATGGAGTCAGAACCAATGCTAACTCCGAGGGAAAAATCCCCCTGTACCGAAACGGCCCGGTGGAAATGCGAACCCGCAACCCCAGGATCACCAGAGTTCGGCGCTCTACCAACTGAGCTATTCCGGCCCCCAGACAAGTGTTTGGACCTTGAACTCTTTTCACTCTAAGAGGCCCGGACCCATCCGGGTCATGACCCCTAGATGTCCCTCTGCTGTCAGATTTATATTTCTTTTTGCTGGCGCAGCCGGGATTCGAACCAGCAACTACTGGATGGATGGATGGATGGATGGATGGATAGGGTGTTTCAAAGCGTTGCCTCCTCAAATGGGTGTCTTACCCACATCGCTAACGAGACACGTACATGTGGACCTCATGAAGTTCACTTTTGTTCCTCCTAGACCACCTCTCTCTCTCTCTCTCACTCTCTCTCTCTCTCTCTCTCTCTCTCTCTCTCTCTCTCTCTCTCTCTCTCTCTGTTTGTGTGTGTCTTTATCTCTGTCTCTGCCTCTCTCTCTCTCCTGTGTGTGTGTGTGTGTGTGTGTGTGTGTGTGTGTGTGTGTGTGTGTGTGTGTGTGTGTTT
>CM065739.1:41086551-41091551 GCA_033310375.1 Conus canariensis
CGAAACTGACATCTGACACTGATGTAGACAGGCAACGTCTTAATGAATAAAGACTGTGTTGTGTTGCAGATTCTTGTGATGTGAACTGTGACTGCGACTCGTCTTTAAGAAAGACATAACCTTCCGACTCCCTCCACGATCTTCACAGCAAGGGAATCTATACGATGGAGACGATAGTGGTGGGTTAGAAAGATACTTCTGATTTTAATAAATCGCTGACAAACCTTTTTCCGACAATCAGAGACATACCGATGGACTTGGAAGAAACAAGCAGGAAAATGGACGGCTTTCTGTGTGTCTTGGAGGACGAGGCGAAAGACGGAGCCGCAAACAGCGCAGAGGGTTGAAAACCGAGATCTTAGCGATCCATCGTGACTGCTGCACTGTTGAGAACCGTCTGAATTGTCTGAGTGACAGTGAGCGGCATTCGGTGCTGATGGCTAAATTCTTCGGCCTTTCGTCCTGTGATCTGGATAGCTCGTTGAAATGTTACTTTTTTTGCAATGTGTTGGTGATGTTTATCTCAATTTGTATTTCATTTATTCATTGTTTTTTTTGTACAGTTCCCCATCCCCGCTGACTCTCGTTCTTATGAATGGGCTGTATAAAGATTACCGCTGTAAATTATCATTCATGTATCAATTCTCTATCATTATGTCTGTCTGTCTGTCTCTGTCTGTCTGTCTGTTTGGCTGTCTCTCTCTCTCTCTCTCTCTCTCTCTCTCTCTCTCTCTCTCTCTCTCTCTCTTCTCTCTCTCACACACACACACACACACACACACACACACACACACACACACACACACACACACATTTCCTCTTTATTTGTTGCCTCTGTGTGTGTGGGGGGGGGGGGGGGAGGGGGTGCGTGTGCGCACGTGCGCACTTGTTCTTTCAGTTTTTTGTTTGTTTGTTTTGCTTTGTTTGGGGGGGGGGGGGTGCGTGTGCACACGTGCGCACGCGTTCTTCTTTTCAGTTTTCGTTCGGTTTGTTTTGTTTACCGATCCTTAAACCTTACCCGAAACAAATCCCTTTTCAACCGAGTTCAAAACGTGCCAAAGCATGCTGTAACTGGATCACTGGGGAGCGTTAAATCACTTTAATCACGTGTTTACTGTAACACCGCTGAAGATCACGTTTTGACACCACAGGGGGGCATGGCAACACGGAAGTAAAACGTTACGAGATTCTTTACTGTGGCTTACTCACACGTTTCAATTAAAATCATACACCCAAACAACATACAACTGACGGAAGCGTTTTTAGGCATAGGAGAAAGTTCTTTAGATAAAACCCAAATTAAACCACATACCAAGGCCACTCACCAATCGTTTCACTTAAAAAAAGGATTTCTGCCAGTGACATCACTCACAACCCATGATATGTGAACTGGCCCCATATCTGACGTCATATTTCAGGCCAGACAACTCACCCGTGGCTCTGTCTTTGTGCGAGCTGGCTTCCCCAAATAGTCCCCCCTTCCGTTCATTTTAATCTGACTAGTTAGAGTCACCTAGCATGTATGCAGGTGCGATAATGAAATTAAAAAAAAAAGAATAGCGGGCGGGGAG
Source organism: Conus canariensis (assembly GCA_033310375.1). Classification (NCBI taxonomy): domain Eukaryota; kingdom Metazoa; phylum Mollusca; class Gastropoda; order Neogastropoda; family Conidae; genus Conus; species Conus canariensis. Next base: position 41,088,123 of record CM065739.1, read on the forward strand.
GTGAAGGGAAGAGGCGGGGGAGGGAAGGGAAGGGGGTTTATGAGAGAACCCCAAATGTACCTTGGAAACATTATCAACGTACTTGGTGTGTGAATTTCTGGTGCCTTTTCGCACACTCTAGCGGCGAATGGCGCGATTCATTTCTCGCGAGAAATCGCTAGAACAGCTTGGGGCATATGCTATAGGAAAGCAGACTGAAGGAAACTCACATCTATAAATCTAAGAAGTATTCCAGTCTTGCCTGAAGCTTGAGGGAATGTGGCTTTCAAGCCAAAGGTTTCGCCGTAGAGGGTGGTTAGGTTAGGTTAGGTTAGGTTAAGGGTGAGTTTTACCTCCTATTGGCCTGAGGCCCTTCAGGACAAGGTTGCTGCAGACGTAGGTCTGCGTCATTGTGGCAATTACTGTCGCCGGCAGTAGTGGGTAGGTTTCAATGGGGGTCGTCGCATTCCTCTCACTGAGCTCGTGTTCCTCTTGAACGTTGGTTCAATTCTGGTCGTGTTCCTCTTGAATGTTGGTTCAGTTTTGCTCGTGTTGCTCTTGAACGTCGGTTCAATTCAGGTTGTTGGTCGACCGACGATAGGCGTCGGTATGTGTTGCCTGCTGTCCCCCAAACATCAGGCTGTCTTCAGGACCACCGGGCGGTGGTCTTCTTCATGCTCGGGTGGTAGAGGGTGGAACAAGGGGATTTTTAAAAGACATCACCTTACGACCTCTTGGAACAGCTGTCGAAGTCTGGTAACAAAGAGGCAACAGCAGAAGCAGCTGAACGGTGTTCCAGCTGGATGTGATCGAGGAGAAACGAAAGCGGACTCCATAAAGCTGACATTGTCCAATTTACAACAGCTGTCCGCAAGCTGTATGGGGTAAAACGTTCGTCTGAAGGCGACATGCCCCTCATAGCGCCCGACCATCCAGGAGTTGCTGGTTCGAATCTTGGCGGCGTCAGGGGGAAAAAAAAGTTGACCGCAGAAAGGCATCTTGGAGTCATTATCTGGATGGTTCAGGCTCCGTTAGAGCCAGGAGGGCTGAGACGCTTGAATGGAGGGATAGAGGAGAGGAGAGGAGAGGCGGGTGGAGGGGTGCGGTGTGGGGGTGGGGGGTGGGGGTGGGTGGGACTTCTCGGAAAACCTTCTGCAGTCCCGATATCTCTCGCTATGTTTCTGTGGATCTACTCCGCAAGATGAAGACAAATTGTCCGCAGAATATCAGCACTGTAAATGTACTGTTTGCCAGAGGAATATTGCCCATGAAGTTACATGTTATCATGGGGTATTAAGACTCTCTAGCGGTATCAGTATGACGTTTCGTGTTTACCACATTCTATGACAAACACGTAGGCTGCCTTGCTTCCTCTGGCAAAAGACAAAAAAAATCGTTTTCACCAATGAATGACTTGCTCACCGAAGTGAAGAAGATAATTAATCCAATCAAAGTCTGTCTGCCAACCCTGTATTCTCTTCTATGTTACAGTGAGTACGCCATCTTCCCCCCCCCCCCCCCCCCCCCCCTTTTCCTGCTATACATGTTTATGCGGATCTGCATCAAAAGACGGATTTAGGATTCCGGGTCACACACACACACACACACACACACACACACACACACACACACACACGCACACACGCACACACACACACACACACACACACACACACACACACACACACACACACACACATACACACACACACACACACATACACACATACACGCACGCGCGCGCGCGCGCGCCCACATGCACACACTCATACACACACACACACTCTCTCTCTCTCTCTCTCTCTCTCTCTATATATATATATATATATATATATATATATGCGTGTGTGTGTGGAGAGAGAGAGAGAGAGAGAGAGAGAGAGAGAGAGAGAGAGAGAGAGGGCTTACGCAGGATGGTTCCGGTTAGTTATGCCTGCCTAACGGCTGTCAGTAGTTGAGAGTTTAGCGATTATGTCGTTGTTGTGTTTTAGACCAGGATGTGTTTCTACATGGTAACCCACCCTTAAACGGTGAAGCTACTCCGATTATGAAACTGAAATCTTGTGAACTGAATGATAAAACAATGACAGCTATTGTAGGAATACCATTGTTGTTGTTGTTGTTGCTGTTGTTGTTGTTGTTGTTCATTTTCTACACGGCTTGTTGATTACAGCCTTTCGCTCATGAACTGAAGCATGGAACAATACCAGTGGGGACATTATTGTTGCACTTATTTCACGGTCGCTACAGCTAGTCTGTCATCTTTCTGGTCCATGAACTGAAGCATAAAAATAATAGCAGATGTTGCAGGAGTGCTGTAGAGAAGTTCATTTATGTTCCACACACAGCTTTTCGTTTATTACAACCGTCTGTCTTGTGGACTGAAGCATCAAAGAATGACATTTGTCGTAGGAATGGACTTGCTCTCGCAGCTGTTCCTTTTATGTTCTACGTAACTTGTTTATTACAACCTTCTGTCTTTCAGCAACTTTTTTCCTCTCCACACTTTCGTTTTGTTTCATTTCGCTGGCTGCTTTGGGGGTGCTGTTGGATTCTTTTTTTTGAATCCTTGGTGGTGAGAACACCACAGAATTTCGGACTGTGGTGTGTCTCTATTTGACGTCAAGAGCACAGACACAATCAGCCGTGTCTCCCTGATGAGTCCGATCCAGCGGACGAAAGGCCTAGGAGCAGGTGATACATATAGAGCTGCCTTCGAGGGGGGTTGTAGTGGTTCCCTCATGCAGCTAGTGGAGGGTTTTCATATTTATGATATACATTTTCCCATTTTCTTCATCTTCAATCTCCACCCCACCCCCCTCCCTTTTTTTCCTTTTTTTTTAATTTTCAAATCTTTGCCAAGTCATTACTATAATGATGGAAGAATTGTTAACCTGCACTTGTTTTCCCCCACTACTGAATTGTTCAACCGTCTTTAGACTGAAGCATCAAATAATGACATTTGTTGTGGCAATAGGTCTGCAGTTCCTTTCATATTCTACGCAGCTTGTTTGTCACGACCTTCTGCCCTTAGACTGCAGACTGAGACAATGGCAATGGTTGTAGGAATGCTGGTGCTGCGGTTCTTTCATGTTCCACACAGCTTGTTCATCTCCATTTTTTTTTTTTGTAAACTGTTACTGCTTTTTTCTTTTTTCGCGAAAATTGACTTACAGTGTGTATATTTGATGGACATGTTGAATAAAGGGTAACGCAGTTCATTTACTTGTTGTGTTCGTATGTTAGTATAGATGTTTTTTTTTTTGTTTTGTTTTTGTTTTTTGTTGTATTTTTTTGCTACAAACGCGACCATGCGACTGTGTGTGTATGTGTGTTTGTGTGTGTGTCTAATGTGCATGCTTGTGAGCGCCCGCGCCCGCGTAGTTGTGTGCGTGTGTGTGTATATGCGTGTGTGTGTGTGTGTGTGTGTGTGTGTGTGTGTGTGTGTGT
>CM065739.1:41096551-41099051 GCA_033310375.1 Conus canariensis
GGCGGATTCAGAATCATTCAGCGGGATGGGTATATATTTCATGATGATGATGATGATGATGATGATAAAGCCACGAAGTCAAACATTTTCATGAACACTAAAACTACCTACCGATGTAAATGTTATCATTTCATTTCCGTACGTCCTTAAACAAACAAAATCCTACAAGGGAAGTAACTCCAACAATCCCTACCATTTATCACTTCCCCTGATGAAGAAGTAATTTGGTTTTCACTTATGTGGACGCTTGGGCTCTTCACAGTGACCCTCTGGTTCCTCGGCTGGACTGCCCGTCCATTGATGTCTCAGTTTGGTGGCCCCCTTCTCTTGGTTTTGCTCGGGAAAGTCTGTACACCTCTCTCTCTCTCTCTCTCTCTCTCCTTCTTCTCTCCTCTCTCTCTCTTCTCATTCCAATTTATAACTTGGCAGCTTTTGTGGTGTATTCCCTTGTGAGACGATGAGACTATAAACACTGGCCACGTAGTGGACATAAAGTGTCCAGTTTGCTGTGTCGGTTTGCCAGTATGGCCCTTGTTTGTTTGTTTGTTTGTTTGTTTGTTTGTTTGTCTGTCTGTTTGTTAGATAGTTTGTATTGTGCACCACAATTTTTTTCTTTCTTTTCTTTTCTTTTCTTTCTTGTTTGTGTTTTGCACCACAGTTTTCTTTCATTCTTTCTTTCTTTCTTTTCTTTTCTTTCTTTCTTTCCTTCTTTCCTTTCCATTTCTCTTTCTTTCTGTCTGTCTTTCTAACAGGTCTAATGTCAGACTGCTGAATTATAAGCGGAACAGCGGACATCCTCCCCTCTAGCTCTATCTCTTTTCATCAGCTGTCAAAGTGTCAACAGTTTACCTATGAAGCTATGAACTGTTATAGACAATAACGTACATGCCATGTGTGGTGCCTGTTGTTGTTGTTGTTGTTGTTGTTTATATTTTCCATCACATGACATTCTGTTCTGACTGGTGATCGCCCTTTAAAAGAGCCTTGAGTGGTAGTGGGCTGGTCTGTAATCAATCCAACTCAAGTTAGCTTCAAAGCGTGGTGACTGCAGGCGGAAGTCGAAACAAACTTCAAAGAAAAAAAAATTACTCTTCCGCCGGAAGAAAGGGACAAACAAATTACGGGACAAAACACGACGCGTTTCGACCTCTTTGATCTTTTTCAGGTAGTAATCCCCTATTCATTATATTTTTTTTAACATTTTCATCATCGTCATCATCATCATCATCATCATCATCATCATCATCATCATCATCATCTTCACTTTTATCCTTCTTCTTCTTCTTCTTCTTCTTCTTCTTCTTAGTACTAATATTATTATCATTATTGTTACTTGTTAGTAGTAGTAGTAGTAGTAGTAGTAGTAGTATCATTATTATTATTTTATCATCATTATCATTATTATTGTTGTTATTATCATCATCATTATTATTATTATTATTATTAGCATCATCATCATCATCATTATTATTATCATTGTAATTATTATTATAATTATTATCATCATTATCATCATCATCATTATTATCATCATCATTATTATCATTCTCATCAATACTATTTCAACTCGCATTGCCTCCTTCCCAGCAGCCTCGTTTTCATTCAGCGTCCGTTTTGAGCCCAATTTGAGGAGACAAGTGATTTCTCGTTCTTCGTTTTCATTGTCCTAAATGTTATTTCGCTTACCCGAAGAAGCCCAAAAAGGTCGAAACGCGTCGTGTTTTGTCTTGTAATTTGTTTGTTCCTTTCCCCTGGCAGAATCGAACTTTTTTTTTCTTTTAAGTTTGTTTTAATCAAATTAAAACAGAACAAAAGCATCTTTATTTAGACGGAATGAAACGTGGTATTTCTAAAACTAAACTCTGCCTCACTCTCCTCGGCTTGTGGACGGCTTCAAGGTCGTTGTCATGGTCACCGTGCTTACCTGCACGCGCTCGTCGTGACCTCCCGGAAGGTCAAGCCTAGGGGATGATGACCTTGCCTTGCAGCCGCAGGCGAGAAGCGAGGTCAGCGTGGCCTTGAACTTGGTGCCCAGTGCCCAGTACACAAAGAAGTTGAGGGAGGAGTTGAGGCACGTGAACACCTGTAGGACCGGACCAAGGACACGTGCAGGAGATTTTTGTAGAGTTGGACTGTACAGGGTTGGGTTGAGTTAGGTTGGGTTGGGTTGGGTTGTTTTGGGTTGGGTTGGGTTGAGTTGGGTTGGGTTGGGTTGGGTTGGGCTGGTGGGTTGGGTTGGGCTGGGTTGGGTTAGGTTGGGTTGAGTTGTGCTGTGTTGCTATTGTCTTGTGTCGCATTTATTGTATCTGTTGTGTTGTGTGGTATTGAATGGTATTGCACATTGTACGGCATTGTCTTGTATTGTATGGTGTTGTGCTATGTTGTATGGTATTGCACTGTACATTGTATTGTGTCATATTGTGTTGTAATGTTTAATGTTATGCTATGTTGTATTCCACTGTGCTGTGTTTGTGTTGTGTGTTGTGTTGTGTTGTGTTGT
>CM065739.1:41104051-41106551 GCA_033310375.1 Conus canariensis
AGGGAGGAGAGAAGGATAAGAGAGAGAGGGGGAAAGAGAGACAGGCAGACAGAGAGACAGAGCCAGAGATAGAGACAGAGAGAGAGACACGGAGACAGACAGACAGACAGAGACAGACAGACAGACAGACACAGGCACACACAAACAGGCAGACAGAGAGACAGAGCCAGAGATAGAGACAGAGAGACAGACACGGAGACAGACAGAGACAGACAGAAGACAGACAGAAGAACAGACACAGGCACACACAAACAGACAGACGACAGACAGACAACAACAGATCTCCATCCCACCCACCTCAATCCCAGCAGATACCACCACGTGACTTCCCAGAAGGAGGATGTGAGCCACTATCACCACCCCGACCATCACCCCGATCCTCCCCCGTCACCTGGCACGTCACCTTGACACCTCTGCAACGCCATCTCCCACGGCGATGACCGCCGACAGGAAGCCAGACACATACATGAGGTGATGGCCACCGACACGTAGTTGTTGACCAGGAACCTCAGCCAGGTCAACCGTCTGCCCTCCACCCCGCTCAGCATGGACAGCAAGGTGTCGAAGTTCCAACAGAGGTAGGTGAGGAGGACAGCCAGGTCGTCGAAGGACTGCGCGAACATGCAGACCATCACCTTGTTCTTGAAGCCTTGGGCGTAGAAGACTACGAGGTTCAGGAGATTGGCGGGCACGCCCACCAGGCAGATAAGGGTGATGAGAACGGTTCCTGATTGGCTCAGAAGTTTCCAAGTCTCCGGGGAGATGTCTGGGGAGGGGGAGGAGGTAGAGGAGTTTCTCTGCAGTGTGGCCAGAACGAGGCAGCCTTCTGAAGATTCGGAAGTGAAGTTTTCTGGTGATGACGAGGTGGTGGAGGTTGTGATGTCTTCATCCATGACGTGCTGTTCAATGTCGGGGTGACTTTCACCAGAAAAGTTCGCGTCAGTTCTATCCGCGCTGAAAATGATGAGTTAAAAGAAGAATGTTTGGATAACGTTCCCCTTGCAACAAGCAAACAAACAAACAAACAAATCCGATTGATTTCTGCCAAAAATGGATTATTGCACAAATCTTCTATTCAACAATTGATTCAGCGATATCAAAAAAAAAAATAGTAAAAAATAATTAGGATGTTGATTTAATTCCTATCATCAACATAAACTTATACTTCAGTAGTTCTTTCGCTCTGGAACTTGGCGTATAATCTGTTCCACCTGTCCAGGACGACCGCATAATTCTGTTATCAAACGATGTTCTTTGAAACGGTTAAAATATAGGAGAAGAACAAGCCGAGGAACTGACTGTACGTGAGTTGAACTATTGGTACAGTAGATGTGGGGAGGCGACATGTTAGGATTTAGTTCTCTGGCAGTGATACCTTTTTGATGTCAATGAAAATTGCCAACAATTTTTAAGAGTGTCCCAACTATGTCCCCTATCAAAAAAAAAAAAAAAAGAAAGAAAAGAAAAATCATATAGAAAAAAAAAAGAAAAGAAAATCTTGTTGGGGGGGGGGGGGGGGAACGGCAATATAAGTAAGAAAAGAAAGAAATTTACATAGAGAGAAAGAAGGACAAGGAGTGAAATTTGCATCAAAGGAAAGGTAGAAGAAGCGGCTCAGAGAGTAAGATAGAAATTGCAATCTGTTTTAACCGTGAGAGAAAGAACATGGAAATGAACATAAAAAGAGAGATGAACACACAAAAGAGGTTGTACAGAAAACGATAACTTAATGCAGAAAGAAAGGAAGCCAAATTTACGTAGAAAGACAGAAACGAAGAAAAGAAAGACAAAAAGAAGGAAAGAATATTCACGAAAACCAAAGATGTTAGGTAAAAGAAAGAAAATGACATGTTCAGAAGAAAAAAAAAAAGAAACAAGAAAGAAAAGAAAATTCCTAGTCAGTGAGAGAGTAAGAAAAAAAAACTAATTTACCTTGAAAAACTCGAAATTTACATGAAAACAGAAACAAACGAACAAAAAAAAACAACAAGAAAACGTGAAAAAAATTAAGTGAGGAAGAGAGAGAAATTTGCAAATAAAGAAAGAAAAAGTGAAACAATAGGAAAAAAAAAAAGAAGAAAAATTTACGTAGAAAGAAGAAACAGAACTCTGAGAAACATTTCGTGTCAATCAGACACTGTTTGTGGAAGATATGAGTAAAACAAAGAAGAAAACAGACATAAAACAAAGATATCAAATCCCTCACTGACAGCATGCGAGGAAAAAGAATTCTGTCTGTCTGTCTGTCTGTCTCTGTCTCTTCTCTCTCTCTCTCTCCTCTCTCTCTCTCTCTCTCTCTCTCTCTCTCTCTCTCTCTCTCTCTCTCTCTCTCTCTCTCTCTGCGGTATTTGTTGGGAGAGATTTTCTGTACACGGATGAGGCATCGTCAGTAATCCGGCAATGGCAATGATTCTAATTAGTGGTATCAACCAGACATACCACCTACTACATTCTGTGGCACTCTCTTCAACTCTGGTAGTGTGACAGTCACAGCCGGGTA
>CM065739.1:41109051-41114051 GCA_033310375.1 Conus canariensis
CATGCACACATCAACACACACACACACACACACACACACACACACACACACACACACACACACACAGGCATACACACACCACACACACACACACACACACAACCACACACACACATGACGCGCAACTCCAGAGACTGTGCTGGATCAATTAGTTTACCGACTGAGGATTTACTTAGCAATAAGGTCCTCCAGCCAGGTGCTCTTCAAATATTAATGACAACTCTTGGACGTTGTTAGAAGAACCAGTCCCTTGGCCATTGGACCTGCAGGTCCGTCCACGCACCTCCCCCCTCCCCCCCCCCCCCCACACACACACACACTCCGTCCACCCCTTCCATCCTTCGCCTCTATATATATTGTTTGAACACACAAAATACATCATAGTCACGTGGAGTTTCTGTTTGGACATAACAAACACAATCAGAGTCACGTTCAGTTTCTTTCTGGACGTACAAAACACAAAGAATCATGTTCATTTTCTGTTTGGACATACACAACAGAGTAAGAATTTAGCTGAGTTTCTGTTTGGACACACAAAACACAATAATAGTCTCACTGAGTTTCTGTTTGGACACACAAAACACAATCAGAGTCACGTTGACTTTTTGTTTGGACATACAAACCATAGTAAGAGTCACGTTGAGTTTCTGTTTGGACATACAATACACCGTGATAGTCACGATGAATTTCTGTTTGGACTCACAACACTCTCGTGACTCGTGACTCGTGACTTTAATGTGAGGCCATCAGCCTATTCACATGAGTACACAACAAGAGGTAAATCAATTTTATATAATTAGAACAAAATTTACCATGACTGCAACCAAGCTTCCATGACAGTATGTACATGCAGAATTCTGTCTTAATTATACATCAAAACTTCTTGATACATTCTTCCCCACGAACGCGATGTAAGTATATACACCATCATTCTCAAAACTCATAACACTAATGCTGTCGACACTAGCACACAAGACACATGCCTCCTATCTCAATCCCCTCATCGCATTCTCGCCCACATACACAGCGGCGACCTTTCAACCCCGCGTCGTACAATTCTCCGGAAAGCCGTACTATTTTAAGCATCTTTTGTTTACATCATTTACGCATGCGCAAAATAAGCCTATCGCCTTGCAAAGGTAAACCCCGAATAACAAAAGCTGCCATGCTAACCTTTGACACAGTGTGTGTTCTTCTGTGGTCGAGTTCGTGTGGTGCTAGACTTGTATTGTTTATATTCACTGGATGTAGCAACCCCATGGATAAATTACTGTAACCTTGTCGCTTTCCATGTTCAGGTTAGAACATTCCTTCAGTTAATTTCTCTTTAATTGTGGTTTTCCCAATTTCTTTTCAGCCTGTGACTGTCGCTTCCTGTCCCGTGAGTTGTTGTGCCACTTGGCTCGTACACGTGTGTCTAGATTGCCTGTTGACCAGAGGAGTCTCCTGATGGTCGGATCCCTAGAATTCAAACTTTAACCATTCAAAACAACCTCGGAAAATAATCAAAATGCATATAATAGCTATCATTATTCGAGTTCAAAAACCATACTCTTATATGTTATAATATGATCTATGGGCAGCCATTTCATAGCAGACGATCCAGCCAAGATTCAACAGGCAATTCTCATTTCTACATCTACTCTCTCTCCCACCCGCACTCCCATCGCCCCCCCCCCCCCCCCCCCCCCCTTGGACTCACAACAGACAGTAAGAGTCACGTTGAGTTTCTGTTTGGACATACAATACACCGTGATAGTCACGATGAATTTCTGTTTGGACTCACAACACACAGTAAGAGTCACGTTGAGTTTCTGCTTGGACATGCAACACACACTAATAGTCACGTTGAGTTTCTGCTTGGACATACAACACACTGTAATAGTCACGTTGAGTTTCTGTTTTGACACAACTAAACAGTGAAAGGATTCTCGGGTCGATATCTGCTTGTCTGTGTATCTATCTGTCTGTCTAGCTAGCTGCTTACAGCTTCATATGATTCCCCACTCAATAACAGCCTGTCTGTCTATCTCTCTGTCTAACTAGCTACTTACATGGATACAAACCACTTCACAGGACATATAAAATACAGTCTGTCTGTCTAGCTAGCTGCTTACAGCTTCATATGATTTCCCCGCTCAATAACAGCCTGTCTGTCTATCTCTCTGTCTAACTAGCTACTTACATGGATACAAACCACTTCACAGGACATATAAAATACAGTCTTCGCCAGTGCGGTTCAGTCGTTTGTTTCTGGTAAACAACGGTCGCCTTTCTACATTGACTCGTTATCGTGGTTACGAACAGCATAATCAGACGGGCAGGAATCACCTTCGAGTTTGAAAGAACGTTCTTAATGTTTGTCAGAAACGAACAAAGTCAAAAACAACCCCCATGACTTTTTTTTTAGCACAATGAGTAGTTATGGAACAAAAAGCATGAAATGCAACGACAGGTGTTTTTTTTCTTTTTTTTTATACGATGACCGTTACGTTTTGAGACCGAGAACCAGTAGAGCGTTAGTGTTCAGTTTTGAATGACAATGAAAGTCAGGGTGCCAGCGTGGTAAATTCTATCTGTCTGTTGCTAAATGTAGAGAACGCTAGGATGAATTAGTATAGGGTCTGGCTGGCTCAGGGCATCATCAAGTTGGCTGTCAGACTATTCTAGTTCTAATCTGCGATAAACGTGTAGCCATTTTCACTGTCTTTCCCAAAATGTGGTCCTCTACTGTTTAAATTTTCAAACCTAACACAGCAGCCCTTGCCATACAAACCCCTCTTTATTTCACATCTTAAAATTTTACCTGCGCACTCACACACAGACAGACAGACATAATATATATATAATATATATATATACACACCCGTAAATGTACGAGCAGACACATGCGAAAATCTGAAGGTATATTGGAATGTAGTCCGAGTGGAAAGGTGACGTGTGTTTGACTGTATGTACTCGTATAGCTATCTACACACACACACACATCTACATATATATGTATACACACATGTATAACAATATAGTCATGTGGAAAATTAAGAGCAGGATATCAATTTTTCCGGCTAGAGCGAGAATGAAAACGTGACAATATACAGATAATAACAACAACGAATTACACAAAAGCTGTAATGTTTATTAAATTTTTCAATATTAATTAATCGAACCTAAAGTAATCGGTCTCGAAACAAATTCTGTTTTGGTCCGTTTGTGACACTGTCCGTTCAATGGATCGGACTCGTCACAGACGCACTGTTGACTCCCCTTGTACTTCCTAGGCCTGATATGGAGACATACTACAGTCAGTCATTCTGCGGTGTTCCCACCACCAAGGGTTCAAAAACAGAATCCAACAGCACCCCCAAAGCAGCCAGCGAAGGGTAAAAATAAAACGAAAGAAAGTGCGGAAAAGAAATAAGTTGCTGAAAAATTAAAATTATTTTGTGAACAGTATAACATGTAGGGGAAAATCTTTGAGCCTATGCTTGAAGATCCACTTAAGGATGCATGGGAGGTCAAAAGAAGTCCAACATTTCACTGTCACGTGCCTTGAGGAAGGTCAAAGGCCGAAAAATTGGTAAAAAAAAAAAAATCAATGTACTTGCTGCGTGTTTCTTTTTAAACCTTGTGTGTGTGTGTGTGTGTGTGTGTGTGTGTGTGTGTGTGTGTGTGTGTGTGTGTGTGCAGCTATAGCGCACGCGCGTGCAAGAGAGTGAAGAGAGAGAGAGAGAGAGAGAGAGAAAAATAGATAATATGAGGAAAAATCCATGGGCATTGGAAACAAGAGGATAAACTCTGTCTATCTATCTATCTATCTATCCACACACACACACACACACATGCGCGCGCACGCACGCACGCACGCACACACGCACGCACGCACGCACACACACACACACACACACACACACACACACACACACACACACACACACTGTCTAATATCACTTTAAAGTGAAAAGACGTTAAATCGAAGAAGAACAACAACACACACAAACACATGTTGTGCATATGTGTTAGAAACAAAAGATGAACAAAGACGAAGAAAATGCTTCAACAACCTGTCATCTACTTCAGCTTTCCTTTGCGTTGTTCACCCCACCTCCTCCTCGTCCACACAACACACACACACACACACACACACACACACACACACACACACACACACACACACACACACACACAAGTAACATCAGGGGTGGTTACGGGTCTGAAAGGAAATCTGGTCTAACTTAAAAGTACGTGCTCTTTTCGTTCGTCACACAGATGAAGACCGTCATTAACCTACCTGTCTGCACGTGAAAACACGGTCATGGGATGATAGCACAACAACCTGTTGAGAGGCTTACCACCTCCGTGCCATGCCATCATGGCTTCCGTGGAGCAGCAGACCTGATTACGTCCCGGAGTGCTTTCTCCGATGCCCGCCACTGTATTACATAAAGAAAAAAGATAATTAGCTGCTGGAATTGGAATCGCGTGGTCAAAAAGTCATGGGTTTCAGGTGTTCGGGATTTTCTGTTGTGTGATGGATTTTGGGTGTGTCTGGACGTATCTAGGGGTTGGAAATGTAAATGCGTTTTTGAAACAACTTCGGCAAAGTCTTAACTGATAATCGATCGCAAAACTGGTATGAAAATGTCCAGAAAAGTAAGTGATATTCGTTTTATAGAACTTTTGTTTAAGACATCTGCTAGTTGTGGAAAAAAAAATCTCTCATACTTAATATTGACAGACATGTTACAAGTTACCTGACAAGAATTAGATTAGGAATTACAGACATCAAAGCGCATCAGTACCGATATGCAAATGCCAAAAACATTGATATGCTATGTCCTTTTGACAAGAACGCAAATGAAGACGAATTGCATTTTCTGCTTTGTTGTCCTGTCCTGCAAGATTTAAGGTATGAAAACATTCCTCGGAAATTCTTTGAAAACCCCTGTTTGTTCCGAGCTGCTTTGATCATGGCAAAATGAAAATGAAGAAGTACTGAAGAG
>CM065739.1:41119051-41121551 GCA_033310375.1 Conus canariensis
GCAACCCCAGGATCACCAAGATTACGAGTCCGGCGCTCTACCAACTGAGCTATTCCGGCCGTTTTCTCCAGCTCTTGTAGACTGCCGTAGAGCTTCGTCATTAGAGCTGTCTCTGTTGGCCACACCTCTCTCTTTGTCTGTTCATGCCATGGGCATTTTTGGAGCACATGCTCCGCTGACTGTTCTTCCTTACCGACACGGGCAGACTGGAGAAGGCACCACCTTGAGCTTTCGGCACAAGTGACTGTTAAGTCTGTTGTGCCCGGTGCGGAGCCTCACCAGGACACTGCGTTGCTCTCTGGACAACAGATGATAATCATCCTTTTGTATGGGGCCGGAATAGCCTAGTGGTAGAGCGCCGGACTCGTAATCGTGGGGTTGCGGGTTCGAATCTCGGCCGGGCCGTTTCGGTACAGGGGGATTTTTCCCTCGGAATTAACGTTGGTTCTGACTCCATTTCCGATACAGTCCTTCAAATGAGACTATAAACCGAGGTTCCGTGTGTGAACGCGCGAATAACATCTTGCACACACGTAAAATGCCATCACCAACTTTCGGAAGAGAAGGCCAGTTTGGCCTTTGGTATGGATGACACGTTACACATAGCATGCACCTTCCCCGAAGTTGGAGTATGGCTGCCTTAATGGCGGGATAAAAAAAAAACGGTAATACACACCAAACTCCACTCCCTTTGTTGGGTAGATGGGATTAATCCTTGCCTGTCTGTGCAGGGAGTGTTCGTAGGAGTATCAGCCTGCGTACGCGAAAAAAAAAAAATCCTTTTGTATCCTGGGTGTCGTGATAGTCCGGATGATGCTTCGCATCTCGCTGTAAGTGATGCTGTTGTTAGACTGGGACATAGCGGTACTGGTGTGTGTGTGTGGGGGGGGGGGGGGGGGGGGGATTCTGCTTGGTGGAAGATGGAGAGCGATGTCTGACTATCCCTTGATTGGCTGGGCAGAGGGTCTGCTTCCGCTCTAGGATTTTGTGCTTTGTGTGTGCACCTGATGATTATGTTTACGATGCTCATTGTCGTTATTATTTTGTTCAAGTCATTATCATTTTATGTTACTTAATATGTTTATTTCAAAAAGGAGTGACTGAGGGCGGAACATGAGAAGGTAAGTGATTTCTCGTTCTTCGTTTTCACTGTCCTAAATGTTCTTTTGTCTTTGCCTGAAGAAGACCCAAGAGGTCGAAATGCATTGTGTTTTGTCCTGTACTTTGTTTGTCTGTGTCCTTGGCGGTAACTAACTCCCTCTATTTCTATTTTTGTTGTTGTTGTTGTTGATATGTTTAATTTAGTTTCATTCATTTCTAATGTATTCATTCAAGCTTTATTTATTTGTATTTTGTACAGGGTTTTTTATTTGTCTTTCTTACATTTATCATTCTGTCTGCTATTTTTGATATTTAACAATTATTGTTATTTATCCACGTATTTATTCCTTTGTTTACCACTATTACTACAACTACGATTACTGCTACTACTACTCACGTTATACCATCTCAACAGCCATTCAACACATATGAGCATAGGCATACACGCTTATCATACACACACGTACACATGCGTGTTCGCTCGCATACACAGCGATGCACACACATAAGCATGCACATGGGCACTCAGGCACATGCACGCAAAATTTACACACACACACACACACACACACACACACACACACACACACACACACACACACACACACACACACGTGCGCGCGCGCGCACACACACAAACACACACACACATACCCACGCACGCACGCACGTGCCACAACACACACACACACCACACACGCACCATCCTGAAACTCACTGTGCAATGGTGTAATACTAATCAGTCAAACGGATTTGTTGTTCCCTTCAAACACACACGCACAAACACACACACACACACACACACACACACACACACACAACACACACGCATGCACGCCACGCACGCACGCACGCACACGCACATACCCACGCACGCACGCACACACAAACACACACACACACACACACACCATCCTGCCACTCGCTGTATTATGGTTTAATACTCAACAATCAAACGGATTTGTTGTACCCTTTTTTCTTCTTTTTTTTCAACATGTAAGCAATATCCAGCAGAGTGGAGATGGCCACAACAATTATTGAATCATCCCCATGTATTAACTGTTTAGACCTACTGCCCAACCCGATCCAATCGTCACATATTTACCCCCAAGATGGGGGAGTGGTGGTGGTGGTGGGGGGGGGGGGGAGAATCTCAGAAAGGGACACAACCTTGGCGTGGTTTTAAAATGTCGCGATAACGAATTACCTCTCATCTCCGTCATTTTAGACTTTCTGTGGGTGTTCGGCTGCCGTTAAAATCGTCACAAATCTCATTCATACACACACACACACACACACACACACACACACACACACACACACACACACACACACACACACACACAGATATGTATATATATATATAATAAAAAAAAAGGGGGGGGGGGGGGGGGGGTCC
>CM065739.1:41131551-41134051 GCA_033310375.1 Conus canariensis
ATTCAGCTTACTTTTAGCAATGCTACAGTTTGTAATCAGTCTTCTTACTTGGATTTTTTTTTCAGCGATATTGCAGTCTGTCTTAGTCTTTTCACTTGGAATTTTTTTTTTTTAGCGATGTTGCAGTCTGTCTTAGTCTTTTCACTTGGATTTTTTTCAGCGATATCGCAGTCTGTCTTAGTCTTTTCACTTGGAATTTTTTCAGCGATGTTGCAGTCTGTCTTAGTCTTTTCACACGTTTTTTTTTTTAGTGATGTTGCAGTCTGCCTTAGTCTTTTCACATGTTTTTTTTTTTTTTTTTTCAGCGATGTAGCAGTCTGTCTTAGTCTTTTCACTTGGATTTTTTTCAGCGATGTTGCAGTCTGTCTTAGTCTTTTCACTTGGAATATTTTTTTAGCGATGTTGCAGTCTGTCTTAGTCTTTTCACTTGGATTTTTTTCAGCGATGTTGCAGTCTGTCTTAGTCTTTTCACTTGGAATTTTTTAGCGATGTTGCAGTCTGTCTTACTCTTTTCACTTGGATTTTTTCCCAGCGATGTTGCAGTCTGTCTTAGTCTTTTCACTTGGATTTTTTTCAGCGATGTTGCAGTCTGTCTTAGTCTTTTCACTTGGAATTTTTTTTTAGTGATGTTGCAGTCTGTCTTACTCTTTTCACTTGGATTTTTTCCCCAGCGATGTTGCAGTCTGTCTTATTATTTTCACTTGGATTTTTTTTGTGTGTGTGATTTCGCGTTGTGTGCACTTGGATTTTTTTCCAGTGATGTTGCAATATGTCTTAGTCTTTTCACTTGGATTTTTTTTCCAGCGAATTTGCAGTCTTAGTCTTCTGACTTCAATTGTTTTCAGCGACGTTGCAATTTGTCTTAGTCTCCTTAGTTGATTGTTCCCAGCAATGTTGCGATCTGGCTTAGTCTTCTCACTTGGCTTATTTTGAGCAAAGCTGCAATCTATTTTCAACGTTTCCACTGGGCTTGCTTTAAGAAATGATGTCATTTATATTACGGGACTTGCTTTCAGAATGTCATGTTAGGTGAAAATATTTGTCCTTCACCTCAATAAAGTACACACCTTGAGGAAATAATCAGTTGGTGGTTTTTTTTGTTTGTTTGTTTGGTGTGTTTTTTTTTTATTGTTGTTGTTGTTTTTGTTTGTTTGTTTTTTTGTCTTTTTATCGTCGTTGAACAATCTCATCCATATCCAGCGAAAATGATCACAAGATTTCCGACTTCCTGACGAACACCATCTGAAAACAAAGCAAAACAAAACAACAAAGAATGTTACGATGTCATCATTTGACAGACACAACAACGGTCCTCCCTCCCACTCTCATTCCAGGCCTCATCTCCCTTTCACCATCCCACACCGGCTGACTACAGCTTGTGTGTATCTCGCCTGGGCAGGTCATAGGGATCACGTGATGAACTCTTGGACAGTCAGAGATCTCCCCAGCCCTCTGTCCTCAAGTCTTGTTCAGCAGGGTGGAGGCGCTGACAGCTCCAGTCCTTGTCCAGGTCCAGGACTTCTTTGGTCTGGCTGTGGAACACTCACCTTCCACAGTGCCCTGTAGAACGGTCCTGGATAGCGAGTCACCGTGAGGCACATGTCCACTTTTCACACACTGCCCTGTAGAGCGGTCTTTGAAAGGAGGTCATGCTGAAATACATATCCACATTCTTCTGTATCCTGTGGTCTTGGACAGGGAGTGCATGGTGAGATACATGTCCACCCCCACACTGTATCCTGTAGAACAGTCCTGGATAGCGAGTCATGGTGAGGTATATATCCACCCCCCCCACAGTGCCCTGTACACTAATCTTAGAGAGGGTATCATAGTGAGATATATGTTCGCCTTCCACTGTTTCCTGTAGAAAGGTCTTAGACAGGGAGTCACGGGGAGGTACATGTCTTCCCTGTACTGTATTATCTAGAAGTATGGATAGGGAGTCACGGGGAGGCACGTCTACCCTCTACTGTACTATGTAGAAGTCTTGGACGGGGAGTCAAGGGGAGGTATATATCTACCTTCCACAGTACCCTTTAGAATGACCTTGGACAGGGTGTCATGGTGAGGTACATGTCCATCCCGAACAGTATCCTGTACATGATCTTGGACAGGGCGGCATGGTGAGATACATGCCCTCCCTCCATTGTACCCCGTAGAATGCTCAGGTGCAGGAAGTGATGGTGACGTGTATGTCTACCTTCCACAGCACTCTTTAAAATGGCCTTGGACAGAGAGCCACAGTGAGATATAAGTCCATCCTTCACAGTATCCTGTAGAATGGTCTTGGGCAGGGAATCTGGTGAGATACATAGGCGTACTTTGAAAGCACAGACGTTTGGTGACAGCCAGGTGAGGCTTCTATCTGCCAGACAGTAAGGTGATTGCCTGCCCGACGATTTTGTTCTCTGTCCTGTGTTCTTTGTAGGAGATGAAGTCAACCCATCTGAAGCATTCGCATTCTTGAACATCAGGAGTTTTCGATAAAGATCTACTGTCT
>CM065739.1:41151551-41156551 GCA_033310375.1 Conus canariensis
AATCGATGAAGCAATCCACTTTTGTTGGAATATGTCTGGACCTTTGTTTTTTAAACTCTGTCAGAGAGGTATATTGTAAAATGTGAAGGTTTTGTTGATGTGTTTGTTTTACGCCAGCGGTGTAAGTGTGCAGGTGTGGGACGAGAGGAGGGATGGAGGGGGGGGGGGGGAACACGAGGGGGGTGGGTGGGTTGGGGGAAAGAAATGAAGGAGTGCTTTTTTTAATACGAAGTGGAGTGCTCTGTCTGTCTGTCTGTCTGTCTGTCTGTCTGTCTGTCTGTCTGTCTCTCTCTCTCTCTCTCTCTCTCTCTCTCTCTCTCTCTCTCATGTGCTTTGTAAAGCTTTACACATTAAACCGTCATTCAAACTATCATTCAAACCATTCAAACTCTCTCTCTCTCTCTCTCTCTCTCTCTCTCTCTCTCTCTCTCTCTCTCTCTCTCTCTCTCTCATGGGCTTTGTAAAGCTCACCACAATAAATCATCATTCAAACCATCATTCGGGCCATCATTCAAACCATTCTCTCTCTCTCTCTCTCTCTTCTCTCTCTCTCTCTCTCTCTCTCTCTCTCTCTCTCTCTCTCTCTCTCTCTCAACTTCTCACTGACCCTGATCCTATTTCCCCCACCCCCTTCTCTTCTGTCCTATCCCCCTTCCCCTCGCCGTCCGCCGCCCCACCCATCGCCCCCAGGTTGAGACTGTACCCCTCCCCTCTCTTCATTTTCCTCTTTGCATGCATCGGAAGTGATCACTTTTTCACGACGAGGCGTGAATATTTGTCTTGTTCATATATGTACACATTCTACGAATCTAATGTAAAGCTGCGACAAGAGAAAAAAGAGTTATTGAAATCAGAATTTAATTATTTAAAAAAAAAGAAAAAAAGACTTTAATTCGTAGATCAAAAGCCAAACGGGCATTATAGGGTGAAAAAAAAATTCTTTTCTGCGGAAAAGATGCACTTTATAAGCAAACAAATGACAAAACGTGTAACAAAACGAAAATAGTGCCTAACGCAGATGAACTTCTCAAAGAATCAAAGCAATTTTTATCAAACATTACACAATAAAAAAGAATAAATAGTCTCATGGAAGACTGCGTTCACAATTTGCCTTGGTTAACAAAAACAACCTCTTTTAAGTTAGAAGGACGCATAACATTAGACAAAACATCAGAAGCTCTAAAGAAATATGCAAAATGACAAAAGTTCAGGTACAGACGGAATGACAGTTTTTTTGGGTTTTTTTCTAATTCTTCTGTAAACATTTAGACACCTTTGTAGTCCGTTCTATAAACGAGTGTTTTTAAAAATAAAATGTCAGTACACAAAATCGGATCAGCTTCTATAACCAGTCGAATAAATTCGTTCTTGTCTAAACTTTTAAACGAAGACTAGACTAGACAAGGCTCGCTCTTAGAAGGTACATTGGTAATACCCCTTTATCTCGATGGGAAAACATTACCTAGTCTAATACCTTTATTTCCAGAAAGCAGTCGAATCTGTTAGCTGATTATATATGGATAAAACGCAAAAAGCATTTTTTTTGTTGGTTTTTTTTTTGTTCGTTTTTTTAGATGAAAAACACCAATGGATATCTCCCTTTTTACACTGGATATTGTAAACAAACTTCAAACCAGAGAGAGGTTTCAGGCAAGGAGGCTAAATATCGCCCTATCTATGTGTAGAAGTACTAGCTTGTAAAATGAAGGAAGACAGAGACATCAAAGGTATTGTGGATGAAACAAAATTTAAAGATTCGCCAATTTGCAGATGGTATATCTTTTACTCTGGAAGGGAAGAGAATGCCCTAAGAAAAAAAACTTTTTGAAACGCTCAGCGAATTTGAAAAGATATCAGGACTGAAGCTGATTTATTCAAAAGCATTCTGTGTATGGTTAGGCAGCAAGAAAGACTCTTCATATATGCGTTCTGGGGATAAAAAGATAGAATGAAATCCTCTTAAATTTCAAATACTATGGTTCAGGTTTACTAATGACATCAGAAGAGTACCAGGAATACATATGAAAAACAAATTATTAGAGGTAAAACATCTGCTCAATGTATGGTTGCAAAGGACTTTTACACATTTAAATAGAGCGGCGGTACCTTAATCTTTCATTTCATCGAACCTCGCCTATTTTTGGACATAGCCTCCGAACCCTCCGAACATGAAAATCGAACAATTACAGAGAATGTGCTTTGACTTTGATGGGACCAAACAAAACAAAAAAAGAAAACGGATAAAATTGAGAGAAAGTACTCTGTACACAATGCAGAAGAAGGGGTCATCAGCACTCCCGAGAGCAAGACATACATATAGACATTAAAACTAGGTTGGTTGAGAAAACTTATTGTTAAACCTCAGAGTGGATTCTCAAGTACACAGGTATGGACCCAAACGTACACCTAGTACATCCAGTGTGTGCAACATTTTGTAGACAAATTGATCTGAAGTAAGCACATGAGCTGCTCGCTGGACCAATATTTTATAATGACAAATTTCAGATTGACCAGCCGCCCTGACGAAGTGGTTAGCGTCGCGGACTCCCGGCTGTGAGGTCGTGGGTTCGATTCCCATCAGAGTCGTGCGGGGGTTTTCTGCTCCGACCAGCTCCTATCCAGAGTTGAGTTTGCTACGGGCTCAGCTGGGAAGACTGGGACCACACAATCGAGTTTCATCCACTAAATGGATGTGTCTCTGAGAGTGTTGCTCAAATTTCCTCACCAACACTGCAGGTATCTGTATCTCTCGGGCCTGGTTGACGACGGGATATATTATGAAAGGAAGCGTAGAGTACAGTCCTGTCATGTAGTCTCAGACCGGAATGGAAATCCGTAGCATCATCTTAATCATCCTCATTCTCATTGATCAGCATAAAAAAGTCTCAAATTCTGTGGTCCTTCATGCCCTGCTCTCATGGTGATCTCAGTTTCGATGTCCTCTCCACGTCTGTGGCCTTGGTTTGGTTCCGTCGGAGTCACCGGTATCGGCGAGTCCATGGGGGCTGTCGTTGGACGGACGTGGTGGCGCCCTCCAGAGGAAGAGCTCACTCACGCTGGTTCCATGACTAAGCAATTATTGTCGTCAGCAGGGGGCTTAGTAGGTGGTGTCCTGCGTATGTTAGATCAGAACAGGCCCCACTGAACACCACCGAAGTGACTCGGCAGTAGTGCAGTGTGTCCTCTGGTAGGTTGCCTCTTGACGACTTGACATTGATTGCTCCCTGTGGATTGCCGGTGCCGGGACTGCGGCCGGACTGACCGGGCTGTGGCTGTGGACGGGGTGGCGGAATGAGCGGTGTGGGTGCCTTGCCACTGAAGTGGCACAGAAGATGGGACAGCAAAAAAAAAAAAATAAATAAATAAATAATTTTTGTTTAATCAGATTGTCAATAAGTCGTTTATTGCCAAAACTGTGCACAAAGGAATGTTGTTATTTTTTAAAGATCTTGTAGACATAGCAACAGAGAATTCTTCACTTACAAGACAAGTTGTCATTAATGGCAACTTGGGCAAGTGAAATACACAGGCAGTATGTTCGATAACTACTGTATGTAAAGGATTTAAAAGATACTATAATATCCTACTTGATGAAATAGAGATTCTCAAAATCGAACCTTTTGTGCATTGGGAAGAAAAACTAAATACACCAGTTGATTGGGAAAATGTGAAAAATGGTTTTATGGACTTTTTGTGACAAAACCATCTTTTTGAAAAAAATGGGAATTGTTAACAGTGAAATGTGCAACTGTTGTGACCAAGAAAAGCGTCGCAATCCGACAGTGTTTATATAACTGTATCTTTTCTTGTTCTTTTAGGATCTAGTTAAAGTAATCTTGAGAGAAAAATGTACCGTTTGTTATAGACTGTCATTTAACATCGAACTGATTCTCTTTAACACTGAAGATACTACACACAAAATGTTAAGTAACCCATCATATAATTTTACTGGGAACATTCTATACAAGAAAGTGCAGAATGAGTAAAACAAAACCGTCAGTGCCACTATTCTTGAAATAAGTAAGCTTCTGTGTCGACAATACAAACTATCTTTGAGGATGCTTAAAATATTTAACAATAGTTCTTTTTTTTTTCTAATAACAAAAAAAAAAAAAAAAATTAATCTTCAATATTTCGGTCACAGATCGTCTTCAGGACTGATGACATCAAATGAAAAACAAATAAATGCTATAGGCAATGACGTATAAACAAACATATACGTAATCGGACGAATACGTGTTTTGCATATCTTGTTTTCTCAAAAACAGATTCAAGATAGGAAACGCCAAGACACTGAAGTATCGTTGGTAGAGACTTCAGTTTTCCTAAAGCTGAGCTGAAAAAGGGCGTTGATAGAGGCATAGTAGTAGACCTGTAGACAAACGACAAGAAAACGAAAACGATGGGCAAGAACGATGCAGTCGAAGGTGATAGAATAATAGAAATGATTCTTGACTGCTGAACTTCTGTGTCAACAATGCAAACTATCTTTGAGGATGCTCAGAAGATTTAACTACAGAAAAGAAAAAGAAAACTGAACAAAAATCTTCGATGTTTCGGTCATGGACCGTCTTCAGCACTGATGACATCAAAGGAAAAACAAATAAAATACGTATAGGCAATGACGTATAAAAACATATAGGTAAACGGAGAGAATGCGCGTTTTGTGTATTTTGTTTTATCAAAAACTGATTTAAGACCGGCAGCGCCAAGAGACTGAGAAGATTTAAATATAATTTTAGATGGAAAAAAAAAGAACAAAAATCTTGACGTACAGACGCAGGACTGATGACATCGAAAGAAAGACAAATAAATGCTATTTATTATCGTAATTATTATTATCATCATGAATACTCACATAGCGCCTATCCTCGGCTAGAGACCAAGCTCTAAGCGCTTCACAATCCACACTCGTTTACACAACGGGCTGCCTACCTGGGTAGTGCCGACTGCAGAGCTGCCAGCTGGCGCTTCATTCAGTCATTTCCCGTGTCATTCAG
>CM065739.1:41166551-41169051 GCA_033310375.1 Conus canariensis
CCCACTCGTTTGGGGTGATTCCGGAGTGAGAAGGAATCCAGCAAAAGGTAATACTGGTACCCTTTAGAGACAACTCATGAATAATATGTTTTATTTCAATAGTCATTTCTAGTCGTTTTTTTATGCCTCGGGATTTAATGGCTTGTAAAACAGACTTTGAGTCCACACAGAATAAGATTTTGCATGTATCCGTCGAAAGATCTACAATGTAATTTAATGCCGTAAGTATGGCTACAAGTTCAGCAGTAAAAATGGAATAATGTTTACCAATGTAGTATCGTTTTTCTGTTTTTAATGAGGGTATTACAAAAGCTGCACCAGTATTTCCATCATCAAGAACTGATCCATCGGTGTATATCTTTAGATAGTCTGTATACTTACTTTCCAAGTGGGAATCAACTAAACATTTTAATAGGTTAGGGGAATGGTTTTTGGATAAATCTGTGTGATCAATGTCCAATATTGGTTGATTTTGTTCCCATTCTGGAAGTGGAGAAAAAGAAGGTTTAATTGCAGCATTTTTCCCGTTCAGCTCTGCATTACAGATAATATCTGAGGCAATGTATTGATGGACTTCAATGACTGTATTGTTCTAGCTCTTTTTGCAAAGTCGGTTTCTGAATTAAGATTTGTTTCTTTTTGTGAAAATGTTTCATAAGCAGACGTTTTAAGCATAAATTTCGCAGCTGAGGCTTTTCTTTGTTCATCGAGGGGTAGAATACCTGCTTCTGTGTAAGTTCCTAAAATTGACGCGTGTATTGGTACACCCAGAGCAAGTTTGTAAGCTTTGGAATCTATGCTCTGCAGTTTCTTTAACAAGTGCGCTGGAGCGCTGAAAAAAAACCTCCTGGCCATACGTCAGCCGTGAACGTACAAGGGAGGTAGCGAGAGATATTAGTGCCTTTGTGTCCTGTCCCCAGTGCTGTCTGCTTATTACCTTCAAAAAGTTCAGACTTTTTCTAGCTTTGTTTGTTATGTAGTCGATATGGTAATTCCACGAAAGTTTTGAAGTGAGGTAGACGCCAAGAAATTTGACAATTTGTGTATATTTTATGATTGCACCATTCATCGTGAATTCAGGTAATTTATTAGGGTCATAGCCTGAATTAAACAGCATGATTTTTGTTTTTTCCAATGATAATGTTAGTCCATTTTCTACCATAAAGTTGTTGATTTTATCAAGTTCACGTTGATACACTTTCTTTGTATAGTTCAAAGCCCTGACTGGAGTTTTACGTTTCGTTGTCACCTTCATCCACAAACAAATATCATCAGCAAATTGAGCTAAAGTGGTATCTTTGGACAAGTCTTTCGGAAGATCAGCTAAAAGGATGTTAAACAAAATTGGAGAAATGTGTGTGTGTGTGTGTGTGTGTGTGTGTGTGTGTGTGTGTGTGTGTGTGTGTGTGTGTGTGTGTGTGTGTGTGTGCGCGCGCGCGCGCGCGTGCGTGCGTACGTGCATGTGTATGTGTGTGGAGGGTGGGGGGAGGAGGGAGGGGGGACGCTTACGAGCGCGGGCGCACGCGCTTGAGCATTAACTAAAAGCGTAGCATAATGCCACTAATTATCGACATCAATACCATTCGCCATTTCGCTGCACTGAACGGTGTTCCACAATGCTGAACAATAATAGCAAGCGTAGTCTGAACAAACCGCGGGGGGGGGGGGGGGGGGGGGGGGGGGGGGGAGGAAGAAAGGCAAGGAGGGAGAAAGCTGAGAGGTGGGGGAGGGGAGGGATGGGGGGGGGAGGACGAAGGAGGACTTATTGGGAGAGTGGGATTGAAGAGAATGGGAGAAGGGGGGGGGGGGGGGGGGGTGATCTGCAGCAACAACACCACCTGCATGATTTGAGCTAAGGTAGTAGAGAGATTCCGCACTGACTTACTGCTAATGGTGAAATGGGGAAGGGGAAGGGGAGGGGAGGGGAGGAACAGGGGAGTAAGGGGAAGGGTCGGTCCTGAAGGGAAGGGAGGGGGAGGGGGGGAGAGACGGGGGGAGGGAGGGAGGGAGGAGCATGAGTTCGTTCCAGTTTTGTCAAGACTGCCGAAACCGGGTGCTACTCTCTGTGTGTGTGTGTGTGTGTGTGTGTGTGTGTGTGTGTGTGTGTGTGTGTGTGTGTGTGTGTGTGTTATCTGTCTGTCTCTCTTTCTCTCTCTCTCTCTACAGTAGTGGGTTTACAGAGACAGTTAAATAATTTATATAATGCTGCAAGTAAATTAGAACTGAAAGTAAATATGAAGAAAACTAATATCATTATTTTTCGTAAGGGTGGGTAGTTGTCGGCAAATGAGAAATGGACGTATGGAAATGAGAGAGTACAAGTAGTAAATGCGTAGAAGTATCTTGGAATCTATTTCTCAACAAGACTCAGTTTCAGTTTTGCGTTCCAAAGTATAGCTAATAAAGGGAAGAAAGTGGTTATTTTCTTGCTACATGTCTTATATAAATTAGATTGCAATGCTTTCAGTGTCTTTAGTAAACTATTTGACTCTCAGATTCA
>CM065739.1:41179051-41189051 GCA_033310375.1 Conus canariensis
CGCGTGTAATTTAATCTGTTGTTAAGATTTTGTTCCTTTATCATCATTATTATTGTTACTGATATATTTTCTGTGTTATTGTCACCGTGCTGAGATCTTATTTCATATTTTGGAAGTATATTGTAAAATAGGAAAGACAACTGTCAGACTAGGAACCGCTTTAAAATCTCTGTCCTTGGTTGATCCGTTTTTTGGATTTTTGTTTTTTTTTTTGGGGGGGGGGTACTCTCTCTCTCTCTCTCTCTCTCTCTCTCTCTCTCTCTCTCTCTCTCTCTCTCTCTCTCTCTCTCTCTCTCACGCGGGTGGTGAATTTTTATGGCGATTCAGGTCAGCCAAGGCGTACTGAGTTGTGTTTAAAAAAAAAAAGAAAGAAAGAAAGAAAAGCTATACTTCTGCGGGTTAGATTCGATGACTAGCTGCCAGGCGATTCTTGGCGTACAAAAAGTTCAACCATACGTCTGTGGTCGTGTTGTGTCCGTTTTCGTCGCCTATATTATATCTCAACGAGCCAAACGAAAAGCTGACATGTTCCTCGGAACGTTGAGACTGGCAGCTTGGCGAGGCGGTGTCACGGGTAGGACTGATCCCCTGACTGTTTTGCTCTGGGATTTTTTTTTTTTTTTTTTTTTTTTTTTTTACAACGCTGTGGGCACATTGAGATCAACCCAGTACCTTCCAAGGAGACCACATTGACAATCATTGAGTTCAACCCAGTACCTTCCAAGGAGACCACACTGACGAGCATTGAGTTCAACCCAGTGCCTTCCACGGAGACCACACTGACAATCATTGAGTTCAACCCAGTGCCTTCCACGGAGACCACACTGACAATCACTGAGTTCAACCCAATGCCTTTCAAGGAAACCACACTGACGAGCATTGAGTTCAACCCAGTGCCTTCCAAGGAGACCACACTGACGAGCATTGAGTTCAACCCAGTGCCTTCCAAGGAGACCACACTGACGAGCATTGAGTTCAACCCAGTACCTTCCAAGGAGACCACACTGACGAGCATTGAGTTCAACCCAGTACCTTCCAAGGAAACCACACTGACGAGCATTGAGATCAGCCCAGTGCCTTCCATGGAGACCACACTGACGAGCATTGAGATCAGCCCAGTACCTTCCAAGGAGACCACACTGACGAGCATTGAGATCAGCCCAGTACCTTCCAAGGAGACCACACTGACGAGCATTGAGATCAACCCAGTGCCTTCCAAGGAAACCACACTGATGAGCATTGAGATCAACCTAGTGCTTTCCAAGGAGACCACACTAATGAGCATTGAGCTCAGCCCAGTAACTTCCAAGGAGACCACACTGACGAGCACTGACTTCAACCCAGCACCTTCCAAGGAAACCACACTGACGAGCATTGAGTTCAACCCAGCACCTTCCAAGGAGACCATACTGGCGAGCATCGAGATCAACCCAGTACCTTCCAAGGAGACCAAGCATTGAGATTAACCCAGTACCTTCCAAAGAGACCACACTGACGAGCATTAAGATCCCCCCAGTACCTTCCAAGGAGACCACACTGACGAGCATTGAGCATTGAGTTCAACCCAGTACCTTCCACGGAGACCAAGCATTGAGATCAACCCAGTAACTTCCAAGGAGACCAAACTGACGACATTGAGATCAACCTAGTGCTTTCCAAGGAGACCACACTAATGAGCATTGAGCTCAGCCCAGTACCTTCCAAGGAAACCACACTGACGAGCATTGAGATCACCCCAGTACCTTCCAAGGAGATCAAGCATTGAGATCAACCCAGCAACTTCCACGGAGACCAAACTGACGAGCATTAAGATCACCCCAGTGCCTTCCAAAGAGACCAAACTGACGAGCGGCGGTTATAGTTCTCAGATGGGCAGTGTGGACAGGGACAATGTTAAAGATGATGGCACTCATTAAGCGAAGATGCACGAGAGTTCAACTGCTGATGGTGAGGCAGAGAACGAGCCGTTGTTGAGAGATACTGTGCAAAAAAAAAAATGTTGTCTTCTCTGAACGCTTAGTTTGACGGTATGACAGGAGGTATCAAGAGAGATCCGTAATGCTCAATAACCTTCTGCAACAAGATGGGTTTGATTTAGATGGCCAGGCAGAGAATGACGAACTGAACTCGGTGAACAAATCCTTATAAATAACCCAGACTGGGCAAAATGGAAGTGAAGGCGGGTTGTTTGGAGTGCAGATCAAATAGAAACAATTCAATTGGGCACAGAATGGGAAGACTGGAAACGGCCAGCGGAGGAGACAGAGGGGGGAGGGGGGGGGAGCGGGGGGGGGGGGGGGAGGCTGTGCGACGCCACAATGAGGACGAACGAGTAGAGAGGGAGGAGGGGGGGGGGGGGTGGCAGAGGAATCACGTCAATTTTGACAGAGCCCAGGACAGGGTAGATGTACGGAAGGGGCTGTTCCTTCTCGAGTCCCGTGGGAAGACGCACCCCGATAAGAAGGAAGCCAGGACGTGTCGGACCCTGCCTCTCCTGCCGCTGTGGATCCGCCACTTTGTGCTGAAGATATGCTCTGTGTGTGTGCGCGCGCGCGCGCGCGTGAGAGAGAGAGAGAGAGGGGGAGAGAGAGAGAGGGGGAGAGAGAGAGAGAAAGAGACAGACAGACAGAAAGTTTCTATACTGATTCTCCCGCTGCAGTGATTTCGAACTACAACTTCGTGATGATTAATAAATTTAGAATAACAAACAACCAAACAAAAGTGTGTACTGAATACCCGGGTGTCAAAATGAAACGGGGGGGGGGGGGGGGGGGGGGGGGGGGGGGGGGGGCGGGGGGGGATCTGTCTATCGTTTGTCAGAGTGCATCATGTTACTGGCAAAGCTAATTCGTCTATCATCGCCAGGGGCAAGTCCGAAAGAAAAAGTAGGCATCTTAAAGAAGGACACAATGAAAAGCCTCTAACACTTTTCTGGACGAAGATCTTTCTCAACGCGTGCGGGACATGAGAAAGAAACTTCCATTTCAATTCAAGAAGGATAAAGAAGAAAGGGGAAAACTGGCAAGACTGGTCTTTGACCATCTTGTTACTGATGCCGGCGATA
This sequence comes from Conus canariensis, assembly GCA_033310375.1. NCBI lineage: Eukaryota > Metazoa > Mollusca > Gastropoda > Neogastropoda > Conidae > Conus > Conus canariensis. The sequence goes on from CM065739.1 coordinate 41,182,116, forward strand.
ATGATTCAATCCGTCTTGTCAGTTGGGGATTCGGCCAACCTTCTTGTCAAATATTTGTTTTTAATTGCTATAGATTCCGATCATATTTTAAGGGGCGATAATATTCCGAAGTCACCGGTCAGAATGAGTCAGACCACCATCGTCGAGCGGTCACACTCTGTTAATGACGGTAAGTGACGTGCAACCAATGTATCGCACCGCTCAACTCCAGGCACTATTAGTGGCAGTGCTCATCGGCCTACGTGTAACAGCAACACGCGTGCATGAAACAAAAAGCTTGACAGAAGGGGAAGCAATAGACACTGTTTCTGACGGTAGTTCCAGCATTACCAAAGATAATCCTGTCAACAGTAATAACGAGGACAGCAGACTCATTAGGGTGGGGAGTAATGAGAATGAGGGAACCTTCCGTACAGATATTCTTTTTCTGGATTGAAATGTGAATGGATTAGCGTCTAAGCTGAGCCACGCTGGCTTTTTAATGTATGTGGATCATTTCGAAACCATTTTGAAACTGTTGATCTTGTAGAAACCTTGACTGAAGAATTTTGGTCTTTTACAGTTAAAGATCACTGAGCTTTTATCAAACCAGCAGTTAAACTCGCAGAAATTGAACGGAGTTCAGGAGATATTGTGTAGGAGGGAATACAAAAAGGTACTTAATAGAAAAAAAAAGGAAACTGAAATTGATTCTTTACAAAGAAAATTACAAGATTCCATCTATGAACAGAATAAATTCTGGAAAACATTAAAGAAAATGTCGAGTAAAAATTCACAGCCATCAGATGTTATCAGTGTAAACAACTGTTGTGTTCACTTTCAATATTTTTTTAAATGTATGTATGAGCTTCATGAACCACATGCTTTAGAAAACGAAGACCATGACCCAACCTCAAATCGTCCTGTAACTAGACAAGAAGTGCTTCTAGATGTCAGTAAATCAAAAATAGTAAATTAGCAGGGCCTGATAATCTTATAGTGGAAATATTTAAATTTCTGGTGACGATGTCGTTGATTTCCTTGTATGATTATTATTGTATAATATATTCACTTGACAGAGGCGGGTTTCCCTTCTGATCGGAGAATTTCTTTTTTAATTACCTTTGTATGATGATGAGAAAGGTATATCTCTGTATAGCGTAAGCTGTAAATTACATTGTGCTGCTATAAATAACAAACTGAAAGAATGGATCGTATATTATAACATTGCAGAAGAATTTCGAACAGGATTTAAGAAAAAAACAAACTATTCTACCGTAGATCACATGTTTACTTTATCAGCTGCTGTTTAAAAACAGTTTTCATGAAACCGTAAACTGCATGTGGCATTAAATAATTGATTTTGAAAGTGTCTTTGACACGCTTTCCAGAAACAGTTTGTGGCCGGTGCTGGTGAAGAATGTGTTAAGGGCAAGTTATATCGCTGCGTGAGAAACATGTGTAAGGAAACGAAGACAAACTTAAGATGTTGGGCTACATTCATATCAACTGTGCTTGGGATGTCAAGCAGAGAATTACTTGCAGCCCACTTCTGTTTTCTCCTTTTTATGAATGTACTTGCTTTTAAAGCTGTCAATAATGGCAGGTGTTTCCAGCTGTACAGATTGAATTGTTCATCCTGCTCCATACCAATAATGTCGTATTTTTGTCTAAAACTGCTGTGGATCTCCAGAAGCAGTTAAACGCTTTATGTACAGTGGTGTCTAAGAGGCATTATTGTTTTCAGGAAAGGAGGATACTTACATGTTCGCGAAATTCGGTCATAGGATGATATTAGGATGGCTGTAGAAAAAAAAAAGGTACCTCAGAGTCCAATATGAACTTAAGAGCCCGTTTTTCTAGAAGGCTCAGTATCTGGTTCATTTGTGATGATTTGGTATCAAAAGCAACAAAGCGTATCAATTCACATTTTAAAAAGTCTAAGTAAACTAGAAAATGTTTCACGAAATACATTTATGAAGGTGTTTGATATGAGGCTGAAATTTGTGGCGATGGTGAAAGTGTTACTGTTTAACGTGTTTATTCATTTAAACGCCTTCTCAAAGTCGGATTGCGAACGCCAAATAATACATAAAACGTAAAAAAAGATTGTTTCAAAATAAAGTAATGAACGAATCCAGACCACTTTTACAAATCTGTGTAATTCAGTGATTCAGACTGTAGGGGGAATTGTTCATGGATTTCAAAGCATCCCTAGTTGCATATATTGTGAAATTCATAGTGTTGGGTGTAAGGGTCAGTTTAGGCCATGTTCAAAACAACGTCATTTTTTGAGGAAACGGAAGGGGGAGAGTAGGGAGGGAAAGAATGGAACAGTCGAATTCACAATGGTAGTAGATTCTTATCTATAACATAATAGATTATGTAAATCTAAAATCGCATCGAAGTATATTTGAAAATGAAATTATAATGCGTTGCCTCGTAAAATTCAAATGCAGTGTTGCCAATTTTGTTCGAATAGATTTAAATACTGTGTAAAGCCGTTGTATCACTCATGTAAACCAAGTAGTAGAGATGAAGTGCCTGCCATTATTATTATGTCGTCCAGCCTTGCAAGAATTGCGCAATGATTTCATATTACCTCAGTTTTACACCCATCCAGGTGCGCATAATTATTTTCGTCAAGAAATGAAGATATTCTGAAAAGGCTTGCCATTTTCTGCATGTAAATGTACCCCGATGGTGTAGTTATACCTCCACAAAAATTGTACTCCTCAGAAAGAAATTGTGCACACCTCTTCACAAGGGGGCTGTGGCCTACTGTGATAAAAAGAAAGATCTTCTCTCTTCTCTCTCTTCTCTCTCTCTCTCTCTCTCTCTCTCTCTCTCTCTCTCTCTCTCTCCTGTAAAATCATTGCCTTTATTGCATGACGAAATTGCACCTGCCTATTTTCTCGGCTACCTGCCTTTTTCCAGGTGCTGTCGCCGATGTTCTCAGGTTTGCCAATCACTGTCATTAATCAGGGATCGTGTACTCAGTCCCGCCCGCGTCCCACTGTTCCACACTACTGCCTTATTTTTCTTTCCCATGAAATCCGAGTTCCTCTCAGTAGCAATCTCGTCTGTCTGTCTGTCTGTCTGTCTGTCTTCCTGGTGTGAACAACGGGTGACATATCAAAAGGCTCTGAATTATGATCGCTGTACAATCGTAGCTGCTGCTTTTAAGAAGAGTTGACTCGCTAACAGTTTTGTTATTGATAGTCGTGTGTCAGCGAGGGTGCGGACTTTTTGCCCCCGCTTTTATCGGTGATGTAGCCTCAACAGTATAGGAGTGTGAACCTATTTTCGTTGTTGCTGATACATTTCAAACGTAGACGAAGAGTGCTAGAACGCAACTACGGTTTTGTCGCTGATGCTATTTTCAATAGTTGAAGAGAAACAGGCTTATCTATAAGTTTACTGCTGATAAAATCTCAACAGTAGAATAGTGTTTCCGAATCTAGGTTTTTACCGCTGATACTATTGTAATATCGGGCGAGAAATAGACTTACATGAGATTTTCTCTTCTCAGCTACGGTAGTAACAACTGGTCGAAGAACGTGCCAAATACTACTGTAACAAACAAAACAGATTCATACCTCAAAAATTTTATTCCAATTTGAAACATCCGTTGCAGTGAAAGCAGCCAATCAGTGGATGCGAATCGGTATAACCTGAAGATAAAAAGAAAGTAGAAAAAGAAGAAGAGGACAAGACAAGAGAAGAGGTGGGATTGGAAGAGGTGTGGGAGAAAATCTAAATTAAAAAAAAAAAGCACACAAAAAAAAAACTTTTCACTCAAACAACCATTATAGTCATAAGAGGGCGACTTTCAACACGAAGAACTTCCATTTCCTGGTGCGTTGGATCGAAGGAGACGACTCGGATCTGCTCTGATCATAGAAAAGATGGAGAAGATTCCGACTCTGCTTTGTATTCTGTCACAGATCGTTAACTGCTTCGGTATGGATTCAGCGTTGTTGTTGTTGTTTTTGTCGTTGTTGTTGTTGCTGTTGTTATTGTTGTTGTTGTTGTTGTTTTCCCCGCTGTGGAACAAACATGAAGTGTGTGTGTGTGTGTGTGTGTGTGTGTGTGTGTGTGTGTGTGTGTGTGTGTGTGTGTGTGTGTGTGTACCCTCTCTTTGCGTGTGAGAGGGAGGACTCTCTCTCTCTCTCTCTCTCTCTCTCTCTCTCTCTCTCTCTCCTCTCTCTCTCTCTCCTCTCTGTCTGTCTGTTATCTTGATTGCTTCTCTTTGGGTTTTTTTTGTTTGTTTGTTTTTTGTTTCTTTGTTTGTGTGTGTGTGTGTGTGTGTGTGTGTGTTGTGTGTGTGTGTGTGTGTTGTGTGTGTGTGTGTGTTTTGTTTTGTTTTGTTTTTTGTTTTTTTTCTTCAGTATCTGTCAGCTTTTTGTTTTGTCCTCCTTTTGTCTCCGCTTCCTTCTGTGTTATGTTTAATCTCTCTCTCTCTCTCTCTCTCTCTCTCTCTCTCTCTCTCTCTCTCTCTCTCTCTGTTTTTTTTTTTTTACTATTTTCTTCCAAGGGATATGCGTCTGTCCTCATCATCACCAACATGATGGTGTCAAAGTCTTTCCTATTCTTATCTTTGCTCTTTTTTTCCTCCCATCCATCTTATTTCGAGTTTTTTGCTTTTCTTTCTTTCCTTTTGTCTGCCTGTCTTTGTTCTTTTTTTTTCCTTATTTTTCTCGTTGCTTTCTTCCTCTCTCTCTTTCTTCTTTCCTTCTTTCTTTCCCTCACTTTACAGCAGACTCCATGAAAACCGTGTTCAGAGATGTTCCACCTGACGTGAACTTTGAGTTTCTGAAAGAGATCAACATTTTTCATCTGATCTAAGATTTTATGGTACACTTTTAGAAGATGTATTTCAAAAATATGTGTGAAAGGATGCTTTTCTTATGACTTGTGAGTTGATTTTAACGTGGTGACAGCCCTGATATGGCCCTCTGCGGTCGGCTGGGCTATAAGCAACATTACCTTACCTTACCTTACCTCTTTCCCTCTCTCTCTCTTTTTTTTTTTTTTTCCCCTGTCATTTAATCAGTTCTTCATTCCTCTGTTCCTTTATATAATCTTTCTTTATGCATTCCTTTCCGTCTGTCTGTATGTTCTTTGTTCACAGCAGGCTTCTTCTGACCTCCTATCCACAGAGTTAGACTCTGCCGTGCTCTCCTCTGTTCAACTTGTATTGGTCACTCTGTTCAAGATTTTCCTTCCTTCGTTCATTATGTCCATCTATTCATCCATTCCTTCCTTCTATCTCCCTTTTTCGTTCGTTCATGTCATTCCTCTCTTCCATCGTTCTATAATTTTTCCTTCTTTTTTTTTTATTTCTCGTTCCCATTATTTACCCCCCCCCCCCCCCTCCCCCCCCCCCCCCCCCCCCCCCCTCCCATTTTTACGTTCATTTCCTTTTTTTCTTCTTTTCTTCATACCTGCCTTCCTGCGTTCACTCTTTCCCTTCTTTCCTTCAGTCCTCCTTTCTTTCCTTCATCTCTTTTTTTTCTTCATTTATTCCTTTCTTATTTCTTTCCTTCCTCCCTTTCTTCATCCATTCCTCCCTTCTTTCCTTCATTCCTCTCTTCCGTCATTCATTCCCCCCCCCCCCCCCTTCTTTCCTCCGCTCCTTTTTTTCACTCCTCCCTTCTTTCTTTCATTTCTTCCCTTCCTTCGCTTCACACTTCCCTTCTTTTTTTCTCGCCCCCCCCCCCCCCCCCCCCCTCTTTTTTTTTTTTTTTTTCTTTATTCACTCCTGACATTTCTTTATTCTGTCTTTTCTTTATTCATTCATTGATCCCTCCCTTCATTCACTTCTCCCTTCTTTCCTTCATTCTGCCCTTCTCTTATTTACTCCTCCCTTCTTTCCTTCATTTCTCTTATTCCTTCATTCATTCCTCCCTTCCTTCCTTCCTTCGTTTCTGCCTTGACTCATTCAGTGCTCCTTTCTTTTCTTCATTCCTCCCTGCTTTCATTCGTTCCTTCCTTCATTCCTTCCTTCCTTCCTTCCCCGATTCACTCCTCCCTTCCTTCCTTCACCCCCCTCTCTCTCTCTCTCTCTCTCTCTCTTATTCTTTCCTCTCCTCTTGCCTTCATTCGTCCATTTCTTTAGTGCTTTCTTTCTTCCTACCTCCTTTCTTCCTTCATTCGTCCCTTCATTCACTCCTTTTTTTTTTTTCTTCGTTCCTTCTTACCTCCTTTTTTTTATTATTATTCTTTCCTTCCTTCTTAACTTCTTTGTCTTATTTATGCCTTCCCTCATTGCGTCATTCTTTCATTCGTCCCCAAACATGCTAAAAAAATTTCCATCCATATGATAATAGCAACAATAATGACAACAACAACAACAATATAATAATAATAATAATATATAATGATGATTGATAATGATAATAATGAAAATGATAACCATTGTTATTGTCATTATCGTTACTTATTATTATCATACCCTTTCTCCTTTCCCTCCTTCTTTCCTCCCTTCCATACTGTCTTTCTTCCTCGACATGCAGTCTCTTTCTTGCTGACTTGTGACTCAGACTCAGACTCAGACTTTAATGGGCACGAGAACCCTTGCTATGTTGTTCTAATTGTTTTGTGTCTTGCCTGAAGAAGACCTGAGAGGTCGAAACGCGTAGCGTGTTTTGTCTTGTGATTCGTTTGTCCACGGTTTTCTTTTTTTTTTCTTTTCTTTTTTTCTTTTTTTTTACTCCCAGTTCTTATAGAACAGGGAGTACTTTTACAAAGGGAACGAAGAAATGCTGTCTGTGTGTCTGTCTGTCTGTCTGTCTGTCTGTCCGTGGTCAAAACGTGTTCCACTCGCTCCAGACAAAACTTCTGGGCCGATCTTTCTGAAAATGTGTAGGTGTGTTCATTATGGGTCACGGATGATGCCCGATGTTTATTTTACTAACGGCTATAACGACCCAAAACGGTTTTTCTTCTTCAGAC
>CM065739.1:41191551-41193024 GCA_033310375.1 Conus canariensis
TTTATCAGCCACACACAAGCAACGTATTTTTGTAGTGTTTTCTGAATCGGCACCCGACGGTTTGCTTAAATGATTGATTGACTTCAGGTAAAGAAAAGGATATATTCAATACCGGGGCGCACTTTTCATTTGTGGCTCCTCTCTTTGCGCATCTAACAGCTAGCTCATTACCCCAAATACCACAATGCGATGGAATCCAGAAACGTGCGTGCGTGTGTGTGTGTGTGTGTGTGTGTGTGTGTGTGTTGTGTGTTGTGTGTGTGTGTGTGTGTGTGTGGTGCGCTGCGTGCGTGCGTGCTGTGGTGGTGTGTGTGTGTGTGGGGTGTGTGTGTGTGTGTGTGTGTTGTGTTGTGATGTTTTACATTGGGTCGTGTTGTTTTGTCTAGAATTGAGTTGTGTCGTTTTGCATCGGGTCATGTTGTGTTGTCTAGAGTTGAGTTGTGTTGTTTTGCATTGGGTCATGTTGTGTTGTCTAGGGTTCAGTTGTGGTGGTGGCTTTTTTTTTTTTTTTTTTAATTGGTCATGTGCTGTTTTCTAGGGTTGTGTTGTTTAAGATTGGGTCACATGGTGCTGTCTTGAGTTCGGTAGTGTCATACGGGGTTGGGTCGTGCTGTGTTGTCTGGCATCGAGTAACGCCGTCTTGTTTTAAGCTGGGTTTCGTTGAGTGTTCTGTGGGGTGTAGTGCTGCTTCGTTGTCTGCACTATAGTGTGAAGTGTTGTACTGTATGTTGTATCGTGTCATGTAGCGCCACGTGACAGTTCGTATCAGGCTGTGTTGGATCGCACTGTATTGAATTGTAACTGATACTGCAGCGTGTGTGTGTGTAGGGGGTGGGGGTGGAGGGGGGGGGGTGCGTGGGTGCGTGCGTGCGTACGTGTATCGTACGCGCGCGCGCGCGCGCGCGTGTGTGTGTGTGTGTGTGTATGTGTGTGTGCGCGCGGCGGCGTGCGTGCGTGTGTGTGGTGTGTGTGTGTGTGTGTGTGTGTGAGTGTGTGTGTGTGTGTGTGTGTGTGTGTGTGTGTGTGTGTGTGTTGTGTGTGTGTGTGTGTGTGAGTGTGTGCGCGCACCCGCAGATGTATATCGGAGATGGAAGAAAGGAATGAGGATAAGGGAGGGGATGTCCGTGGTTCTTCATCCCCTGTCCTTACTCACACCAGGGGGTGCGGGGAGGGGGGGAGGGGGGGGGGCGAGGGCGAGTGTGGAGAGGGCGGATGCCAGCGACTTCTCCAATGAATTTTTAAGGAGGAAAGAAATTACAACAACAACAACAACAGCAACAAGAAATTGTTTTCCCCCAATCATGATAAGTGCGCATCATGGGAACGATGTGTTGATTACGTTCTCCCCATCATCCCCAACAAACACTGAAAGATACTTGATGATAACAATGATATCAACGCTGTTGACGACGATTAGGATGATAGTAACGACGACTGATGATGGCAACGATAAGAAGATGATGATGATGATGA
>CM065739.1:41193124-41203124 GCA_033310375.1 Conus canariensis
CAAAATTCAGGAATCAGGGGATGGATCAGATGGGTTGATAAGCTGAAGAGGGGACAGGCCGACTTCTGACTGAAACTATGTCTGGACTCCCTTCTGTATACATTAACAAATGAAGGTTTGAAAGAGAAAATGTATTTTCCATGCATATGATTGCCAACATCCACATATTCATTGTTTCGGCTTTATTCTGCAATGCTTTATCATCACTTTTCAAAAAATAATCTTCCCAACACCCACGTAAGGAAATTTTTTTTTTTATATAATCTTCCCAACACCCACGTTTTCAAACAAATTTTAAAATTCGGGGGGTCCCAGTGAAATCGGGATTTCTGGGGTGACTCCTAAATTAAGGATTTTTTTTTTAATTGAAAAGAAAAAAAAAAAAAACAGAAAAAAAAATAACGGAAGGGTTGATAGCCATGGCTGGGCACCACAGAGCACAACAGGTCGCACCTCAGATTCAAACAGACTTGTCAATAATACTTAAAGGATTTGAGATAAATTCATGCTTTTCGCTTTATTCACTAGATCCTGAGAAGCGAGACACAATGAGCGTCTAAGTGACTGGAAAAAAAATCCAAGATAATAAATGTATTGACTACGCGAACTTTTTCCACATCGTAAGTCAATACTGCATGTTTAGAGAGATGCTCTCCGTTACGAAAAACAATACTGAATTTATGTTTACTATCAGAGACGGAATTGACGGGGGAAGAGAGAGAGAGAGAGAGAGAGAGAGAGAGAGAGAGAGAGAGAAGACAGACAGACAGACAGACAGACAGACAGACAGACAGACAGAGATGGAGAGAGTGAGAGATTGAAAGAGAGAGATGGAGAGAGACAGACAGACAGAGGAAACAAAGAAAGACTGAGAAAGGGGAAGCAGTGGACTGCACGAGAAGTTGATACACACACGTACTAGAACACACACGCTTTTTGAGAGAGAGAGAGAGAGAGAGAGAGAGAGAGAGAGAGAGAAGAGAGAGAGAGAGAGAGACTGAAGCACAAAATCGCCAGTTTAACAGATAACACCACCACCACCACCACCCCGATCCCCAACTCACCCCTCCCATCCCGTCCTCCCTGCCACCACCCATTCAACCCACCCTTCTACATTTCTCTCCCAGCGACAACTCCGAGAAAACCGTCATCTACATCAGCGTTGGAGTCTGCGTCATCTTGTTCGCCATCATCGGCATCATCATAGCCTACAAGCACTCCACCACACGCAAACGATCCAAGAACCGAGTGGCCGTGGATCCGGTATGTATGTATGTAAGTACGTTGATTCCTAACATGCTGATAAGGCCTACCACACACTGTATTGCTGCTGTAGCTAGGTAGGAAGTTGAGCGAGTAAAAGCTAGGGTGGAAAAGTTAGTATCCAGACTGCCGTACAAAAGGGAACGATGGTCGGCAGTTGTTGCACCTCCCTGATGCCACGATACTTGGAGACTGGTTCTCCGCCTGAAATAAGTGGTGGTACTCCTCCATATTGTAAAGCCTCTCTTTCAGAGTGGTGGTATGACTTGTGAGTTGACTTCCAACGCGGCGACAGTCCTGATAAGGCCCTTTGCGGTCGGCTGGGATGTAAGCAACATTAATTTGTAGAGAGGTGGTTCTCATCACAGACGTGTACATCTTCTCCTGTAGAGAGGTGGTTCTCATCACAGACTTCACAGATGTGTACAGCTTCTCCTATAGAGACGGTCCACCTCACAGACCTGTACAGCTTCTGTATGTGAAGGGACGACCCAAGATGACAGCTGCTATCTGAGTGATAGTGTGGACAGTTGAGGCCCGACGTCTGCAGACTGAGAACTCTGACCTCTTCCTGCCTGTTCGGCTGATGGTTGCTGTCCTGTGATCTTATGACGTTTTTGCAGAAGTTGTATCATAGGCGTTTCACTCATTCTTGGCACTGGATTTGGAATATCATAAAATGTCTATTACTTGGAATTATTTGTTATATTGGCCTGTGTGTCAGTGGTTCAGCAGAGGGAGGGAGAAAACAGGAGTGGTTGCAGCGAAGGATAATTATTTTTGTTTCATCGTTTCGTTATTTGTTGTTAGCTTGGATTTAACTACAGTATTCGTACAGAATATTTGTAGGGATTTACTGTTTCACGTGAATGTCACAATCTTGTGAATGCGGATGAAAGATAGGATCCATTTTTCCAGTTACGCGCACCTGAACCAATGCCAATCGCCATGCCTATGTACATGCCACCGCCACAGATGACGGTTCCACTCGGCGTTCCCATGAAGGATGGAGAGAACGTGACGATCCCTGGGTATGGGATGTGAGCGATGGGCGTCATCAGACACATATAACGCCGTTGATCATCTACGACCTGACAATCACTACGACAGCATTACAGCAGATGTTGAAGTTAGTCCCAATATTTCTGAACACTGAAATAGGATTCCACCCATAAAAAAAAAACCGTCAATAAGAATTTTCCAGAATCCTTAAAAATCAGATAGTTTGGTTTAGTTTTAAAAATCTTCTGTTGATTGGCAATGATTTATTGCAAAACAGTCGGTTTGGCTTAGTGTTAAAAGTCTTCTGTCAATTGATAATGATTTGTTGAATACAGGTCTGCAAATTGCACAAGTATAGTATGGGGGCCACTTCACAAAAAAGTTTGCCATTCAATTATGAGTCAAATTTATTGAGTTAAAACTGCTTTCTCTTACATATTCAATTCCTGCATCGTGGACAGAAACCCATGACGTCACTTGTGCGGCTGCCTGCTTTGAAATGGCTGTGAACAAAAATGATAAAAGAATTCAACTTATTTACGCACATGATCCCTATTGAACAAGTAACCAAGGGCACTCCAGTCACAGAGTGTAGCTAGGGTCAGAAGTTATGTCCACAGCGCTGGGCCTTTGTTTACGATTGTCAAGAATGTCTGTTGTTGAAAGGAAAGAAGGTACAGTGACGGAATAAGTGCATGACACAGGACAGCCTTCCCAGTTCCACAGAGTGGGGAAAAGACGACTACGACAGACAGCATGTTTGTTTTCATCAAAATCTCCTCATCAACTCGGTCCAAATCTTTCTAATGCCAATACGTGTACTTAATAATCACTGCAAGATCGAGTTGCAGACTACCTTGACTGGATTCGCTGATCTAACACACTAATGACGTAACATTCAAGAAAAACCAAGCTTTGGATGATAATTTTTTTTATCCTTGATTACAGGTGAAAAAATGTTCACACTGATGGATTGTTATGGTCACAGGAAACGATTCAAATGTTCACTTCGACTATTTGTCAAACACTCAATATGCCTGATCAAACTGAAATTATTGCCAATCTCTAGCGTAGATCTTTAATTCCATTGTTAATCTAGCTCAGCCCACCACGAAAAAGCTCTTTCAGGGATATCATCACATTGAGGAAAAGTCCTGCCCCCCCCCCCCCCCCCCAAAAAAAAAACAACAACAGTGAATACCACAGAACCATCTACACATTATATCCATTACACTCATTACATGACAGCTAATCTACAGTCATCCTTTAGGTTAAAAAAAAAAAAAAGAAGGCAGGAGGTGCTCCAGATGTTGACCATTTCCCGCAAATGTTTCATCCACAATTTAAACTGAAGTAATAAATCATTTTAAAACTGCAAACACACACAAAAATATTTAATATAACAAAAAAAAAAGAATTGATAAATCAGACACTGCAGAATGCAGCCAGTGTCCACTTGACAACATGTACAGTCTCGCCTACCTGGATACCAGATGACAAAAGAAAAACCTGGCATGTTATAGAACGAAAGGAAACTTAAAAAGTGCAAAGAGTACCTTCCACAGAGACAGGAAACTTGGCCACAAACTAGCTGTTGTGCATCAACTGAAGAAATCAAAGAGACAGATAAATTGCATGATGTCACCAAAACGTACAGACCCATGTTCTTCAATCGCTTATTTTCTTCATTAAAAGACAAAAGTGTTCTCCTTCTTATTTTCTATTTCAAAAAGATAAAAGTGTTCTCCCTCCTATTTTCTATTTCAAACAGATGAAAGTGTTCTCCCTCCTATTTTAAAAAGATGAAAGTGTTCTCCCTCTTATTTTTGCCCTCCTGGGAAAGCCAGAGGCTTTGTCATCTCACATTATATCCCGTCTTTCCAATTCTGATTTTTTTCTTCTTTTTTTTTTTAGATTAAGAAATACTGAAGAATTTTGAGGTGTCTTTACAGACTTTTAAACCACTAGTTAATTCAAATAAACTGGCCGATACGGTAGCAGTTTATGTGATGCATGCCTTGCATACAAAACTTACAACTCACCCCGACACTTTTAAATGTCATTTGACAGACTCAGCTGAAACAATCAGCACCATCGTATATGGACAGTTAAACCACATTTGCAGACACCTATATTTGTCAATGTTGTGAACTTTGCAGTCTTTTTAAGTTTTGGAGGACGAAATGAATTAACGTTGATATCTTTATAATGTGTGTTTTAGTGTTGGATCTTCAGGAAAAGACAGTGAGTCATCTGTAGGTAAAGGATTCAGGAGAATGGTGTGTCAGCTTCCGGGGAAGTCACAGCTATGACCATCAAAACTTTTGTATAGTTAAGGCATGGGTATTGACAGAGGATAACAAGAATTCTGAAGTATGACTTTGACATGCTCCCACAGAAAATTTTTTCAAATATACATAAAAATCTGGAATCTCAAGTACTTTGAAAGTAAAAACCAGCCATTCATCCAATTGACCCCTCCTCCCTATAAAAAAAATCTGCATAAAATTCTCACCCTTGAGATATTCTGGCACTGGACAAGACAAGGCAGCTAACCCACGTCGAGTCTGGCTCACATCAAACTGCAAAATTGAATACAGCGAGTGTGTGACCTGACTAACTACTTCACAGTCAGTCAGTACCTCATCTATCCCATCCTTCTTGTCATCAATCACAAGCACTTTTGACGACTGTTCACTTTAGTCTCCAGTTGTTCTTCATAGAATTAAATCTGGACGACACTGGACAAGTTTTGATGCAACAGGATTTCTGACAATAGACAAGAACCAGAATCAATTCATACCTGAGCATACAAAGTTTTCATGTCCCTTTCGTAAAACAAGTTTGTCCTTTTGCTTTTAGGTTTCATTTTTCTCCCGATAAATTCGACATTTCTTTTGAAATGTCTAAAAAAAAAATGTCAATCAGCTGACTATTCCTACGCAGACAACACTGTATTTAGATTTGAATTCACAGATCAAGAAAAAAGAAATCCTCTTTCTCCTTGTTTCACCATTTTCTCTTTCAAAATAAACAAAATATTGTACAAAACAGTTAACTCCATGATGAAGTTTGAAAACAGTGAAAATGACTAACACTTTATCACGGTTGACGTGGTACCTTAACCTATACTTGGATTGGATGTCTTTTCCCCTGCTTGTAAACATTGTGTAAAAATTTTCTTTGCAAATTCCGTTAACAAGATGACTTGATCTCTCTGTGCGTGTGCGTGTGTAATGTGTGTGCGTTTTATGTGTGTGGGGAAAAAAAAGACAGAAAAAGATATTCATGAGAAGGAGAGAAGAGAGAGAGAGAGAGAGAGAGAGAGAGAGTCAGAGAGAGAAACAGTCAGAGGGAGAGATTTTACAGAATATCCATCTAATTTCCTGGCACACTTTCAGACTCGCCTAGTCACCAATCCACACTGCCATGTAAAGCAACACAACTTCAACATTTTATTCCACACTGGGGGCAGCAGCAGTTGTGTCACCCTAAGTACCATCCCTTTGTACATTAAAAAGAATCATAAATATAAATGGTAGGCTCCAGTGTCCAAGTGCATTGCTCCACCACGCTGCCACCCTGTCCCCATCCATGCCATCTTCAACCTTAACCCTCAAGCATGCCTATTCCCTCGCATTCATACACACAAAATACACATATCATTGTACATACGTTTACACATGACAGCGGATTGCCCGCCAGCTTAATCTTCACACTCATGCGCATGATGTGAACACACACATACACAATCTCTCACATGCTTCCTGTGCAGATTCCCAATCCCTGAGATCTTACACGGCCTCATACAGCCTTCCCACAACCATCAATCACACACCCAAATTCGCTTACAAACTAATTACTCAATTTTATTGTTAACAACCAAATAAAGGAAACACAATGCATCTGATCTACTGTCCGTTTACAAAGCAGAAAATATCAAACAACCAAACAAGAGACTTGAAGAGACAAGATATCTCTTCAAGGCACAAACATGTGACTTACAAACCACCACAGCAACTACCGGAAAGGAGGGAAAATGTCTGGGCCTTTGTCAGCTTGGTGTGCATTTTGTGTTACTTGTATCAACTTAGTGTATCAACGTTGATCCGCAACAAAAGCAGGAATCTCTATCACCTGTGACACTGAACATAAGCATGCTTTTCATGTTTGTGTCAAACGACCAATGCTTTAGTAAACTGAAGCCTGTCGTATTGAAGGTGTTTAGGCCTGGTAAAAATGGGAAAAAACAAACAAAGAACTTCTTGTACTGAAGCAGTTTCTTCTTACCTGTCTTCTAGGTCCCTAGTTCTAGTCACGAGTCCTACTGTATTGTATTTAATCCTTAGTTCAACTTTCAATGTAATGATCGATTCTAGCTGTGATGCAGTCGTTACTTTTGGTTGTAATGCAGGTCTCTTTTTCTAGAACCGATTTCCTCACACCAAATTTTGATACGACAGCGCAATCTGAGTGCACAACTTGTACAAGTCATTAATCTGAGAACCTTATTTTCCTTACCAATTGCACAAGAGAGAAAAGAAAAAAAAAAAGAGAAAAAAAGAGTCAGTCTTCAAGTTCAACACATGCACACACAGATGGGAAATATATGAAGGATCATTACATGTATAGATTTAATGTTTCTTACCTAGTGAGTCAGAAATCCAATACTGTTACACAATCATATGTTTATCAAACACACATTACACACTTGACTGCCAATGGCATTTGCATGCGTCCTCTTTCTCACTCACAAACTCTCTCACAATGACCAGATTAACAGCCTACACATCAATATGTAAATTACAATTTGCTGTTATTGCATTCTTGTCACCTCCCATCCACCCCCACCCTGGCCTAACTCATGACCATTTTACACTGTGTGTGCAGATCATTCTTTCCCTTCTCCAACTCGCCCCCCCCCCCCCCCCCCCCCCCCCCACCCCCCCCCCCCTAATCACACACCCCCTACAACTTTCTGGCTCCCCCCCAACCCTGTGATATATCTATAACAAACAAACAAGGATCAAAGTGCTGATGCAGACTAGGGTGGCAGCAGAGGTTGATAACTGCAGGCAGAGACCTTGTTTTTGTCGCGTCCAGTGGAAAGGCCCTAGGTACAGCCGCCGGCAGAATGACACTGAAACACACAGACAACACCGGTCAGTTCTTCTGTTGCCACTGGTGATGTTACTGTTCATTCACACCTAGCTCCTATCACTGCTAATGCTTTTAGTGTTAATTTACACCTAGCTCCTATTACTACCACTGTTTTTAGTGCTAATTTACACCTAGCTCCCATCACTATTAATGCTTTTAATACTAATTTACACCTAGCTCCTATCACTGCTAAAGCTTTTAGTGCTAATTTACACCTAGCTCCCATCACTACTAATGCTTTTAATACTAATTTACACCTAGCTCCTATCACTGCTAAAGCTTTTAGTGCTAATTTACACCTAGCTCCCATCACTACTAATGCTTTTAATACTAATTTACACCTAGCTCCTATCACTGCTAAAGCTTTTAGTGCTAATTTACACCTAGCTCCCATCACTACTAATGCTTTTAATGCTAATTTACACCTAGCTCCTATCACTGCTAAAGCTTTTAGTGCTAATTTACACCTAGCCCTTATCACTACTGTGTTTAGTACTAATTTACACCTAGCTCCTATCACTACTAAGGTTTTAAGTGCTAATTTACACCTAGCTCCTCTCACTACTAATGCTTTTAGTGCTAATTTACACCTAGCTCCCATCACAACTAGTACTTATTACTGCTCATTTACACATAGCTCCCACTGCCACTAGTGCTTAATACTGCCCATTTACAACCAGCTCCTGTCACCACGGGTACATTTACTGCCCATTTACACCTAGCTCCGTCACCACGGGTACATTTACTGCCCATTTACACCTAGCTCCTGTCACCACGGGTACATTTACTGCCCATTTACACCTAGCTCCTGTCACCACGGGTACATTTACTGCCCATTTACACCTAGCTCCGTCACCACGGGTACATTTACTGCCCATTTACACCTAGCTCCGTCACCACGGGTACATTTACTGCCCATTTACACCTAGCTCCGTCACCACGGGTACATTTACTGCTCATTATCACCTAGCTCCAATCACATCTAGAGCTTCTGGTGCTCATTTACACCGAGTAACTGTCACCACCAGAGCTATTACTCCTCATTCACACATAGTTCCTGGCAGCACTAGAGCTGTTACTGCTCGTTCAGAGTTCCTATCACCACTAGTACTGCCACATGCTTATTCCAGGGCTCCCACTGAGGAAAAGCAAAAATCCTTGAATTTCCAGATGGATCTGGTGGCGTGGCCACCCCCACCCCACCATAAAATTTTTTTTGAACTTGCATTAAAAATTGGTACAATCTGGTGCACATCACTTTTATTATCATAACTTTGCTCTCTTGAACTCCATAAACACGAGTGAACAGAAAGCCTTCTCAGCTTGCTCCAGCTTTCAGCACCGCGAGTCATTAAGTACACCATTAATCATACAGTCTAGTCACCACCAGGACCATTATTAGTTTTTAAATCCTTGATCGATCTCTTCAATAGCCTCTTCTTTTTTATTGATTCGTTTTCTTTAATTCCCTGACTTGGCTTCCCACAACAACAGAAAATCTATATTTTCCCTGATTTCCACCTTTCATTTTCCCTGAAATCAGCCAATCTGCTGAGAAGTGGGTGCCTTGTCATTTACACCTAGTTCCTGTCACCACAAATGCTGTTACTGCTCATTCATACCCAGTTCCCATCACCCCTTAATGCTGTTGCTGCTCAACCACACCTCCCTCCTGATAACACCAATGCTGTTACTTCTAGTTTCTTTGCCATCACACTTAGCCCGACACCTTAAGTTCTTTTACTCCTAGTTCATTTGCCATTACTAGTAGTTTACACCACACCAGCTCCTAGTACCATTGCTCCCAGTTTGTTTGCCATCATGCCTAGCTCCCAACACCACAAGCGCTCTTACATTAAGACTAACATTGACCTACCGTGACACTAGAAACACAACACGGTGAACACCCGATCAGCTCTGACTGCTCTCGCTAGCGTTGCGGCTGCGAGTGGGCTCGGCTTTGAACTCGTCCCGTGGACGCCCTGTGCCAAATATGCTGCTGTTGCGTGAAGCGTCAGCAGCAGCAGCAGCAGTTGCTGGTTTGTCAACTGTTCTTGGCAGCAGTTTTAATCTGGGTCGCCTGGAGGCAGACTCTGTAAATAAAGCACACCAACCAGAAACATTCACTGCCCTGTGGACAGATAGTATGATTCATACTTGTCAGTCAGCCGACCATGAAGCCTACATTATGTAGACGAGTCTAAGAGTCTAGTTTTAACCAACCACTTTTAAGTCAGAGGAAAAGAAAGATACTGATTTCCTGCTCCCCCCCCCCCCCCCCCCCCCCTCCAGTCTCCCCTCTCCTGCCTGAGAAAATCATATCATGTGGAACATCTCGGAACCATCTTTCCATCAAGTTTGGTTAAAATTGGCTCCCTCGTTTTGGCATGCTATCGCTGACAGGCCAATCAATTTAATTCATAGCTAAACTAATCACGAGGGTAAATATTAAAATCCCATCACCAATTTTTGAAAGAGAAGGCCATTTTGGCCACTGGTATAGATGATAAGTATGCAAACAGCATACACCCTCCGTGTAAAAATCAAAAGAATGGGTGAAAAACTGAGTGACTGA
>CM065739.1:41208124-41245624 GCA_033310375.1 Conus canariensis
ACACTCACTTTGTGCACACTGCGTTAATCTCACAGCAAAGGCAGGCAACGCACAGTTAGCTAGAATGGGAGTACTCAAGTCAGTTTTACAGTAGCTGCAATGCACATATCCTCCCCCCCCCGCCCGCCCAACATTGGTTCTTTAATGCACCTGCAGGGTACATTTGGGGGAAAATTCCTCCTCTCTCCACATCTTTTTTTTTTTCCATCTTTTGTTTGTCAGGGTCTGAAGCTCCCCAAGTGCTGATATGTTTTGAGTAATTTGACAGCCCTGATAATAGATATGGCCTTTTGCAGTCAGTTGGGCTATAAACACCGTGAAAAGTGGCAGACTTAATGAGATTTCATGTGCAAGAGTTAGCAACAGTCATCACTCTCAGGCTAATGGACTAAAACTCGGCACACCGACACGTGACTACAGTTGACACTGCCGATACCATTCCTTTACCTCTCATCTCAATTTTCATTTCGTCACAGAAATCTGCATTTATCACATTTTCTCATAATGTGTGCCAGATTCGTTGATAGGAAAGGTGTCCACAAAAAATATGCAAAAAAAAATGACAATATACAGTTCTAAATAAAAATTGGGAGGAAATCAAACAAAGATCACTTTACAAAATGAACTGAGCATGCATGCATTCACACACACACACACACACACACACACACACACACACACACACACACAACACACAGTGTGCACTGTGGCAAAAAAAAACACACACAGAAAAGGTCCATTAGCACAGACTGTTATTTCAATGGTTCTTACCGCTCCGTTGTACGACAGAGCCTCCTGTAAGGATTCCTGATCTTCAAACTCCACGTATGCAAAACCTGCACATCAAAAAGAGAATGCACAATCACAAGTAGGCACACAGTTTATAGAAACTGTAAATAAATGTACTCAAGAATTTTCCAAAACATTTACAGTTTGACCGATCTCTTTGAAATGACAACAAAATCGTTTTTATAACAGGAAACAGAGATTCACTTGAGTGAGAGAAAGGAGCACGCATGCACGCGAGAGACAGAGAGAGAGAGAGAGGGAGAGAGAGAGAAACAGACAGACAATAGGAGTGGAAGGGAGGAGAGGAGATGAGAAGAAAGAGACGGAGGAAGGACACGCTGCAAAGACAGAAAAAGAGAGATCGTGTCAATTTCTCACCTTTGAATCTGTCTGTCTCTCTGTCGCGTACCAATCGTACACTTTTAACCTTGAAAAGACAAGAACAAAAATCATGCATTGTTCCTCCAATCTAAAGCTATACACACAACATGTGATGACTTCATTAAAATGAAACACTCCTGCATATCTATGTTTGTGAATGTGGGTGGGTGGGTGGGAGACAGCAGTGTACCATTCCTGTTCTTTTAGGAATAGAAGCAAAAAGAACAACCAAACAAAAATTCAAAAAAGAAATGCTCTCTAATTTTAAAACAAATCATAGTAACTTATATGTTATCAATTTAAAAAAAAAACCCAGACTGTGACTGATTATCAGAGCTGCAGACTGCTGCTGTGCCAGCACTATTAACTCAGAAGTCTAACAATGACGCATAGTTCTTTGACCAGGGGCGCCCATCTCCATCACACTACTGACAGACCATTGTGACAAGCCACTGTCAGCGTTCACAGTCGGAGGCCACAGCTACACAATAAGGGATCCTTCACGTGGAAATGCATGGCATCATTCTTTGACCACTACACCTCAAAACCATCTGAAGCACTGGATTATCAAAATTACACAGACACAATGATGCCAGATTTATGTCCAATGACTATGATGCCAGATAACTGTCAAACGCATTTTAGGAAGAAAAAAAAAAGCACTGCAAGGCAAGAAAAAAAAGGGTGCCAATCGTCAGTAAAAATTTTGCTTTTCATCAACTAATTGATTAGAACAATCAACTGTTCACAATGAAAAAAAAAACTCATTAAAAAAGCAATTACAATGCAAGAGCAAGTCTGCTAATTCATCATATATGAATCATACTTCGGAATAGGGGTGTGTATGCGCACCTGCATGTGCGTGTGCATGTGCGCATATGTGTGTGTTGCATGCACATGCCTTCACATGTGTGCCCATGGTTAATACATCCTGTTAAACTAAAATGTATTTTCAGGGGCTTTCAAAAATTCAGTGTGTTCCCATTGTGTTCTCCCAAGAAACATAATGTACATGTTCAGAAACATTAATTAACATAAAATCAACACGCTTTGAAACATTGCATTAAAAAAAAAAAAAAGAGATGATATAGCTCAGCAATCCCAATTAAAACCCATTATCAAATGGCATCTCTTTGCAGCAGCATCATGTCTAAGATCTCTTTCTCTTCATTAAAATTTCCAGGACTCGAGGACTTGGAAGATAGTTTGATTAACTCTTTGTATTTTTTAACTCTTTGCACATAATTGATATATTATACAGAGGGTTAATCAATAACATGCATGCATGTCTGCCTGCCTGCCTGAGCGCCTGCGTGCATGCATGCCTGCTTGCCTGCATGTGTGTGGGCATGCATACGTGCGAGTTGCACGCTTAAGGGCGATGTGTGTTATGTATACATGTATGTGTGCGGGCTAGTGTATGTGTGCATGTGTATGCTGTAGTGTGTGTGAGGTGATGATGATGACTTGATTTGTACAACAAATAACCGCTAAACTGCAAAAACAAACAAAAACTTATATAGAGTAAAGCTACAAAAACTTTCACATTTTCCACCTTACCTTGAGGTCTTTAAATATGAGGTTCTCCAGATCTCCCTGGGTCAGACCGTTGGTCAGGTTGCCCACATAGGCTGTGTACGGGCCGTCTGACCTTCCACCCCCACGGCCTCCACCACCTCCACCACCACGACCTCCTCCACCATAGCCACCACCTCCGTAGCCACCACCACCACCTCCGTAGCCACCACCACCAGCACCTCCTCCTCCTCGCCTTCCTCCGTCATAGGATCTGTAGCCTCCTGACCCTCCTCGTTCATCGTACTCCCTGTCAGACAGTTGTTCCTATGTGCTGCACTCAGTGTGAGTTCACTCTAAAAACATCTCAGTGTTGGGGAAGAATAACAACTACAGCAAACCAATATTGCAAATCTTAGGAACGCAAAAAATTAGTCAACCCAGTAGGAGGGAAGAATAGGGAGACTGGAAACCTGGGGATGGTGGATGGGGGTAGACTGTTTCCCTTTTGAGTTCATGGTGTTGGGTACAGATCGTCAACTGACAGTAACACAGCACCATTTCATCAAAGGGAAATAGCCTTGTACCCATGAGAGAAAAGTGTTCTC
Source organism: Conus canariensis (assembly GCA_033310375.1). Lineage (NCBI taxonomy): Eukaryota > Metazoa > Mollusca > Gastropoda > Neogastropoda > Conidae > Conus > Conus canariensis. Next base: position 41,211,418 of record CM065739.1, read on the forward strand.
ACTTCAGCACCGTTGGATCTGCAAGAAACCAACACTGTTCACCATCACCCATTTCCTTCCCTTTTTTCCCCCCTTACTTTCCCTATTCATGTTAACTCTTCTCTCAGAAGAAAACCAGCAATCTTGTAATGAAATACAATATCTGACAAATTACGAAAACCTAAACACTGGCACTTGTGCACATCTCTCCATTACTGGGAAGCAGTAACATCAGCCCTGCAGGGCTCCAGCCTTTGAGCAGGGGGTAGGGAGAAGGGAGAAGGGAGGAAGCAAGAAATCTCTCATGCCAGTTGCCAATGGAAGAGGGAAAGTCTGCTTCCAGTTCCACTCCCTGTTTCTGAGAGGCAGTTTACACTAATACTCCATTATCCAATTCTTTTTCCTGGTTCACTCAGCCAAAAATGTCTTGGGCATTTTCCTATTCCACTCAGCCAAAAATGTCTTGGGCATTACACTTGACCAAGTCGTTAACGTGGCCATTGGAGGGGAGAGAAACATAGAGTGTGGTGGAAAGGAAATGTGTGAATTAACTGGTGTCTGATGCTGCTATGACTGGTTGATCACTTGATGTGTCTTTTTTTTTCTTTTTTTTTTTACCACAACAGTACGATGTTTCTTCCTTTGACTTTCCTTCCTTTCTTTTCTTTCTTCATGAATGCGCCAATTACAAGCAGTTGCATGCACCTACTGTGCACAGACCAGGTACAGATTTGGTTTTGAAAAAGGCTGGGAACATTTTATTGAAAATACATCACTACTACAGAGTAATATACTAATAAGCATTTAAGGACGAATGTTCACTTAATGGATGTAATGTCACACAGAACCAAAATGCACGCTTAAACAGAAGTAAAAACAGGGTGGGCGCTGCAGGGTGCTTGTAAGGGACAGACTCTGCAGGGTGTAGTGAAGAGTGGACTCTGCAGGGTGCAGTTAGGGGCGACTCTGCAGGGTGCAGTGGGGGGTGGGGCTCTGCAGGATGCAGTGTGGGATGGACTCAGCAGGGTGCTGTGAAGGGTGGGCTCTGCAAGATGTAGTGAGGGATGGGACTCTACAGGGTGTGGTGAAGATGAAACAACAGTAAAAAAGAAAATAATGTGATGTCGTTTTTAAACTGATGCAGGTCTACCATGACGTCAATAGTACTGGTGTCATTGCTGCTAAGGAGATGTAAGTACCATCGGTTCCTGAAGAAGCCTTCTGGCGAAAGCTTGAAATTGAATAAAAGAAATGAACTCCGTGGGCGGTGTGGACGGCATATTGTTCATCACTACACACACACATATATATATATATATATATGTAGTGATATATATATATATAATCCCTGATCCAAAGAATGCTGCAATCACTTCAGATTGTGTGGCTCATCAACAAACCAGCACCATTTTTTAAAATTTTTTTTTACTTTCCTTCTGTTCTCAAAATCTGTGAAAATCTGAAAAGCAGCAGTTCTTAGTTTGAAGCAATCTGAAGCGATCAAAGCTAAGTGAATTTTCGTTATTTTATTCGTTTGTGTCTCACCTGAAGAAGACCAAAGAGGTCGAAACGCGTTGTGTTTTGTCTTGTGACTCGTTTGTCCACGGTTTTCTGGGCGATTCGCTAACATTTATTTATGATTTGCTTAGTTAGGTAATCAACACAATTCTAAAAAATGTTTGAAATAGTCAAGGTTGGCTGTTTTGCACTAGTCCATTGTCAGTTGGACAAGGCAAGCTTTCACTCCATTACAACCATTTTTTCCCCACTCTTCTTTAGTTTAAGTATCTGTTAAATAAAGTATAAAGCTAAAGCACACTGGTAAATAAGTGAAAAAAAAAGGCTTGGTTATGGTAAGCAGTGTGTGTTGTGTGTGTGTGTGTGTGTGTGTGTGTGTGTGCGTTTGTGTGTGTGGTGTGGTGTGTGTGACTGTGTGTTCTAAGCAAGACACATGAATGGATTCTGCAGAAATGACTCAGCATGTACCAACTTGAACACGAAACTCTAGAGACAAAGCAAGCCTTAGCACACAGAATGAACAGTCCCTGAGAGTGAAAGAAAATGACAAAGGCATAATACTTGTTCAAAAGAAAATTTGGCAATGACACAGCCTTATTCTGTTGTCGCTTATAAAACCCGAATACAATTTCACCTTGAAGATTTTGCATGCTTCAACTTCAAGTGACATCCGAGTGGCACTGGCACTGTATTCAATATTTGGGCACATGTTAAATCTCAGCCCCGCACACTGATGAGATGTTCAACATGCTCTTTTCTTGATCAGTTACTGGTACTGGAGGTAATTTTAAAGTTCTCTAGAAAAGCAGGAGATACTGAGTTAAGTTACATAATCACTCTAAAACAAACAAAAAAAAAAAAGCATAGACCCCTACCAGCTCTCTCTCCGCAATAAGAAGGGTCTTTAATTAAACTGAAAAGTGAAGGAGACTGGGCCTGTTGTCCGAAGACTGAGACTATTGTTTATGTTGTATTATTACTATGGCAGCCAGCTTGGCCCAACTGTTGATGCCGAGGTGTGAAACTGGAATACTGGGGAACCTGACCTTTCAGGGTAAACTAAAGCTCTGGGACTCTCCTATAAAACCCACTAGTATTCTGAACATTTGAGTCATATACATTAGAATTTGTAAGCACCACTACAGCACAAGGCTAAATTTTCATTCGCTGGTGCAGTGAACGCCTAACTGATCTGTCTTATCCTTGAAGTAGGCTGCTTCAAGATGCCTGTGCTTCCTTCCAATCGATAGCAAGTGCTACACATCGCCATCAGGTTTTAGTCTGTAATGCCTTATCATTTTCTGCTTGCAACACTGTAGTTGTTTTTTTGTTTGTTCTTTTTTTTCATTCTGTGACCAATAATACCTCCACCTCCATCACTTAATTTCATTAAGCGGAAAAAATGTACAGACTTACTTCATTATCACTATCATTAATATCAATTATCCCTCCCTCCACCTTTTCTTCCTTTCCCTTGGCCTTAAGCATGCCCCGTCTTCTTTCCCATTATATCTCATTCGGCCTGGAATAATATTTGACGATTATGATTATCTGACTAAAGTTTACTTCTTGATCCTTTACAGAAAAAGAAAACTTGACCATACTGAAGGCGTTTGAACTGGAACTTGGAAAAGTTGTTGGCTCCCGAACTTCACGGACACTGTTGTTACCCTTCCATTCCCCCCAGAAAAGAAGCAGCTTTCTAACTCTTCAATGATTTATCTGTTTACCTACCTTTCACAGCTACATAATACTAGCGCTGTATGAACATCAGGTCGGTTGTTCAGTGTTTACGTTCTCTGATTCCAGATTCATGGGTTCAAAGATGTCAAATGATCAATAATATTCATAAACTCATCGTGATCCATGTGCCATGCCGCATGCCTGACATACGTCAAGTGCGTGCAGCTTCCTCGATGGACACAGATGAAAATACTTGACAAAACCTGCTGGCCTGTTACTACCTGTAAAACAACACACTTATGTTAATTTATAATCTTAACAGTTCCAAATGGAATCTACTTTGAAATGATTCTTGACCTACCCGCGAGACCTGTCAAACTCAGCCATGTTGAAAATACAATTTTGACAATTCCGGTCACGCATGCGCCCGTTTTGGGTTATATTCTATATTTAGTCCTTCACCAAATTTGTGGTCACGACACCTCCTCAAGGAGGATGGGAGAGCGAGATGTAAAGATACGCGGATTTTTGTTGTTGTTGTTTTCCATTTAAAAAAAAAAAAACGGGAAAAAGAATAGCTGTAAAAGTAATAATTAGGCGAGGGAGAAAGATCTTTTTAACATGCGCGCTGGTGACCTACTCATTTTTGAGTGAACCAGTTTTTTAGGAAGAAGAAGAAAGGTGGTAAGGGAGGTGAGCGGGAAAGGCGCTTGAGAAGGGCCCGGGAGGGGGACTGAGGCGAGAGCGCTTGATCGTGTTAGAGACGTAGAGGAAACTTTCCTTCACGTCTCTGATCGTGTACGTAATCATCTACAGGTTATTTCTGGTTTTGTAAAGAATCAGCCTTTTAAACTTGAATAAAGTCAGACAAATACATAGACGAACAATCTAATAGTGGTGGAAAAAAAGCGCAGGCCAACAACTGAACTGTCTTCATAGTAATGACTTGGCAAAGATTTGGACTTAAGGGGGGGGGGGGGGGGGGGGGGGGGGAGTTTGAAGATGGAGAAATTAGGAACATGAAATTAAGAAAATATGTTACAGATATGAAAACTCTTCACTAGCTGCATAAGGGAACCATCGCAATCCCTTTTGAAGGCAGATATATTTGTATTGCCTGCTCCGAGGCCTTTCGTCCGCTGGGTCGGAACTCATCAGGGAGACACGGCTGGTTGTGTCTGCGCTCCTGGCGTCAAATAGAGACACACCACAGTCCATAATACTGTGGTGTTCTCACCACCAAGGGTGCAAAAAAGAATCCAATAGCACCCCCAAAGCAGCCAGCGAAGAGTAGTAAATGAAACCAAACGAAAGTGTGGGGAGGAAAAAGTTGCTGAAAAACTAAAGACATTATGCAAATAGTACAAAATGTAGGGGACAATCTACGCTTGAGGATCCACCCAAAGATGCAAGGGAGATCAAAAGACAAACACACAGACGGACAGAAACAAATACAAATAACCTCAATTTAATCAAAACAAAATCGGAAATGAAATGAGGCAGGGAATAATTATCGTTGTTGAAGAACAGGCTGGATTCCGCAGATGTACCGTTGAACAGATGTTTAACTTATGCACCCTTTATAAAGAGTATCTCCAGCACCAGAGGGAGTCCTACCAGATCAGTCTTCATAGACTTCAAGAAGGCATTCAGTAGGATCTGGCAGGAGGTACAATGGGCCACACTGAAGGAGTTCAAGATAACATCGGCAAAAGCTTAACAACACTATCCAGCAACTGTACTACAAAGCGATCGGCATGATGCTCATATAGGGTGCTATTGGAGAACGGTCCCTTTCTTCAGTTGGAGTTAGTCAGGGCTGCCTTTTTTCCCTCCTCATCTTCCACCATCATTGACTGAGCACGCATCATGACTGATGCACGTGAAGATCGTGTCAGCACAGTTAACTCTGGAGAATGAACCATCACAAATCTTCAATCTGCAGACGACATTGGCGGCCCGACAGGCAGTGAACAACAACTCGCTGAACTCGATGAGCGATTTGATGAAATATCAGCAAAACATGGCATAGAAATCAGGCCAAGAAGACATAAGTCAGCCACAACACCACCATTGAGACTGGTATTACTGTCAATGGTCAATAGCTAGAATCTGTGCAACAATTCAGTTACCTAGGATCCATCATTAGCGGTGGTGGATCCAAACCAGAAATCCTCACAAGGACAGCAAAAACAACCACAGAACTGTCCAGATAAAAGTCTGTATTGAAAGACAAGAACATTTCCATCAAAACTAAACACAAGATTAGGCTCTTGCATGTACAGGTATATTCCATTTAGTTGTACGCATGTAAAACATGCACCCTCACAACTGATCTAGAAAAAACAATCAAAGGCATAGAAATGAGATGTTACTACAAGATACTATACATCAGATACATTATCACATCACCGATCATAAGTGCGTCAAACTACCAGCCAGCACATAGCCATACGAAGACGTACTGACATAGTCAGGAAAAGAAAACTACGTTGGCATGGCCAAGTAAGATCTATTGGCCTTACTGAAACGTTCAGTCGCGGAACTGTTGAAGGAGAGAAACGGAGGGAAAGACAGAACGACTGATTGAATGACAATATTGCACTGTTGACAGGAAAAACATTTGCAAAGACCCAGGCCTCAGCACACAACCAACAGAACTGGTGGAACCTGGTGAACTGTTCTTTAGTGTGGTGCCCCTTTGACTCCCTGAGGAGAAGAAGAAGCACAACAACAACAACAAGAAATAGAAGAAAGCTTAAAGTGCCGATGCGATCGACGGATAGGAGAACTGGAAAACAGACAAACAAACACAGAAGAAAGAACCCTAAAAAGCCAATGAAGTAGGCCTAGCTAGTATCAGACCTGGGTGATAGTATGACGGTAAGAGAGGCGGACCGGGTGGGGTGGGTGTGGGTGTGGGGGGGTTGAGGCCAAGGGTCCTCTGAGGCGGGGTCGACAGGCAGAGCCTGGCCTGAAGAATCTTGAGCCAACGCCCCCCCCCCCCCCCCCCCCTCCCAACGCCCCCTCCCCCCTCAAAACTCGAAAGCTGAATCATTTTAGGGACTGAATATGACATTAAAACCCTGTCCTAAAAATAAATCCAATGCACAGCACTGAGTTTTAAAAAAAAAAGGACGGCAGGGAGCGATGAGTGGGTGGAAGGCTTGGCAGGCGAGGAGGTGACCTGGTACCTCCAGTTTAAGCCTGTGACGTCATGTACATTTTAAAATTGATGTAAATTCAGGAAACTCTTCGTCAGGCAGAGGAATTTTACTCTCTCTCTCTCTCTCTCTCTCTGCTTGCATTATTTCTCGGCCCATGTGTAGTTTTGCGTTGTAAATTTCTTTTAAAACATTAACCAATCATGCTGTGTGGACATGCAACCCGGTGACATCAGACAAATTCACGGCCACACACCTGGATTACGGATAGAAAGGCAAGACGCAGACATATGTCTTGCCTCCTGGGCCCGTAATTTTGACATTGTAATATTTTGGTCTTGTTCTCGGCACTAAGAGGCTCTTACTTCTCCTCTCTTTGGTGACTTCGATTTCGTGGTAATCATCATCTCGGCAGATAACGGAGGCGGCAGCTAATGCAGAAGAGGTGAGAAATTCCCTGCGCAGTCACCTGCTTGCGTGTACCTTTGTCATTTCCCCAACACCATTTCCTGCCTGTTTCTGAGTTGGCAATGAGTGCTTCAGATAAAATGACAGGTTATTTTAAAACCAGCTTTTATGTAAAGAAATTGTGAAGAAAAAATGGTGAAGCCATGTAGCGTTTCTCTGTCTAACTGATGAGGCCCGCATTGAGCGTGGCTGTGTGGGTGGCTGGGTGCAAGCAGGCCTGAGACTGTCTCATACATACAGAGACTGTGTGAGGTATTTCTCCTCGTCCTCCCACAGCGTCATCTGCTGAGCTGCAGGCTGGCTGTGCGTGCGACTGATTGTGTGACGAAACAGGCCAGGGTTTATGCCGTTCAATGTGATTAATGAATTACTTTTTTTTTCATTGTCTCGTTTCTGTTTTGACAGTCAAATAATGTTGTCTGTACAAAGCAAAATTCCTGTTGCGAACAAACAAACAAATAAGCAAACAAACAAAAAACACCCTTGTTTTGTCCTGCAAGACACAATGTCATTGTAAAAAGTTTCTGAATCGCTGATACACAAAACGTCTGCCACTGTGGCCATTAAAGACCCACTGATCAGGTTAATAGTTTAGCCGCCAATTTGGGGCTCAAGCTTGGTAACTAACGAACACGTAGGGTAATTCTTTTTCCCATGATGAAATAATCACACGCCCATAACTTCAAACAAATGCTGCTTTCGACATCAACAAAAAGAGACTCCTGACGACGTGTAGCGCTTAAAAAAAAGTTCTTAGTCAAGAAGGGGTTTAGCACACAAACAAGTCGATGATAATTCGGGTCCTTGCTTAGCCTACATATGAGTCAGATAAAAAAAAAAAGTTGATTAGTGGACCTGAGCGATTCCAAATTGTCGCGCGTCTACCATGTTTTCACCTCTCGTTTATGAAAGTTCATCACCATTTATCAACAGTTACTTCATGTTTGAAAATTGAAGATTTCCGTTATTGACGTCCTGTCCTCAAAACATGATTCAAAGTTGTCGTTTCTACAGCTGGGTTGTATATTTCGGCCTGTCGTTGGTGGTGAGCCTTTCTTTCTTTTTTTTTTTTTTTTTGGCGGCATTCACCAGACATCAGATGGGGGTTGATGATTGTCTTCACTGCTGTCTGCTGGAATGTAATCCCTAGTTGACTTCTTAGTCCCGTGGGAGCCTAGTGTACCAGCCTACGGTCAGAGATAGGTGAAAAAAGGATTCATTTTGGAAGGAAGAAGTGTATAATTACTAAAACAACAAGCGCTTCAGGAAAAAAAAGACGACTCAACATCCTCTCCCAGTGAAGAGAACACCACCACCACCACCATGCATCTTGTGTGATTATGAACTTTCTTGAGTATGTGCAATGATATGTAGTTTTGACTGAAATGGCTTTGGTTGTGAGAAGGGTGCTTATTAGGCAGCCCAAATTCAGTACTTAGAAGAAAGAAAAAGTTTTCCCCCCATATTTTCGTAACAGTCCGCTGTATAGTCTAGGGAGAGAGAATTTGCTTTCACAGGAGGGTAGTAAACGGAAGTGTAACAAATGTCTATAGTGAGCTAGGGTACATAGCCAGTAATATCAGTGAGCTGACCTGTCATTACAGTCTGTGCATTTGGCGCCAGATTCAAATGCTTCCTAATTTGGGTATGTATTTTCTCTTGAGGCAGAATGGAGAAATTAGTTCTGCATTTAACAAAAAAAAAGTTTGTTTTTTCTTAATATTTATGCTTTTCCATGCCTCAGGGGAGCTGGCAGAGCTGTTCGTAAATGTTGATTGAATGTATACAGATTTCCTTTTGGCGTCATATACTTTACCATGTCAGACCATAGCATTCAACGGCAGTTAGCCAGCTCTGTCAGGCCGAATTTTTTCCGTGGCCAATGCAGTCATAAGACAGTCACGTGATGTCACCCCACTTCCGGCCCCGGAAGAAGCCAGTGTCAACTTCCTATAAGCCATTCATCTTCGGCCTGCCGTCAAAGCAAGATAAGTCTTGTGCTCTGTCTCGCCTATACTTGCCTTTGTGTTAACTTTGCTGTGTTTTGTTCTATACTTGATTCAGTTGTGGCTTGCAAATGTGAGGCTCTTGGTGGGAGCGTATTTATCAAAAGATTTGTCTCTTTTACCGGCACTCTCGGGAGCGTATTTATTAAAAGATTTGTCTCTTTTACCGGCACTCCCGCGACTTTGTTACTCGCGATCGTCGGCACCGCTCGCCGGTCGTGTTCCCCCACCATATTGCCGAGCCTCGGGTTCAGCACGCATTTTGTGCTGGTTCCGGCTTGCACTAGACCCTGAGTATTTTTGCCGTGTGAGGCTCTTGGTGGGAGCGTATTTATTAAAAGATTTGTCTCTTTTACCGGCACTCTCGGGAGCGTATTTATTAAAGATTTGTCTCTTTTACCGGCACTCTCGCGACTTTGTTACTCGCGATCGTCGGCACCGCTCGCCGGTCGTGTTCCCCCACCATATTGCCGAGCCTCGGGTTCAGCACGCATTTTGTGCTGGTTCCGCTTATTAAGGTTTAGGGCTCAATAACTATCACACCTGTACTCTTTACCCTTCACAGGTAGAACGTGTTCGAGTAAGGGTGTGTGACACTGATCTGCTTATTAAGATTTAGTGCCCAAGAACTATCACACCTATACACAGTGATACTCCACGTGTAGAGATTGCTATTAATAGCCATACCAGTCACACGACCGGTGGCGTGTACGGGTAGTTCGAGTTTTCAGTCGATCTCTCGAGCACTTTGCACGACACCACACGGACGATCGAGATTAATTGATTTTCTCGATCGGCCACCTTGTCTCCTCTTTGCGGTCGTGTGTTCCGGGTTTGCTCTATCCACCTGTGCCCAACATGGTGAAGGACACCGCCGGGTCGAGCCACTCCACTGCTCGGAGTTCGCTCAATTTCCCGGAGAACCCGCGGGTCGATTCCATCTCGGAGCAATCCGTTCGCACTGATGAACGTACGGTTCGGGTAGACAGAGACGACTTCTCCGCGGAAGGGACGCGTGATCTTCCTCGTCTACCAAACCGACGGACGCACGACCGCGGCGTCCCAAGGCTGATAGGCAAGCGGCCACCATTTCAAAATGCCTTTCATTTGATCTGCCTGCTAGTCTAAGGGCAAAGCTCCCCTCAAGGTGCTGCCCAGAAAGTCTAATGGCAAGGCTCCCCTCAAGGGGCCCGGCCGAGCAAAGACTAGCCAACGGAATTCGCCCTCCCCACCCCTTCTCCATCGGCCAGCTTGCCCTCTAGCCTACGGACTCGCTCGGAGACTTCTAACTATCATGCTGAGTCACGCGAATCTCGGCCCCCGGGGCACCTTGCCGAGCCGCGGACCAGCACGGGTGACGGATCTGGGATGGAATCACCATCCGTCACTCGCCTTGATGAGTCACGTATCTCTTTTTCCCCCCAAATTGATACGTGCACTCATAGCGCTCGGCCCCACCGGGCACAGGTGCAGCCAACACCTGAGCTCGAGGAGCGCTTCGACTCCGGAAGCAGCCTTATGGTCACCCCGACGCACGACCTCGGTGGTGTCCATAATCCTGGGCGTGCGGGCACGCCGCGCCATGGGCCCGGCCGTGCCCATGCACAAGGACGGTCGACCTACCCCGATCGAACGTCACCTTCTTCCCTAGGGGTATTGGACGTTGGGGAACCGACCTTTCGGATCCCCATTTGGGCAACGTCCGCGGTCCCGCTCCTCCGGGGGGAGGATCTACCAGCGGGACCAAGGGTAACCTGACATATTCCTCCAGGGGGAGGAACACGGGACCGCATCCTGACCAATCCGCACTTTCGCGGGTTGGGGGCTCGACTTCCGCATCCTCCTCCATACCATTATGGCCCTCCCAGGCCCATTCCAAGGACGTGTATGGTGCAGTGCACGGACCTGGACGGGGACGACAGGCCACGGCCTCTCAAGCCCCCCCCCCAACAGTGATTCAGGTTACCCGGGTCCCCGGGGACTTTCTGCCTACAAGAAGAAGAGGGTCTCGTGGCTACGACTCGGCGGATGTCTGACCTACGCATTCGCCCAACGCGCTGGTCAGACCTTGAGTGCGGCCTACCTACCATGGTTTTTCCCCAGGGCCGCCACAGCCCGTTTACCTCCCCGGGGACCGGTGGCTCTATGCCCCCGAGAGAGACCAGTGGCTTAACGCCAACACCCAGCACGACCAGCTACATGGTCGAATGTGGCACCCGGCCTCACTTACCTGGGTCGACCTTGGTCTCCCTCCTCGGGCGCTGTCCTATCGGCAGGACGATGTCCCGGCCGCCGATTATAGGGCCACCGGGGACACACTACAGGCACCCCTCGACTTACCTCCTGAAGACGGGTGCTATGAACCCTCTCAGGACCAGTACCTCCCTGAGGCGGACGATGACGAGGAGCTAGCCCCCACCTCATTGTACGATGTCCGCACGATAGAACGGTGGCGACCAGACCTCGTTAGGAGGGAGGCCGCACCCGCTGACGAATTTCTCTCCCTCTCCCCCGGCCCAGAGATCTAGACCAATCTACCCAAGAACCCCTCAGTCGCCTCCTTGTTTACGGACAATCCCGTGACCAGGGAGATGGGCATTTCCCAGTCGGACCGTCGGTTGATCCCCCACCTGCCCCCCCCTACTTCCGGCGCCATCTCCTTTAAGAACCTAAAGGAATGGGTCCGAGTAGCCAGGATGGGCATCCTCCACACCACGGCGGGACACACCTACTTGGACATGCCCCTTCAGCGAGCGGAGGCTCTATGGCCGGAGGACGATGGTGCCATCCCAGTACCGGGGGACCCGGGCTCTGAGGCGCACCAAGAGCCTGACCCTCGCTTGTTCAGCGATCCTTTCATGCGACACCTAGTTAACAGGATTTCGCATCACCTTTCGGCTGCGGCGGACAGCGCAGCCAGAAGCCACTTCAACTGCTTGTTGGTCGCGAGAGAGGCCGTGCTGGCGCGGACCTCTCTCTCCCCGACGCTTAAGGCAGCCCTGCGATGCATCCCGGGCCAGGTCCAGTCGCTCTTTGGCGACTACTTGGCTGACGTCATAGCACAAGCAGTTGAGGAACGCAAGCAGGCTGTGTCCTTTGCGCCCAGGCCACCGCCACGCCCTGCTAGACCCCCACTTCGTTCCTTCCCCAGGCACAGACCCTATCCCAGACAATCGCCTTCCCGCACCGCACGGCCCGCCAAGCGACCTAATCTTCTCCCAAGGCCTAAGCCAAAACCCCATCAGCAAAATTTTCGGTTAGGCCAACAGTCACGCTCCGGAGCTGACTAGGGAGACAGCCCGAGGGGGACTTAGATCAGGTAGCACCCCCCCTCGCCCTATCCCCCACCCACCAGCCCAGACCCTCGCCCCCCTGGCGGGCAGCCTCTCCCGGCATGCCCACCAGTGGAGACGCATACGCCTCACCCCTGGATAGTGGCGGTGCTACAGGAAGGGTTTCGCCTTCCTTGGGCCCACGAGCGTCCCCCCCCTCATGCTATCTCCCCCTCCCTCCCCCAACGAACCCTCCCCGCCAAAGCAGAAGCTCTTCGCACGGAAGTCCAAGACCTCCTCAAAAGAGGGGCCATCTCAAAGATTTCCCACCCAAACCCCGGCTTCTACTCTTTGTGATCCCAAAAGCCTCGGGAGGATGGAGGCCCATTCTAGATCTTTCGCCCCTCAACAAGTTCCTCAGGCCCACCAAGTTCAAGATGGAGACCCCCACCCAGATCCGAGACTCCATCCATCATCGCGACTGGGCCACATCCGTAGACCTGAAGGACGCCTATTTTTCAGATCCTGATTCACCCGGCCCACAGACGATTCCTACGGTTCGTCTGGCAGACCCCGGAGAGGCCTGCACGCATAGTGGACCTCATCTCCTGCCTGTCACAGGCACCCCACACCTCGGCCAGAACCCTGTCCTCCCTCCTAGGAATGATGGAGTCCCTGTCTCCCCTCATTCCCTGCGGCGGGTCCCCAAACGCCAACTTCAGAGGGAGTTCCGCCGACGTTTGTCACAGACCTCCGACCGCTGGGACCAGGTCATTCCCCTCGGACACTGGTTCATTTCGGCGACGGAGGAGCGGCTCACTCCAGCCACTCTCTCCACCGGGGTCCCCATCTCCCTCCCAACCCAACCCAACCACTGGAACTTTATACAGACGCCTCCAACTTGGGCTGGGGGGCCCACGTGGAGGACAGTCACGCCTCGGGGAGTGGGAGCTGGAAGCGGTCAGGCTAGCCCTTCTCCAACTCCAGCACAAGGTCGCGCACCGACTTGTTCTCCTCCTCACGGACAATACGTCGGTAGCTTGCTATGTCAACAAAGGGGGAGAGGCCCGCTCCATAGGCCTCTCCCTCAGAACAGAGGCCCTCCTTCGCTGGTGTCGCGCAACCATTGGTTTGTGCCCATGATCGACCTGTTTGCCACCAGCTTCAACCATCACCTGCCCCTGTACGTCTCTCCCGTTCCAGATCCCCAGGCGGATGCAGTCGACGCACTATCCCTCCCCGGGACGGGCCTACTGGCGTATGCCTTTCCCCCCTTCCCCATCCTACACAAGGTGATCAGGAAGGCAAGGCTGGAAAGACCCAGGCTGATCCTCGTAACGCCATGGTGGCCGACCCAGTCTTGGTTCCCGGACCCCAAGTCCCTCACCCACGTTCCCCCCCTCCGGCTCAGCCCTCGCTGGGACATGCTGAGACAACCCCGGTCAGGTCTTCCTCACTCCAATCCCAAGATGCTTCGCCTACACGCGTGGCTTCTATGCCAGCCCAACTGCGAACATCTGCATCTACCCCCCACTCGGAGAGACCCCAGTCCGTCCTAGACACACTAGCCGGGGCAGGGGCCTCTCAGGGATTACGGGACTTCGCCTCGGCATCTCGCAGAGCCAGCACCGAATCCCTCTACAACTACCGTTGGGAGAGATGGATAACCTGGTGCTCAGATAACTCTGTTCCCCATTACTGCCCCTCCAACATCCAAATAGGAAATTTCCTCTCCCACCTATCCTCTTCCCTTAAGCTGTCGGCTGGCTCCATTCGGGGCTACAGATCAGCTATCTGCACTACCATTCGTCAACTGGGGGGCCCTTCTTTTGACAATGACTTTCTCCTCAGAGAGGTGTCTAGAGGAGTTGCTCTACGGGAAGCTCAGTCCCCTAGGCGCATTCCCCTCTGGGACCTTTTTACGGTCCTCGATGCCCTCAGAAAAACCCCTTTTGAACCCATTGCTTCTATTCCTTTTGACCTCCTCTCCTTTAAGACCACCTTTCTCCTCGCCCTGGCCTCGGCCAGAAGACGAAGTGAGATTCACGCCCTCAGCGGTGACCCCACAGATATCGCCTTCCACAGGGACGGCTCAGTCTCTCTCAAGTTCCTTCCGGAGTTCTGACATCTTGGGAAAGGGAGAAAAAGATGGAGACATGGACCTTTGCCCCTCCAGGTGTCTCAGGTACTACTGGGAACGCACACGCCCCAGGCGCTCCTCCCAGAGACGACTCCTTATCTCCCTCAACCCCAACAATACTAGAGATATCTCGGCGGGAACTATCTCCAGGTGGCTCTCCAAGACGGTGAGATCTACCTATGCTCAGGCGTACAAGGATCTCCCTGTCCTATCACCCAGGGCCCACGAGGTCAGAGCACTGGCCACTTCCACAGCGTTCCAGTACTCTGTCCCCGTGCGCCACCTGCTGGAGGCAGCCTACTGGCGTTCGGAAAATCCCTTCATTAATTTTTACCTGAGGGATATCCGCATGACCAGAGCTGATGGGTCTAAGGGGATTTCCTTTGTGGCGGCCAATGCAGCCATATCGGTCAACCCCAAGAACCACTAGGGCGCTCGCCCTCCTCCGATTCCTTTAAATTCTGCTATGGTCTGACATGGTAAAGTATATGACGCCAAAATGGGGAGTTTGTGTTATACTCCCTGTTTGGCTAGTATACTTACCATGTCAGACTCTAATTCCCTCCCTACCTTCCCCTCTGGCGCCAAGGTTCTCGGGGTCACCATACACCAGGCCTCGCTGAATGACTTATAGGAAGTTGACACTGGCTTCTTCCGGGGCCGGAAGTGGGGTGACATCACGTGACTGTCTTATGACTGCATTGGCCACGGAAAAAATTCGGCCTGACAGAGCTGGCTAACTGCCGTTGAATGCTATGGTCTGACATGGTAAGTATACTAGCCAAACAGGGAGTATAACACAAACTCCCCATTTTGGCCCCCTCTCGGGCACTTTAGGACAAAGTCCCCTGTGTTCTCAACTTTGGCCCTTAGTTAAATAAGTGGTATGTCTATGTCTGTAAAGCCAACAGTCTGCTGTATTTTCTTATTCATTTATTTATTTTAAAAAAAAACAAACGACCCTGAACATGATCGGTTGTTGTTTGGGTGCGTGAGACACTGTTATTTCTTTCAGACATAATCTTCTGACAGTTTGCATCCATATCGACGCACGCACGCACACACACACACACACACACACACACACACACACACACACACACACACACTCTAACAAACTCTTTTAAATTTTTTTTTTAAAAAGAAAACAAGTAATGTGATGTGACAGTCTCATTCTCCGTCTCTCTCTCCAAAACAGCATTTTAGATAATCAGTTTACATCTTTTTTATATGGCCAACCCCCTCAACCCCCTTCTCCTCTCACTTCCTTCCCTCTGCCTGTCTAACTTTTGTTGCAGGCCAGTGCTACTATAAGACGTGATGGTGACGACAATATTGCAGAGAATGTTCATGCAAGTGTAGTGCTGGCCATCCCCACCACTGCTTTCGTTCCCCTTCCAATCTGACAGTGGTGTGTGTTTCATGAGAACTGCCTGGGCCTTGGCCACCCCCACCATCCCACCCCCTTCCCCTGTCAACCCTACTTCCAGGGTAAGATTACCACAATGCTGTCGCACTGTCCTATAGGTTATGTGAATATCATGAACTGGCCGGACGTTTCATTGCTGTGGGTGTCTGCACGTGTCTTGCAGGTACAGATGTAATAACTTTGTCCAATAGCATAAAGCCTGAACACTTACAGGTACAGATGTAATAACTTTGTCCAATAGCATAAAGCCTGAAGAACACTTACAGGTACAGATGTAATAACTTCGTCCAATAGCATAAAGCCTGAAGAACACTTACAGGTACAGATGTAATAACTTCGTCCAATAGCATAAAGCCTGAAGAACACAGGGATCTTAGGAATTGTCATCTCTGACCCCAACTACATTATAACACACTGCACGTGTTGGGAAGTGACCGTCTCCTTTCAGGTTACTAACACCACTCCCTCACCTGATTCAGAATGACTGACTACCCCCCACCCCACTTTTCCACGATTTTATTAGATGTCCCGTTCCTCTGAAAGCCTGTCACTTAGAAAGGCATCAGACACATAGTCAGCTAAGCACTCAAAAAAAGGGGATCAAGCCTCCCCACCTCGCTGATTCACTACAGGCTGTAAGACTGATAAAGTCCAAATTCAGTGCGTAAAACTCAACACTGGTGTATGTTCATCTCTCCTACTCTGAGATCCTGTGTCAAGTTTCACCGATCGTCCCAGAAGAAATGTAAGTTGAAACCAAATTTCTAGGTCTTGAGACTATGCATTGGTTATATCTATGCCATATTTTTTTTAAAGTATAACTTTATGCAGATACTTGGTAAAATCATTAAGATAATGAATGAGTATTACATTTTAACAGTATTACATTACGCCAATAGTTGGTGAAATCTGTTAAGATGATGATGAGTACAATATTTCAACAGTATAATTTAAGCCAATACTTGGCAAAATCTTTAATATAATTAATGAATACTCCATAATGCTCTGTAGTAGGTGACTCTAATTAATCTGTGTATTTGGACCAAGTGTGTTCCAGTACCTGATTACAACTCCTGAGTATTTGAGGTCACTGAAGAGTTATTTCTCTTGGATAGTTTAGCAGTTTCTTACCATCTCACACCACCTATTAAAATCCACTCAAAACCTGAGTGAAGAACTAAAATGGAGACTGAAAAGTAAAGGCAATATATTCACGTTAGATCTTGCTGGCTGAGATTTCGCAATTTTCCTGCAAGTCAGATGGCAAGTGTGAGGACTCGTAAAGCTGGACTCTTAGCCAGTCTTCTTCTACAAACCAGGTTCTGTAATCTTCAGAGGCGCCGGGAAAGTGGTGCGTCTGGTAGCAGGCAGGGACAACTGGACCCATTGGTGTCCACAACGGCAGGGCACTGGCGAAAATCTTTTTTTTTTTGAGGTCATAATGGGGTCAGTGTGTGGTTGTTGATGGGCATGTGTGTATTTGTGTGTGCATATGCATGTGCGTGCCTGCAATCTTTCCAACTTAATGGATGCTTCTCTGCATGTGTCTGTATTTCCCGGTTGCAGCTGACACTAGGATGTACTGAAAGGAGGCACAGAGTACAGTACTGTCATGCAGTCCTAGTCCAGAATGGAACACGGCACTATCCTCTTCATCACCCTCGTTCCCATTCAGCACCACAAAGTCCCCAGTTCTGTGGCCATTATGTCAAGGTCATCAGGTTATGTCAAGGTCATCAGTTATCAGCAAATTGATGATTCCAAAGGGAGATGCTCACACATGCAGACACTGATACTAAGTAGTTACTGTCATCAAAAGTGGGCTTAACAGACGGTGTCCTGTGTACGCTGGATCAGAATCCTTACCGTTGAACACCACGAAATTGACTCGGCAGCAGTGTAGTGTGTCCTCAGATGAGTTGCTTCATGAGAATGGAATAATGACCGCTACCTGTGGATTGCTGGTACTTGAAATGCACTGGGACAAACTTTGTGTGGCTGTGTATCGCCAAACCAGAATGAGTAATGTGGGAGTCAAGCTACTTATGGAGCATGGAAGATGACAGATTAAATATGGAAAAAAAGAAAAAAAAAATACAGATGTAAGACAAGTCAGTGAGAAACAGAATACATGTGAAATGCAGACAAGGAAAACGCGTTTCAAAATAATTTTTACTGGTACTTTCAACATAACTCCATATGCACAACCCTTTCCAAATGTACAACAATAATTTGTTCATCATATCTATGGATCAAAAATGAAATCCATCTTTTAAGTGTGTCGGTGCAGTAAACTCAAACTCCTGTGATCTCAAACGACTACAACAAGGCTAAGACACCAGAAAACTTTCCAACCGGAGTGTTTGAATAATTTGTCAAAAAAATCATAAATCATTCAGAAAAAAAATTAGCAGCAACAATTTACAGAGATGACTTAATTAAAATCAATAGGAACGATGAGTATTATCATACTTCACTTTTATGTGGCAATGGCAGACTATATATTTCATATTGAAGGGAATGAAAACACACACACACACACACACACACACACTAATGAGCCATCCTGAAGACCAGAAAGTAAATGAATGTTTCTCTTATGAAAAGGCATTCATGAAAGCTCTCTGAAAATACAAACCTTATAAATCTGTAAATGCAGTCATATCATTATTACACTAAAAACAAAACAAAACAAAAAACTCCTCATAGAATAGTGTATCTGCCTCCAATATTCCTTTAGAGATACACCATACTAGTCAGTTTCCCTCACAATATTTGGTGCTAACTCTGAACTATTTCCTAGCAGGCTATTCCACAACAAGCACTGGATACAAAAGAGATGACACATTGAGAGTGAGCCAAAACTTCTTATCCATGGTTTAACATGGTGTCTTTTAGTTCCCTCAAGAGAAAATGATTCGAGTCGTTGTGATTGTGGGATTTGTGTGTGTATACGAGGCATCATGTGTGTGTGTGTGTGTGTGTGTGTGTGTGTACGTGTGTGAGAGAGAGAGAGACACTTGACACTTTGATATTTTATTGTCATCACCAAAGAGGTTTTTTGACAAGGGGGGAGGGGGTAACAGAACAAAAACATTTCCCTCTTCCTATCCTGCAAACAAATAGTACATATTCATTCCTAGTGTGTATTAAATCAAAGGTTAACAGAAACAAATAAATTCATAACATTTCCTTCTGTCCTCACGCACAGAGTAATGCAGTAAGGTTAAAAAATAAAAAAAAAAATCGTAAGACTGACATGACCATCCACTCAATCAAATGATGACATTATATCTTACTGATCTCTTCCACATGCGATGAATTATATTATTCATTCATATATCTCTTATAATGCATTATCTTAAATTTCACTATCTGTCATCTGCCTAATTTTCAATGCTTCCGCAATGAATTTTGCAACTGATTTAATTACAAGTTCATCATCTGATGATAACACGACAGCTGCATTTTGTCTTTTTGCTATATCTAACTGGAAAAAATGAACAATTTGTCCACGCTTCATTGTATGCAGTACAGTGGAACAGAAAGTGTTCTTCATCGCCAATGTCTACATGCAGGACAAGGAGATTCTGTGGATGTTTCACATTCAAACCATCTTTTGTTCGCATTAAAACCTAAAGTTCTCAACCTGAATCTTGCGTAATTTATTCTGTGCCATCTATCTGTTATGACATTGAGAAACTTTTCAGAATGAAACATATTTTTAAATGAGAAGTACCAGCGATATTTTTCTTTACTTTCCATATCTGAGTGCCAATTCTGCTTAATTCAAAAGAACAAATAAGCCTGTCTTTAAATTCCGCAATGATCTGTTGGTCATTTCCTACTTCCTGGGTCATCCACACTATTCAAAGTGTCAAGTGTCTTGTCTGTCTGTCTGTCTCTCTCTCTTATCTCATCACCCTGGTAAAATAAAATTTCAACACGAGAGAGAGAGAGTGAGTGAGTGAATGTGTGTGTGTGTGTGCACGCACATGTGTGTGTGTGTGTGTGTGTGTTGTGTTTCTGTACATGTCTGCCTGTACGACTGTGTAAGCATGCCTGGATATGTGCATGCATACGTAATTTGAACACAGTCTACGCATATATGTCCTTGAGTCAGTAGATGCCTGTGTGCACATACAGATCTTTACTGTTGATATTTTTGTTTCATGGTTTACATACTTCAGTCTACGACACAGCTTCAACAAAATACAATTGTGTACATGTAACCCAGAATTCAAGAGACTGATATTTCCTTTTGGGGCGGTGGTGGTGGTGGTGAGGTACTGAAATTCTGAGTCAGTCAAGAAATATGTTGGAAACTATCAACCCATTTGTGCTCATTGAAATACTGGCTTTTGTGTCTTCTGAGGCAAAGAACTGACTGCGTGCCACTTCCTCCCTGTGAACTCTGCACTCTGACCTGTGGCTGTGTGTTCATACCTGCTGCATGCTGTGGGAGGGAACATGTCTGTTTCAGTTTCATTATATCCTAGCCGACCACCCAGTGCCCTTTCTGGGCTGTCACCATGTTGGGAAGAAAACAGGTTGGTCATTGGAAAAAAAGAAAAAAGACAACGTATAATAATAATTATCAACAATAGTTTGTAACATTATAACTGAACTTCTGACATCCTCAAGGCAGATCAAAGTGGTGCCGACAGCGTCTGCCACTCCCCCAACTTTTACACCCTGAGAGAGGAAGGAGGGAAGTGGCGAGGGGAGCAGCTATGTGTGAAAGCAGTGCTACTGTCAATGGATCCTGGACACCACCAAACAAACAAAACACACACACATACACACACACATATACACCATCAACCATACACAGAGACAGTCGACCTCTGTTCTTGACATTGAAGCGCACCCACGATTGTTCAACATCAGCACAATAAAGGGAGCTAACCCTGCCGAGTATCAAGGGGCAATATGATGCCAATTTTCTGTTTTCTAGAAACCTGTACCCAAACAAGGTGACAACCGTCACTACAATCAGGTATATAATACAGGTGACAACCATCACTACAATCAGGTATTTGATACAAACACATTCATGCTCACTAAATTCCTCGTCTCTACTGTGCTCCCTCCGCCTGCTGCTCCTCCTGCTCGGTGAAATGGACTAGAGCCGTTCCCTTGGACACCGTCTCCCCCTCGCGGAACATGACCTTCTCCACCACCCCAGCTCGCGGTGCTCGGATTATGTACTGTCAGACAAATGACATGGACTATCTTGATTCATTGACTGTCTGGCACATGAAATGGACAATGTATGACGGATAGAGATACACAGATTGACTATGAATGATGGATTTTGACAGACAGATGGACCACTTGCGATGGATACAGACACACAGATTGACCATGAATGACGGATACAGACAGACAGACAATGTATGATGGATATAGTCAGACAGAAAGACAATATATGATGGATACAGACAGATGGACAGTGTGTGATGGATACAAACAGACAAACAATGTGTGATGGATACAGACAGATGGACATGTGATGGATACAGACAGATGGACAATGTATGATGGATACAGACAGATGGACATGTGATGGATACAGACAGATGGACATGTGATGGATACAGACAGATGGACAATGTATGATGGATACAGACAGATGGACATGTGATGGATACAGACAGATGGACAATGTATGATGGATACAGACAGATGGACATGTGATGGATACAGACAGATGGACAATGTATGATGGATACAGACAGATGGACATGTGATGGATACAGACAGATGGACAATGTATGATGGATACAGACAGATGGACATGTGATGGATACAGACAGATGGACAATGTATGATGGATACAGACAGATGGACAATGTATGATGGATACAGACAGATGGACAATATATGATGGATACAGACAGATGGACAATGTATGATGGATACAGACAGATGGACCATTATGATGGATACAGACAGATGGACAATGTATGATGGATACAGACAGATGGACCTTTATGATGGATACAGACAGATGGACCATGATGATGGATATAGACAGATGGACCATTATGATGGATACAGATGGACCATTATGATGGATAGACAGATGGACCATAATGATGGATACAGACAGATGGACCATTATGATGGATACAGAGAGATTAACCTTTATGATGGATACAGATTTACCATTATGACGGATACAGACAGATGGACCATTATGATGGATACAAACAGATGGACCATTATGATGAATACAGACAGATGAATCATTATGATGGATACAGACAGATGGACCATTATGATGGATACAGACAGATGGACCATTATGATGGATACAGACAGATGGACCATTATGATGGATACAGACTGATGGACCATTATGATGGATACAGACAGACGGACCATTATGATGGATATAGACAGATGGACCATTATGATGGATACAGACAGGTGGACAATGTATTATGGATACAGATGGACCATTATGATGGATACAGACAGACGGACCATTATGATGGATATGGACAGATGGTCCATTATGAAGGATACAGACAGATGGACCATTATGATGGATACAGACAGACGGACCATTATGATGGATACAGACAGACGGACCATTATGATGGATACAGACAGATGGACCATTATGATGGATACAGACAGATGGACCATTATGATGGATACAGACTGATGGACCATTATGATGGATACAGACAGACGGACCATTATGATGGATATAGACAGATGGACCATTATGATGGATACAGACAGGTGGACAATGTATTATGGATACAGATGGACCATTATGATGGATACAGACAGACGGACCATTATGATGGATATGGACAGATGGTCCATTATGATGGATACAGACAGATGGACCATTATGATGGATACAGACAGACGGACCATTATGATGGATACAGACAGACGGACCATTATGATGGATACAGGCAGATGGACCATTATGATGGATACAGACAGATGGACCATTATGATGGATACAGAAAGATGGACCATTATGATGGATACAGACAGAAGGACCATTATGATGGATACAGACAGATGGACAGTGTGTGATGAACACAGACAGACAGATGGCAGCGATGCAGGAGAAAAAGATTTCCACCACTCCACACAACAAAGATAAAAAATGTCTACATTTCAAACACATGGAAGAACAGAGCAAAATATACAGGAAAAAAAAAAGGCCATCTTAATCTCTATCCTTTACTTTAGCTGGTTCTGTGAAGAGCTGATTTTTCCATAGTTAATTTTTGAAGATCAGTGCAACACAACCAAATACAAGACAACAACAAAGTACATTACAATGGAACACACAACTATGCAGAACAATAGAGCGGAACACATCGCCACAATGCAACACAACACAGTAAAATACAGGACAATGGAATTCAGTAGTAATACAGGACAACACTGCACAACAAAGTACAACACAATATACAACATAATACAACACTGTATAACACAGCCCAACATGATGCAGCGCAATACAATCACGTTGACTCTGCAACAATACTGTACAGTACAATACAATACCACAGAAAAGAACACAGCATAATACAATATAGTACAATATAGCACAATACCAAAAAGGACAATACACAACAGCACAATACAATAGAGCAAACTACACTAAACAACACTACACCACAGTACTATACAAAACAGCACAATACAATACACTACACTAAACAACACTACACCACAGTGCTATACAAAACAGCACAATACAATACAGTACACTAAACAACATTAAACCACAGTGCTATACAAAACAGCACAATGTTAAAAAATTCTCTGCAATACCGCACACTCTAATAGAGCACACAACAACAAACTCCTCTCCACAATCACTCCAGCCAAGACAAGTAGGGATGCCACCCACCTCCATCTTCATGGCGATCATGACCACCAGTGGCTCCCCTTGTTCCACAGTGGCGCCCTCACTGACCAGCACTCGCTCCACCACACCAGGCATAGGGGCCACGGGGTCGTCCAACGAACCTTCCCCACTGCTAGACTGCAGGTACTCCGGGACGGGCAGCTTCAGAGTGTGACTTCCCTCCTGGCCCAATGCAAAGCGCACTATGAGGAATTTGAATGACACTGTTTCAGTTTCACCAAGGAGGTGTCACTGCGCACGGACTGGTCCATATATGCTACACCAAACCCGCTAAGTTTTGAGACCACACTGTGCATGATGTTAAGCTGATGGATAAATGAATTAATAACTAAGATGAGAGAATTTAAGAGGAGGGTCTCGTGGCTACGACTTAGCAGATGTCTGACCTACGCGTTAAGCCCAACACGATGGTCAGACCTTGAGTGCCTACATAAAACTAGAATGACACTGATGACGTCAACTGATTAAGAGACAGAGACACTGTCACAAGTGTTCCAATGTTCACATGTCAGTCACACTGACTGCTCAAAGACTAAGGTTCCTGGGGTTTTCCTTATCTCATCTTCCGTGTGTATCTCATCTTCCGTGCGTATCTCATCTTCTGTGCATATCTCGTTAGCTTTACTCCCACGCCAATCGTTCTTACATTCTCCACACCCACATGCAGATTTGCCCTCTTGAACATCATCAGCAGACCCTGGGAAGCAATACTGAGGCTTCAGGCAACCCATTAGAGGAGACACCACACTGCTGCCGAGTCACTCCCATGATGTTCAGTGATGCCTCCATCCAACGATTGCAGGACACCACCGACTAGGCCTTCTACAGACGACAAAGAAAACAAAGCTGTGGAGCCAGTGTGAGCGTCATGGTCAGGACAGCACCATCACACCCTCCAACCACAATTCCCATGGACTTGCCTCGACCAACAATTTTGAACTCGTTGCGGGTATGGATGTGGACATGGAACTGAAACTGGTGTTAAGAACCAACTTTGAAAAAGAAACCTGGGTGCAGTCAAGCGTGACTGACTGGTGCTGAAAGCAAATGACCAGTTAACACATGGAATACAAACAAAGGGAAGTACTCTCTAGACATGAATGTAGGAGTGGTGTGAGAGGACAAATGTTGCAGCAACCATGATTCATATGGATCTGTATGTTAACAGACATGGATCATACTGAGGTAAGGAGTGTGACAGGATATGTTTAAAAAAAATGAAACGTTCAAAGCGCCTGATGATGAGTGGTATGAGACGACGGTCATGAACGGAGTACCTGCAAGCAGCATTAATTTGCTGCCAGATCCATGTCGTTGTTGGCAAGGAAAGCGAACGTTATCACCTTCCTTGTGATGAATTGACTCTTTAAATCTGGTCACTTCACTTAAGATTTTTTTTTTTTTCTCAACCAATGAAAGTAAAATGTTAGCTCACCACGATAAAAAATAATCGATCAACGGAAAAATCAAATACATACATCATCAATTACCAACACAACAACCATCAACAAAAAGAAATGCATCTATCAATGATAAAAAAAGGCAAAATATTAATGGGGACTTTACGGTTTATGTGTTTCACCTGAACAATGAAAATAATATCTGATCAACTGACCACGAAAACTTTTTGTCTTCTCACCTAACAAACGTAAAAACTATCTTCCCAACTGACCAATGAAAATTCTCAATCCTGAACTAGAAAATGAAACTAGAAGCTCCATGACTGACCAATGAAAATTCTCTATCCTGGACTGACCAATGGAAATGACACATTACCACCGACCAATGAAAATCCTGCATCCTGAGCAAATCCATGGAAATGTTACTTCAGCAGCGGACCAATGACAATTCTGCATCGTCAACTAACCAGGGAAAACAGATGAAGGGCGTTGTCCTGCAGAATGACGGAGGCTGAGGATATGATGCCATCGATGTTGCTGCGGATGCTAATGGTGTCGTCGTCTGCGGTGACTGTGCAGTCCACAGTTATCATGTCACCTCCGTTCACCGACATCGAGTAACGTCCGTCATTGTGTCGCTGTACTTTTATCGTAAGTTCTGAAAATACAGATCAATGGTATTAGCTCACAGCTGAGTGACTGTGTGTGTGTGTGTGTGTGTGTGTGTGTGTGTGTGTGTGTGTGGTGACTGTGTTGTGTGTGTGTGTATGTTTCTTTGTACTTGGTGTGTGTGTGTGTGTGTGCCACACACGTGCACATCTTTGTGTGTGTGCATGTTTGTTTGCACTTGTGTGTGTGTGTGTGCATGTGTGTGTGTGATAGTGTGTGTATTTGTGTGTGAGAGAGAGAGAGTGTGTGTGTATGTGTGTGTGTGTGTGAGCGCATGCATCTGTGTGTATGCATGTTTGTTTGTACTTTTGTGTGTGTGTGTGTGTGTGTGTGTGTGTGTGTGTGTGTGTGTGTGCGTGCGTGCGTGCGTGCGTACCTGCATCTGTGTGTGTGTGCATGTTTGTATTTGTGTGTGTGTGTGTGTGCACGTGCACGCGTGTGTGTGTGTGTGTGAATGTGTGCATGCGCGTCTGTGTGTGTGTGTTATGAGTGTGAGTGAGTGAGTGGATAAGATAAGATAATGTGTGCTTATAGCCCAGCCGACCGCAAGGGGCCACATCAGGGCTGTCACCACGTTAAAATCAACTCACAAGTCATTAAAAGAAATAAAAAAATTGAAAAAAAACAAACCTTTCACACATCTCTTTAAATGACATCTAGAAACGCACCAGAAACTTCGTTAAAAATCTTTCTTCTGTAAAATCTTAAATCAGATGAAAAATGTTAATCTCTCTGTGTGAGTGAGTGAGTGTGTGTGTGTGTGTGTGTGTGTGTGTGTGTGTGTGTGTGTGTGTGTGTGTGTGTGTGTGTGTGTTTGTGTGTGTGTTTGTGTGTGCGTGCGTGAGTGTGAGTGTTGCAAAATAACTGCCAAACCAGGTGGGGGAAGTGAGGGAGCAGGGAACAGTAGAAGGAGGGGAGAGGGATGGGAAGATGAGCTAAATAAACTGTGATAATGTTTTCCTCCAACAGCCTTGACTTTCTACATCGTTGTTGCAACACGTGTGTTTCAGATGTTCCAAATCTGTACTGCAGCTTCTTTTTTCAGTTTGGTCCGGTTGAGAATGTAACTGTTCTGTTTTTTGTAACTTTCACCTAGTGATCGATTGGTTGGTTGGTTTAATAGTTAATGGTTGGAAAAAAACAAGTGGACAGTTTTCTCCTCACAGAGTGGAAACATGAAAGTCTGTGAGGGGAGAGTGAAATGAAGTGATGAAAAATGGAAAATTCATGAGAAAAAAAAAAGAGGAGAACCTGGAACAGAAAAAAAAGTACGTTTTGGCATTGTAGATCTAATTGTCACCATAAGATATGAAAACAATCGATAATATTTTTCTGACAATGACATGGCAAGTCACTCTCAGACAAGCAAACTACGGTTTCCGCAATAAAACACGGCCTTGTTATCTCACCTGCCAAATTTAATCACTCTAGATGTTTCATACAAATTTCTGTGAGACATGAATCATGTACATCCATTTGAAATAAAAACTTGAAAAAAAAAAAAATGCTGAAGACTTCCGGGGGGGTGGGGGGGGGGGGGGGGGGGGGAACCTTTCCTTATAGAGTCCCAATGCAAGAGGGTTAAGAGGAAACACGTTTTTGCTGGGAGGTCAAATTAGTACAGAGAAAAGGAAAATGTTTCAAAAACCAAGTGTTTAAAAGAAAGAAGTCTCTATTGGGCTGTTGTCACTGTATTAATGCATTACTTGTATCTCCGTCAAACATAGTGACGAACTGTGTCGCTGTCTCGTTCACTCTGGCTGAATCACAGTGGACGAAGGGAGAAAAGGGATCTGAAACAAAAATCACATGCAAAATTACACATGGACAAAAGGTTTAATGCATGATTCATATCTTTAAAAATATTAACTGCACATTAATGAAGGCACAGGCAAATAATGACGAAGAAACACCTGACAAAATATGATTGTACAAAATCGCAGACAAATCTCTTACCTTCGTAACATTTATGATGCTTCAGGCTCTTTCGGATTATCTTCCCTCAATATCACAATCAAACTTCTCTTCCAATGTGTTGAACATTTCGCTTAAATGCAGACGTAGGCATTCAATCTGTTTACGGCCCAGCTGATTGCAAGAAGCCATACCAAGACTGTTTCCATCTTATGCAAGAAGCCATATCAAGGCTATTAACATCTTAACTTGCTCAACAATTCCAAGTGGCCACAAAGAGAAATTTGTTCCTATAATATTACAGAAAGATGACGTTGAAGCCGTCACAAGCAGTTTCAACCATGTAATGTCTAAAACAGCAACAGAGGTCTTTGGAATAAGTCAGTGAAAATTAAAGCCTGGGATCATTAGCAAAGTCCTGGAGATATGTGACATGAGAGGGAGCTTGAAACCTCTCACGAAGACGGAGAGGGAGAAACACGGCACTATAAATGAGATTATGTCAGTCAACTATCTGCAGTGACTAGGCACGAAACGTGTGAGTTAAGGGCAGTGCATGAAGGGTACCTGTAGACACTGGTATCAATAATAATCAATATCATCAACTCATGCCCATGAATAGACAACAATGGAACATAAAGGGGGACTATGTGTGTGAGAAACTGATGGCACCAGGGACAGGAATAAAGGAGCAAACAGCTCACAAAGTGTGCAGTTTATTGGAGCAAATGGACTGTGAGATGCAAGCTTGCAGTTTGGGGCCATGTGACCAGATAAAGAATACACAGAAATAAAGAGAACTCCTGAAGAGAAGCTCTAGACCCGAGTCAATAGCTGTGACGCTAGCTGGCCTTTCACACCACAATATCACACCATGGCAACCCAACAGGATAAGAAAATGGATGACCAAAAACAACATCAACGCGTCCACTACCACCACCACCAGCATGCAGGCAGAGGCTCACCATTGGTCAGAATGTTCTGCTCCTGTGACTGCCTCCGCTGAAGGCTCAGCATGGCCGCCACCGCCTGGCACACAGCGGCGCTAGGGAGCTCCCTAGCGGGGAACAACTCCTCTGAATGTTCGGGGATGAAGTCGGTGTGCACGTTGGCGGCCTGGAACTGGGGGTGGGAGGCCAGGTCAGTCAGGAACTGGAGGTTGGTGCTGAGTCCCACCACCTGGTGAACACACAGGTGCCCCTTAACCCTTTAACTACCAATTTGTTTGCAGTGATATTATGCCCCCCCCCTCCCCCCCCCCCCCCCAGGTGAACAGACAGGTGCCCCTTAATTCTTTAACTCCCAATTTGTTTGCAGTGATATTATGCGACTACAAACCCAAATGGCATGCAGACATTGAAAAAATGCCTTAGGAAACATCTACACAACACGTTTTGAAAACATTTCTGTTATATTTTCTGTCATTTTGGGAAATGTTTTTGAAGCGTCTGAAAAAGACTTTTATAAGACATCTGCAGCAGATATTTTAAAATAATGTCTGAAAGCATCAAATGAAATTTTCAGCTTCCGTTCTTGAAAAGATAAAAAAAAAGAAAGAGAACAAAATTCACACACACACACACACACACACACACACACACACACCACACACACACACTCACTCACACACACACACACAACACACACACACACACACACACACACACACACACACACACACACACACACCTACCTGCATCTAAACCAAATCAAGCTTTGTTTAAAAAAAAAAAAAATCTGGTGGTGGATACAGTTTGTACAGCATGTTTGTTTTCGTGTAGGTTTAATTTACACCTGACGACCACTCTGGTCTCCTATGTCTTTCCGTGCAATGCAGGATCCAGTGTAAATTGTGAGGCTAACAGGTCCTCTGACATTTTCACTGAAGTATGAAGCTAGTAAAAGTGCCAATGTAATGTAAAAGGATATTTATTAAGCGCTTTACCTCGCAAGAGCCCAAAGTGCATATTACAGAAAAAACATGATAAAATACTAATTCTAATTCAAAGCAGCACACACACACACACACACACACACACACACATGCGTGTGCACACACACACCACACAGACACCCCCTCCCCCCCCCACCGAAAAACTAACACACGCAGACAGACACACGAGCGCGTCAACACCAGCAAACATGCGCACAGTGATAAGTGGTTATCGTTAATCAGTCCGAGGGAAAAGATGTATCTTTAGGAGGTTTTTAAAAGTCTCTAAAGAGTCCGTGTTACCAGAGAAGAAGGGATACCATTCCACAATGTAAGCCACACTACTTCCTGAGCTGTCATTATCAATCAGCTATGCTTGGGCAACTAACCTGTCTGCAACTGTACAGAATGGATAATCCTCTTTGTCACTATCAACATGCCCACACTCCAAATGAGCCGAAAAATAGTTTTAAAAAACTTTTGAAGGTGAACCAAAGCAGTTTGTTGTTGTTGTTGTTATCGTACCCTGGCTAAAAGACTCCAGGGATCATCCAAACAGCTGAAGTACTTGAACACTATGGTAAAAATGCATCAGCTGGGGATGAGAACATTACGTGTGTGACCGTTTTTGATTACCCCGCCACATGGGCAGCCACACTCCGACTTTGGGGATTTCGGAGACTGATAATGTTATGCTAGGAGCCTGTCACTAATGAAGACAATCCCCGCATAACTATGCTGAGCATAACATTTTGATGTAGCCTTGGTGTTCTAGCTATGTCAATTGGCTTGACACAGCCTTAAGCCAGCAGCAACTTGCGCTAATACCACTGTCCTCAAATGCCTTGTCTTAACACTCAAAACTTCTGTATGAAAAAATTTGCAGTAAGAGGGCAGAATGGTAGTGAAATGTTAAGGAATGATTAGTTGGATGGATGGGAGGGTGGAAAATTAGATGGATGGGTCGTCAGGTTGTCTGGTTGGTTGGCTGGATTTCAATTTGTCATTGTAGAAGGCAAACAAGGTATGAACATACACAGACACACAGGCACACCTGTTCTTATGCTACTGACTGCAGACAGACTGAAAATATCAGTACTGATGCAGGACTGCAGTGACAACCCCTTTTTACTACAGCGATGCACCTGTACTCATACCATAGTGCACCTATACTCATACCATGGTGCACTGGTACTCAAACCATGGTGCATCTGCACTCATACCAATGTGTCTACTCTCATTGAGGTAAAGAAATGCACTCACTTTGAAGTCTTTGAGCGGCGTCAAGGTGCGTCGAAGAGCAGGTTTTTGCTACAGCAATGCACCTGTATTCATACCACAGTGCACCTATGCTCATACCATGGTGCACCTGTACTCTAACCATGGTGCATCTGCACTTATACCAAGGTGTCTACTCTCATTGAGTTAATAAAACGCACTCACTTTGTAGTCTTTGAGTGCTGACAAGGTGCGTCGAAGAGCAGAGGGTCGGTCCTCCGCCCACACCACCAGTTTGGCGATCATGGGGTCGTAGTGCACCGACACTTCATCTCCTGCACATGTTTACAACCGCGCTTCATGATTATACAAAATACACTGGCTTTGTGCATGTCTATGAACACATGTCAAGGATGAAGTTTGAAAAAAAATGTAAATTATTCATTTGACCTCTGTTTGGTGTTACTGATGGGTCAATTCTGGATATAAATCGGTCATGACCATCAAATTCAGGATTTGTGATTTTCTTGTTTGGTATTAACTTTGTAGAACAGACAAATTCAGTACTGAATAAAAAATATTTAACATACTAAACAGCAGTATTTTGCGTGGCACTATCCCTGGTTGGATAAATGTTTTCAGCAGGGAATTAACTGTTACTTTTTCACCCACACAACAGAGATAGAGGCAGAGGGAGAGGGTGGAAAAGAGAGAAAGAGTAAGATAGAGAAAGTAAGAGAAAGAGAGAGAGGGAAACAGACAGACAGACACACACACACAGACAGGCACATGGATGCATAGAGAGCAAGAGTGAGAAGGGAGGCAGGGAGGGAGAGAGACAGACAGAGAGTGAGAATAGAGAGGGAGGAGAGAGGGAGAGACAGACAGACAGACAGAAAATGAGAATGAGAGAGAGAGAGGGAGAGAGACAGACAGACAGAGAGAGGGCACAAGAATAACTTAAAGTATGTCAGAGTGAGACAGAGAAGGTAAACAGATAGCCAGAGAAAGAAAGATAGAGTGTGTGTGTGTGTGAGAGAGAGAGAGAGAGAGAGAGAGAGAGAGAGAGAGAGAGAGAAAGAGAGAGAGAGAGAAGGAAAAGTCCCATCTGACCCTCATGAGGTACTAAGCTTTGCCAAAACTATTCCTTTTAAAATCCATCCCAAAATGCTTGATGTAAAAAGACATCAAAACAAGCAACACACACACACACACACACACACACACACACACACACACACACACACACACTTCTCTTTTCCTTTCAAATTTTTTTTCATGATTTTTTTTTTTTTGATGGCTTGATAAGGAAATAGACAACTATATTGCGATTATTCAACATAATCATCTGAAAAAAAAAATTGTTGATTTGATTAGACTTTACACAAACAGATGACTCTCACACCCATGCAGTTAAATGCTTTTCACTGGTCCTCTTCAGTGAACCCCACACTACATCATCCTGAAATAATTAACGCACAAACAGCCCAGTGATCACCTTGCCGAACACCTGTCTCGATGCGCACGCTGCTGTCTGCGGCAGGGGTGGACAGGTGGAGCAGGGGCCCTGCCCCTGGCATGAAGGCATTGTTGGGGTCTTCGGCGTAGATCCTGGCCTCGAAGGCGTGACCTTTGAACTGGATCTGCTCTTGGGTCATGGGCAGAGTCTCCCCTCCAGCCACCTGCCACAGTAGTGATTGGAAAAGTTCATTTCAGCGGCAGCAGGGGTGTGAGCCAGGGTTGACATAGGGAGGATCGTTCCGTGACTGTGTTTAGGAGTCTGTCTGAACTTGGTAGACTAATAATGGCTGGAGAGGCAGAGGAGAGGAAGGGTGGGGGGGGGGGGGGGGGAGGGGGGAGATGGGACTAAACTGTGTACCAAATGGCAGTAAATATTTGACAATCGCCTGTAGCAGATTTGATGTTAATATTTTTCCGATCACTCTATGACATAGTTTTTCTTCAACTTTTCTCTCTTTTCTGTAATGCTTTTTTCAAATCAGTGTTTTGGGAATTGAAAAATGGGGTTCATTTCAAGCATGTACAACCAGCTGAACATCATGAAACGATACAAATGGAACCATCTAATTGCTCCCTGTAAATTGCCGGTGCAGGGGTTGCATCTGGACAAGCCAGGCTGTGGCTGTGGACGGAAGGATGAAATGGGGGTAACGTCACTGAAGTGGCACAGAAGATAAGACAATTAAGAAAACAGAGAAAGAAAATCTCATTTTCAACAATATTTTTGAGCATCTCAATATGGACAGTTTGCACATGATTTCACTACAAAAATGCAACATAACTGGTGCAGCGCTTTCATTCATTCTCTGTCTGTGCTGGAAGTACTGTTTACCCCTCTCTCTCTCTCTCTCTCTCCTCTCTCTCTCTCTCTCTCCTGTAGCTTCAATCAATACTATCAGCCCATCACCATCAGCATCACAAATCTCTGCATTTTACTAACACACTGAAAGTGAAGACAGCGACACAGAAGTAACAAAACAAACATTGCACACAGCAGTGGCAGCTGACTCCACTAGGCCAGAAATTCATCCTGATTTGCCACTCTGATAGGTAATACAATTCAACCTGGATTTCCATTTTACCATGTAAAAGATCCTCACCCTGATTTGCCATTCCACTACGCAAAAAAAGAAAAAAAATCATCCCAGCTCACTTCTCCATCAGGTAAAAAAAAAAAGAGAAAAAAAAAGCTCAGAAGATTTGTCACTCTACAAGGGAAGAAGAACATCGACCCAATCTGCCATGCCAACAGGTAAAACAACAACTACCCTGATTTGCCACCCCACCATATATACAACATTACCCTGAACTGTCACCTCACTGGTAAAAAAAAAAAAATCACCCTGACTTGTCACTCCACAAAAAACAGAAACACTAATTTTGCAAGTCAACATGGTAAAACACTTCACCTTGATCTCCCACTCTGCACAGTATAGAGAAACTCATCCTGATTGGATGCTCTACCAGGCGGAGAGGGGGGGTGGGGGTCACCATAATTTGCCACTCCACAAGAAAGCCCCCTGATCTGCCACCCTATCAGGCTACCAGGTTATGAAGAAAAAAAAAGAAAAGAAAAAAAAAGGTCATTCCAATCTGCCAGTCTACCAGGTAAATCAGCTCACCCTGATCTGCCACTTCACCGGGTGAAACACCTCACCCTGATCTGCCACTCCACCAGGTAAATCAACTCACCCTGATCTGCCCCTCCACCAGGTAAATCAACTCATCCTGATCTGCCCCTCCATCAGGTAAATCAACTCACCCTGATCTGCCCCTCCACCAGGTGAAACATCTCACCCTGATCTGCCCCTCCACCAGGTAAAAAATCTCACCCTGATCTGCAACTCCACCAGGTAAATCAATTCACCCTAATCTGCCCCTCCACCAGGTGAAACATCTCACCCTGATCTGCCACTCCACCAGGTAAATCAATTCACCCTGATCTGCCCCTCCACCAGGTGAAACATCTCACCCTGACCTG
>CM065739.1:41250624-41260624 GCA_033310375.1 Conus canariensis
ATCGTATGTTTTTGTACTCCCAGTTCTTATAGAACAGGGAGTACATTCCAATGGGAACGAAGAAATGCTGTCTGTCAGTCTGTCTGTCTGTCTGTCTTTGGTCAAAATGTGTTCCACTCGCTCCAGACAAAACTTCTGGGCCGATCTTTCTGAAAATTTGTAGGTAGGTTCATTATGGGTCACGGATGATGCCCGATGTTTTACCGGAATAGCCGTTACTAACGGCTATAAATGATAATTTTAAAAAAATCAAGTCCGATAAAGGAAACAGTCACCGCACTGTCGAGTTTTTTTTTTCCTTCCACAACTGGAAATTGTCTCCTCTCTGTCACTGTACTATAGTGGGAGTACGTTTATATGCTTTTGTTAATTACTAGCCCCACTGTACCGTAGTCAGAGGCTTTGAAACAAAGAAACTACCGACAATTCATAGTACTATGCAATGCAAACTGTCTTTGAGGATGCTCAAAAGATTTAAAAATAGAAAAAACAAAAAACCAGAACTAAAGCACTACGTAGATCTGCCTTGGCGAACATCATCAAAGTGACTCAGAGGCAGTGCAGCGTCTCCCCTGATGGCTTGCCTCATGGCAATATCATCATACGACACTGATTGCTCCTCGAGGACTGAGAGTGCAGGGTCTGCGACAGAATGAGCCTCATGCAGCTATGTGTGGGATGGTTGGAATAAGAGTAATGAGAGAAATTTGACTGATGGGTGGGGAGGGGAGGGGTTGGGGTGGGGGGCTCAAATGTGAGATAGGTAACAAGAGCTGTCATCTTTGATGCAGACTTACTTGTGTCTGTGTTGGGAGTAGGTTAAACCACCTGTCTGTCTTTTAAGTTGGATTTCTCCGTGTGTTCTCTACTGCCTGTTTGAACAGTGTTTGATTATTAAATCAACCAGTGCGTCCTTCAGTCATCACTTCTTCACTTGGTCCATGGGTCCTTTCTGTTGTGCATCTATCCATCCAACCATCTATGCATTTGTCTGCATGCTTGCCCACCAGCAGGACACAAGATGAAATATATGAAAGCCCATGAGCACACACAAGTACAAACTAACCCGCTGACTGACAAACGGGTTTACAGACAGACAGACATACAAGAAGACAGACAAACACACTGACCGATCAGACTAACCAACAAACTCCCTAAACAGACATGGTCAGTTCGACAGATCTGACTGATTACGAATCTGACAATCATGACAGACTTTCACCTGTTTTTGAACACTGACCTTTCCACCTCCTCCCCTGACGGCTTTGATCATGACTGGATAACCAATGGCGGCAGCTTCTGTCTTCAGCCTCTCCACTGACTGGTCCTCGCCATGGTAGCCTTGGATGATGGGCACCCCAGCAGCAGACATGATGGCTTTTGAGGTACTGCTCATGCACAAGGGCAAGTCAGTTCAGTGGTGGTCTCACTTTTCTCAAAGAGGTATCACTGCATTCGTAGACTACAGCGACTACATACTACGTCTGTTAATCCATCAAACCTAAAGTGTTTATAAGATAAACCAAAGTAAAAAATACAACAAACACAATGCAAAAAAAGGAAAAAATGAAATAAATGAAATTTTTTTTTATAAATTTCATAAACAAAATTAAAAATAAAAAAAAAGAAAAAAACACAGCCATCAAAACAAGCAGACAAAAAAAAAAATAAATAAATAAATAAAAAAAATTATTAAAAAAAAAAAAATAAAACGACTGTTAGAATGGCGGAACCTGCCGAAGAGGGAACCCCCCCCATGCCGGCTCAGTGACTGAGCAATCAATCGTTGACCTCAAACAGGGTGCTTAGGAGGTTATGTCCTGTATGTGTTCAATCAGAACAGGCACACTGAACACCACTGCTGTGACTCCGCAACAACTGTGGATCACCTGACACAGACTGCTCCCTGTGAACTGCCAGTGTCAGGGCCATGATATGAGCCTGGGTGTGGCTCTGTCCAAGGTGGATGGAATGAGCGGGATGGGATGAATGTCATCCATGGTTACTGAAGACAAGAGCGCACAAACCAGGCAAACGAACAACAGATCCAGCTGAACTTAAGGCTAGAAGACCATACACAGCAGATGTCAGACTTGCGCATTTATCCCAGCAATTTCTGGTCTGAGTCATGTCCACCTCTGATTGTGTGTAAGTAGGAATGTGCGCCTGCATTATCTTGGTGGGATAGTGAGGAGGTATTATGCGGTCTAGTATCTATGTGTACATATCTATCATTTGATTTAAAACTCATACTGATCTGCTTCTAAATTCCTGTGTACACACACATCAAACACAAATACACGCGCGTGCGTGCGCGCGCGCGCACACACACACACACACACACACACATACAGACGAAGGTAAAAATAGAGCAGCATGAGTTGGCTCTGTGTGTGTGTGTGTGTGTGTGTGTGTGTGTGTGTGTGTGTGTGTGTGTGTGTGTGTGTGTGTGCGAGTGTGTGTGTTTGTGTGTGTGTGTGTGTGTGTGTGTCTCTGTGTCTGTGTGTGTCTGTGTGTGTGTCTGTGTGTGTGTGTGAGTGTGTGATACATAAAGGAAGCCTCTGTCTGCATCATGCAAGCGGCTCCATACTGCCCTCTGCAATGAACAGGCTAAGAATAACATGAACTGATTATGAATGAACATCTGCCCTCTGCAATGAACAGGCTAAGAATAACATGAACTGATTATGAATGAACATGTCATAAATCAAAGACCAGCCATCTGCAACAGACTGTTGGGATCAGGCTGTCTTATTGCGAACCACTTCAAACAACGAATCATTATGTTTCAACATCCAACAAAAAGTCAGGATAATAACATGTATCCAGCAATTCCAAGGCCTAAAACAACCCTCAGCTGTTGAAGAACGCTAACTCTTACAACATGGAAACGAAACAAGCCCACAATGCAACACACTTTCACAACATACAACAAGGACAAAAACCATGATTGTCATTTCCACGGAAACAACATAAAAATCGGTTTGTATTCACAAACCACAGCTATGCCAAGGATCAGAAACTGAACAGCCACCATTAACTGTGGCGCAAATCATGATTGATTAAAGAAGTACTGTTTAAACACTTTTGAGTTCATAAGACACAATAAGATTTCCCTGTATCTATTTAAGTGCACTCCACACAGCAGACAGACACAGCACACCAGACGACCAGAGTGCCGGTACCTTTTGATGCCCATGTCCCTGATGGCAGAAGCGGGAGGACCGATGAAAACCACACCTTCCTTCTCACAGAGCTCGGCAAACTCCGTGTTCTCCGAGAGGAAGCCATAGCCAGGGTGGATAGCCTGCAAGGCAAGCAGACAGCGGGTGGAGCCATCTCCTTTCATTTCAGCAGAACAGCCCCCCCCCCCCCCCCCCCTCCTCCACACACACACACCACCACACACACATCCAGTCCTGACAGCCAAGGACCTTTCGAGGACCTCATCACAACTCCAAGGACATTTACAAGGACACACAGCAATCTCTCTAGAACAAAAACAAAAAAGAGCAACATGCCCGTATTTGTATGATGTGCATACATATTGCAACACTCTATGTGAAAATTTTAATTCACATTTATTTATCAATTTAATTTGGGGGGAGATGGGGGGGGGGGGGGGGGGGAGGATTGTGGGAAGGATCGGGGAGGGCTTGTCTCATCTTCAATGCTTCCCCTTCTCTCCCACCCCGCTGACACCGCCCCTTTTCTCCCCAGGAAATTTTAGATTCATAAAAAATTTTCTTTGGAAATACTGTAACTCATATACTGAACGAGTGACTACTATAAACAAATGACAACTAAGAACAAATGACCAGTATGAACATACAACAACTAAGAACAAATGACTTTGACTACAAAAAAACAAAAGACTACTAAGAACAAATAACTACTAAGAATGAATGACTACCAAAAGGTTTTTTTGTGGAACCAAGAAACACCAGCTTAAAGGAAGAAAACCAAATGCCACTGAATCTCTTTTCACCACTGTGAACATTAATCTGCTACACCGCGCTGCTTATGAAGTGACAGTTTTAATACGTGCTAAAAGTTTGGTTCAATCAGTTGTGTCCACCTGTCTCTCTTTGACACCTTTCACTGACTGGCACGGCTAAATGACCATTGACACCTGGTGTTGACACAGTTTAACATTTAACTTCTTCAGTTTTTTGTTGTTGACAAAACACTTTACCTCTGTACACTCAAAACCTGGTTCGTACAATTAGGCAGCAGTCATCTACAAGACATTTTACAAGAATTTGTGACAATTTTGTAAACATTTTAATAGGTGTCGTTGTTCATGATCACCATCCACATCCTCATCCTCATCACCATTACCTGTGCGCCTGACTGTTTCGCCACCTTCATGATGACATCCTGTCGCAGGTAGCTCTGACTGGCAGTTGGGGTCCTATGTGATATGCCTCATCAGCCTGCAAGTACAAAACAATTAACCCGTTAACCACCAATCCACCTCCACCCACAAATGCCAGTCAAACTATAAGGCCACTGGCATTCACCATTGAGGTGACCCTACTCTTACATTCCAAACACGTTGTTTGGGAAGCTTTGAGCGTTAAGATGAGAAGTGTGAAATTATCTGCAAGAGTAAAAATGGCTGACATTTGCAAAATGTTTCAAGTCCTAAAATTTGTCAAATATTATTTTTCAGCAGACAACGAGTGTGAAATGAGTGGCAGAGACAGGGAATGGTCCATTTGTCATGCTTGTATACAAATGACTGGCTACGGCATCTCTAAATCAGTACTGAACAATCTAAAGAGCGATGTAGACTGTCTGGGTGTGTTTGCAGTACTTACTTCAAACTTCAATACAGTGAATATCAGTTGAAACAGTAGACTGTCTGGGTGTGTTTGCAGTACTTACTTCAAACTTCAATACAGTGAATATCAGTTGAAACAGTAAGATAACAAAGCACCTGAAAAAAAGAACATCTTTACATGAATGCAGCCTCACTACCACAACAGACATGAAAGGATACTGGAAAATAACATGAACGGAAACTGATCAAACTGTCAATTGCAAGACATTCAGATCTTAGTAGAAGATGGCATCCATTACAAGCTAACAAGCTCATCCCCACTCATACCTGCCCTCCCTTACTCACTATGATCTGCCTTCTTCCACTTTAAACTTCTGGTCCAATCGGTGCCTTAAGACATGATTATCATACACTGTATTTCTTCCCACCTAATAGAAGAGCTCTGCTCAAGAGAAGAAAAAAAAAAAAAAAGAAAATGACAGAAACACAACAGTTACCAAAGCAACGTGCATGGAATCCTTATCGGCATCGCTGTACACAGCCACCGTGCGGATGCCCATCTTCCTGGCAGTGTGGATCACACGGCATGCATCTCTCCTCGATTGGCTATCAGCACTTTGTTGATCGGCACCTCGCTGCCTGCTGTTGATGCTACCTCACATAGGGCCGCAGAGAAGACAGACCACATCTGAAACACAGATGACGCTACAAGTATAGTGTTGCATCATTTGAATGTTAGTTGGGGATTTTTGTAGACTATTCAACTTACCAGGCATTATGACTAAGATTGTTGCATGTAGCTTCTACCACCTGCGTAAAAATTACAGGAAGTGGTTATGGACGCTGGGCGCTCGACGAAACTGGAATGAGTTTAGTCTTCTAGCAATCAAAAACTGTTTCAGAGAAAGTGTTCATAATGGTGGATACTTTCACATCATTCTCATGCCACAGACCAGCATGACAACAAACATGAGCAAATGTTCAAGAGAATGAGTTTATGTGCGAAATTTCTTACAGTGTATGTCAGACAGAAAGCACCATGCTGCAGCTGATGTTGGTAAAGTATGTTCTTTGTGACATCCTCGGTATACAGCCTTCTCCTTTACAAACACATGTTGTATGTTACCTTACACTTTTCAGTGATTCCATCCCTTCTCTTTGCAGCAGTGATCCCATCTCTTCCATTCAGCCAAGACTAATGCAAAAAAAGTTATTTGTTTTTGGTTACCTGACCAGCTCTAGTTTTCCTGCCAACCTAGACTTATTTCAATGCCACATCAAACACTGACTGACTGAAACCATTTACTGCCAGATTAACATATTGTTGTACTGACATTTAAAAAAACCTTAATAAATTAATGAGAAATGAAAATGATACAAATGACATCTGATTGACATAAAAATTTAATGGAAACTAAACAGGGAAACACCTAACATTTATAAGTAGAATAATAAAATCAGAAATTGTAATAATAAAACAAATTACATCTTAACTGTACTGAAAATTTAAAATCTCTCTCTCTCAGACCACCACCATCAAACACACACACACACACACACACACACACACACACACACACACACACACACACACACAAACACACACAAACATACAAATAACGCATGCAGAGAAGATGTGGTTGAGGACTGATATAGAAGCACTGAAGTACAGATTCTCTCAGATGGAAGCACTTGTTAGGATTGTTTTTTTTTTAAATGTATGGCAAAGAAAAGGGTAAGCTAACACACAACATGTGTTTGCTACAGAAAGGGCTGTACGACACAGGTGTCACAAGAGAGCATACTCTGCTGAAACAACCTGCAGCAGTGGTACTTTCTTCTTTCCTGTCAGACATACTCTACAAGATACACATTTCGATGATATTTTTTCATGTACAGTCAACATATAATCTGCTCTTGACTGACAAAATGACCTATATTTCTGTCATGGTGCTGCTGCTGGCAGACACATGACTATGCCTCGCTTGACAGTCAAGTGAAAAGAAGAGAACTAGGAAGACCCGTTTCACGTTCTCAAACATGATGGAATATTTATTTCAGATCGATTTCTTCCGTTGCGAGAAGACCTGTAACACTGGAGATCAAAAGAAACAGGCATAAGAAATTCTTTAGGTGGACTTGTTTGATAACTGTGCAGGAGCCACAGCTGATGATGCAAGGCCATGGCGCTGCTGTGGGTATTTCACGAGTGGCAAAAACAAACAGACTTACAACACTCATTGCTGTAAATTGCGAGGGTCTTGTTAGACCTGGAAACAAGTGTTATGTCACATGGGTCTACGGCAATTTTTCTTCTTCTTTTTTTAATGAACCCAACCACCCCTCCATCCCCCACAACCTCCAACACCAACCCCTTGGCCTTCTCTACCAAAAGACCTACCTGTTATAGTTCTATTGGCAATATTACTGGAAACAAACACTTCTTTTCTTGGCCTCAGCTTAAAATCTTACATGACTTGGTTGAAAAAAAAAAAGTCTTGGAACCAAGCATAACCACGACCTAAATTACAAACTTACAATACTTTTTCTATTTTAGTAGTAACTCTGCATTTTTATTTGAACTTTTTCCCTTTTAATTATGAATGCTGGGATAAAAGGCTGAAAATGTTGCTATACTGCTTTCTGACTAACTGCACAGCTATTTCAATTAACTTTCAAATTCCCTATAGTAATGAGTTCGGCTATAAATCAAATGTTCATGATTATTTTGTATATTTCCCTTTAGATGCATTTTTTTTTTCTTGATGTTTGAACTAAAAGTAGTCATTAGATGCCTGTTACTGTATCAGTACAATAGACCATCTGGACAACATACATTCCATCCATAAAATTACAAATGAGTTCATTGTTTGGGGTCATGTTGTTGTGATTCACAGCAATGTTGTATATGATTCAAAGTGTTCACCTGACCACAAACGTTATACATCATTACATGGCTGAATTAATTTCACAACTCTTTTTTGATGTTTGAGAGAGAGAGAGAGAGAGAGAGAGAGGAGAGAGGTGTGTGTGTTTTGTGTGTGTGTGTATGCATAAGTGCATGCATGCATGTGTGCATCTGAGTGTGTGTGTGTGTATGAATATGTGTGTGTGTGTGTGTGTGTGTGTGTGTGTGTGTGTGTGTGTGTGTGTGTGTGTGTGTGTGTGAGAGAGAGAAAAAAGAGAGAGAGAGAGAGAGCAGAGAGAGAGAGAGAGAGAGAGAGAGTGAAGGGGGGGGGGAGAAAGAGAGAGAGAGAAACAGACAGAGACAGAGAAAGAGGGAGAAAGTAAAGCGAGAGCTTCAATGCCTACAATGTAAACTTATCAAATGACACACTGTTCTAAAAGAATGTTTGGTGCCAGCATGCAGACGATTCAGGAACGAAGACTTTACTTGTTGCCAGCTCCAGTGCCAGTTCTATGAAGACAATCAGGACAGACTGACTGAACAAATTAAGACTAGTTACATTCACAGGTTCATGGTGACTTCTAATTCCCTTACATATGTACAGATTGCACTTTTAGCTGCTCAAGCAGAAAACACTGTGACCTTGCAGAGGCTCTTAGAGATGCTTACTCCATTCTGTGTGTTAAAAAAATCCTGCTCAGCAATGAGATGGGAAAAGACCGTTATGTGATGTCCTAGTGCTCTTCAGCACAGAAGACTTAGTTTCAGATATATAACAAAACAGCCCTACTGGAAAGTGTGACTGGGATGTCCTTACCTTTGATAAAAGAGAATGCAAAAAACCAGCTCAAACATTCCTCATGACTTTCATAATTGGTGACTGTGACAACATCAGGTAAGACCTCAGTCAGGTGGGCTCGAGCCCTATTAAAAAAAAAAAAATCTGATAGGGGTAGGATGCCGGCTGTAGTGTATAAACATGTATGTTTACTGACCACAGAGTCCAGTGCATCTTAAAAAAGAAAAAGCAGAGTGATCTTAATTAATACTAATATTAATATCAATACTAATATTACTAATGACGCCTCACCAGATGAATTAATCATTGAAGAAGACACACACAATACATTTATCATGCAAAAGTTGTTTTTTTTTCCTGTCTCATCTTCTGTACCACTTCAAAGGCACCCCCTCCCCACCCCCACTCATTCTCGCTCCCCATCCACAGCCACACCCTGGCTAGTCCTGCTGCAGCCCCAGCACTGGTAATCCACAGGGAGCAGTCAATGTCAAATCATCATGAGGCAGCCCACCAGAGGAGACACTGCACTGCTGCGCATTAGTGGTGGTCAGTGGTGCTTGTTCTGATCTAACATAGCCAGGATACCACCTTGTATGCACAACTCCTACTGACAACAATCACTGCTTAGTTGCAGAGCCAGCTTGAGTGAGCAGAAAAAGGCAAATGTTCGGTAGAAATTTTTTTTTTTTTTTTTTAACTTTTCAGTACGGCAAATATTGATAAATATGCGTTTCCAGTAAGGAACAATGTGGATAATTTGTTTTAAGTAAGGAAAATGTGGACATCTGTTTTCAGTATGGAAAATGTAAAACCTCCCCCAAGGTCTAATAGCATAACGCAAACAGAAATCTTCAAGATTTCAAAAGCTGCTAAAAATGATCATGCTTAGGAATTTAAACATTAATAAGCCTGGTGGACCAGATAATATTTCACAGACCATGCTGAAAGAGGCTAATAAAGAACTATGTTTCTTGTCTAACGAAAGATTTGAGAGTGGTACCTCATGCGAGAAAGAAAGCAATGGAAACAGATATTTTAAAAATATAAATCAGTGTGTGTGTGTGTGTGTGTGTGTGTGTGTGTGTGCGTGTGCATGCGTGTTTGTATGTGACGTGTGTGTTTGTGTGTGAATGTTGTGGCTAAACCTATGTCAGTCAGTGACATTAACCTCCTTTGTTGAAGCTATGAGAAGATAATCTTCTGGCTTAGAAAAAATGACACTAAAGCACACAACAGTGTTCTTGTTGAAGGAAGTTGAAACAGACTGCAGGACTTCATCAGTAAAAGAGTATGTTGGTCTAAGAACTGGCAGATCAAGTCTAATAGTCTAAAATGCATGGAAGTTCAAATCCTCCCAATTGTAGATAAGCCATGGATGCATGTGTGTGTAAGTACCCTGTGAAGTCAAAAAACATTTAGGAGTCTTAAAATAGTAACATTCTCCTCTTTGGCCAGTGTATCGCTGCAACTGTTAAAAAGGCAAAGAGAATGTCTGATATGACTT
>CM065739.1:41265624-41380624 GCA_033310375.1 Conus canariensis
AGGGTGGTGGGAGGTGGGATGGGGAAGTGTGTGTGTGTGTGTGTGTGTGTGTGTGTGTGTGTGTGTGTGTGTGTGTGTGTGTGTGTAAATATGTGTGTG
This sequence comes from Conus canariensis, assembly GCA_033310375.1. NCBI lineage: Eukaryota > Metazoa > Mollusca > Gastropoda > Neogastropoda > Conidae > Conus > Conus canariensis. The sequence goes on from CM065739.1 coordinate 41,265,724, forward strand.
TGTGTGTGTGTGTATGTATGTGTGTGTGTATGTATAAATGTGTGTGTGTGTGTGTGTGTGTGTAAATATGTGTGTGTGTGTGTGTGTGTGTGTGTGTGTGTGTGTGTATGTGTATGTATGTATAAATGTGTGTGTATGTGTGTGTGTGTGTGTGTGTGTGTGTGTGTGTGTGTGTGTGTGTGAGTGTGTGTGTGCGTGTGTGTGTGTGAGTGTTAGTGTGTGTGTGTGTGTGTGTGTGTGTGTGTGTGTGTGTGTAGAGGTGGGGAGGGGGGATGCTGTCTTACACAAAGAAAGCAAAGAGAACTGAAACCTGGAACCATGGTGTACTTGAACTTCACATGGGAAATATCTCTGGTGTGATGACCTGTTAGCATCCATAAGAAGACTGCAGATTTTGACCCTTTTTCTGTTTGGTTTTTGTACTCCCAGTTCTTATAGAACAGGGAGTACTTTACAATGGGAACAAAGAAATGCTGTCTATGTGTCTGTCTGTCTCTGTGTGTGTGTGTGTCTGTCTGTGGCAAAATGTATTCCACTCACTCCAGACAAAACTTCTGGGCCGATCTTTCTGAAAATTTGTAGGCATGTTCATTATGGGTCATGGATGATGCTCGATGTTTTATTTTACCAGAATAGCCGTTACTAATGGCTATAACAGCCCAAAACATTTTTTTTCTTTATGGAATATCTCTGAAAGTACTGCGTCGATTTTTTATCTCAGTGACGAAATACATTATGACGCATGTTTCATTGTGACGTGTTTTTTTTATTATGACGCATGTTTGATTGTGACGCTTTTCTACACGCATATTCAAGATAGATCTAAACTGGGAGTATGTTTATATGCTTTGCATCTTGTTATTATATATGAATGTGTACATACACATAGGAAAATGGAAAACCTGTCTATACAATTGCTTTGACAGGTGGGGGCAAAAGGAGACGGTTTCGATTCTCCCTATGAATGCTTTGTATATATGCTCAACTTTTTGTCCAAAGGGGGATGTGAGTGCAACTGCAAGAGCAGCCACAGGAAACCAGCAGAATTTGGCCATTCATTTGAACATTTTTCCCTCTCATCTCCCTTCTATCTCTTCCCCAGTCTCCCTTCTTCCCCCTCCTCCTACCCCCCCCCCCCCCCCCCCCCCATGCCCCCCAATGCCTTGCACCCTCTGTCTGCCTTTGTCGCCTTTCCCTTTTTCTCCCTTCCCCTTTTCCCATGTCTTACCCAGTTCTTCAGTCCCCTGTTCCCCCCTCATTCCTTCCATCCTCTCCTCCTCCCCTCTCTTCCCTTCCTCCCACTCTCTCCCCACTCCTCCCTCCTTTCCTTCCCGTAAACAACTTCCCCCACGTGCATCTCCTCTTCCTCTTCCGTATTCCCCTTCTCATCCAATCCCTTCTTCCTCATTCTCCCTCCCCCCCCCCACCACCCTTTTTACCACCTCCACTCCCCCCACCCCCACCCCTTCCTTTTGCCCTAGATCCATTTTAAATCCCTTGGGGAAAAAAGTCTTCTCTGTCCTTCGTCATTCCCCTCACCTACCCCTCCCATCACCATCCTTCCAACTTCCCATTTGTCCCCCCCCCCCCCCCCCCCCCCCACCCCTCCTCCCGCTTCTCCCATCCTGTCCTTCACCATATGGACAATTAAGAATCTGATCTGATGTGACTTTCTAGCAGCCAAGGGATCTCCTCTTGATCTGTCCAGTTTGCTAATGAGTCACCATACCACACACACACACACACACCACACACAACAACACACACACACACATCACACACAGCACGCAGCACGCCCACCACGCACGCACTGCACAAGCACTACGATGACACACGAGAACTGCATAGCACACAACACACACATACACACACACACACACACACACCACAACACACACACACACACACAAAAAAAACACTCACACACACAGAGGTAGACAGATTCTCGGAACATCCTCAAAGAGAATTTTTATCTGTGAAAAGGAAGATCAGCAGTCGAGAGTCATTGTCAGCAATGAAAGGATGAATATCATGCAAGTTTCAGCTTGGTGGTGATGATGATGGTTACCTGTCCACTAATGTCATAGGTGAGTAAGAGCTGGCGAAGCCTGGCTGAGGACGAACTGCTGTGGTGCAACCTCTGTCATACGCTGGGCTATGAGAAGGACGCGCTGACAGTGGAGTACAGCAACTGGAAAAGTCGTGTGCGTCAGTATGTCGTCATCAGACGGACCCTGGAGTTAAACTGGAAGGTAGGTGTGCTGAGGTGTGTCTGTCTGTTGCTGGAAGAGGTTCAGTGTGCTTGTCTATGCTGCTTGTTAGGCTTTGTTAGCATGTTTTTCTTTGTTGTGTTGCGTTGCATTGCACTGCGTTGTATTGTGTAATATTGCATTGCATTGTGCCAGGTCATATATTGTGCTGAACTGTTTTGTCAGCCACCACCACCATCACCCCTTTCCCTCCTCCTTTTTTCCCCCCTCTGCCCTTCCTTCACCCCTCGCTTAACCTGAGGGGTTGAGGGTGTCTTTGAGTTGAGATTGTGATTCCACTTCTTGAAATTCTTGGCTAGTAAATCTCCTCCGTTTCCCCTCTACCCTTCTCCTCCCCTGCCCTAAACTTAGGGGTTGAGGGTGTCTTTCGGTGTGAATTGTAATCCCACTTATTGAAATTCTGGGCAAGTAATGTCCTCTTTACTGTCACTCCTCTTTTGTTTGTGTTTCGTAATCATGCTCTATTGTCGTTCACTGTTTTCTTTGCCCTCCTGTTTCATTCACTGTCTCTGGTTTCATAAGTCTTTCCATTTGTTTCCTGTTCACAACTTATGACCTGCAGGCCAGCTTTTGTTTTGTTCTCTGGCAACTAGGTAGAGAGATTGTAAACATTGTCCAAAGTGAACGCTTGTGCTGCATTTTGTATTTCATGAGCGTTCGTTTAATATTTTCATCATAAGACTTTTTTTTTCCCCCAACAAATCGATGAATGAAAAGAGTCCTGTTTGGTCTGCTGGGATTGGATGAAAATGTGACTGTTCTGTCAGATCATGTGACACTCTGATGCACTGTGATACATGGAAGCGTTGTACAAGCCCTGATGTGGCCATCATCATTGGCTGGGCTACAAACAATAGGACTTGTCCTGATAGCATTGTATAGTGCTCTGTTGTTGTCTGTTGTGCTCTGTTACAGTTGCATTCTGTGTTATAAAATGTCATGTTGTGTTGCATCATGTTTTCCATTCCTTTCTGTGTGTGGTAATATTAGCACTAACTTTTACACTATGTTTTCAATTTTTTTTTATGACAAATATAGTCAATCACTGATGTAAATAATCTTTTTTTTTTAATGAATAAGTGAATTGTGGCAGTTGCATTTATATACCAGGCAAATGAGCGACAGAAACACACACACACAGGCGCGCGCACATACAGACACGCCACACTACACATACACACACCACAAGCACACGCGCGCACACACACACACACACACACACACACACACACACACACACACACACACACACACACACACACACACACTCCATTTCAGGATAGCTTGTGTCTGTTACTATCAGAATTTGTATAGCATGTTTGATTTTTTTGTTGACTAACCTGATCTTGTTGCAGGGTCGCATAGGCAAACTACATAATCTGCATCATGCCAAAGGAGGGGTGCTTTGCGCTGCACACTCGCATCGTACCACCATTGTGGCTGGGTATGTTAGTGTGAGCAATTCTTGTGTCATAGATATCACAGTGAAATAAAACATATCTCCCTTTAAAAACTCTTTGTTTGTTTGTTTGGTTGTTTTTTTTGTTGTTGGTTTTTAAACCACCTGACTGCCAAAAAAGAAAACTCCTATCGTGAACTCTTTGCCACTGACTTTTCAGAGAAAACAAAGATAATTTATTCAATTTTGTTCTGTTTTACTTTTGTTAGAGGCGATTTTATGAAAGATAATGGAATGGTCCTGTTTAGTGTGGTTTAAAAGCTATGTGATGTGCAAATTATGACTTATTTGCTTTGTTTAGGGTCTGCCCAATCACTGTGTTCTGCTCTTCGGTGTCAATATCATATGTGCTGAAAGTTTGAGACGCTGTTATCCGTATCCAATGATATTCAAACACACAGTTACATTGTGGAAAAGTTCAGAACATTTAGCATCCACAGCAGTGCTTCTGGTACTTATACATCAATATAGTTAATCTTGTTTCATCTTCATTTGCCTTCATCTTCAGCTTATTCTCCTTCTTGCTACCTTTTTTTTCGAGTTTGTTAGTTGACTAACCTGTCTATGTTTAAGCATGCAGAACAGCTTTAGACCCACAAATAGCGTTGAAATTCTTTTCTTTTCAATGGTATTGTAATACTTTTTTTTTTTTTTTTAATTGAACCAACAGTCGACAAGTAATTTTTTTTTTTTTATTTAGCATGAGGGAAAAAAATGTGGAAAAACCCATGACAAATTAATTTGCAAGTATTGTGGCTATAATAAGTACGATGGGTTGATACATCATTTTGCATGAAAACTTTCACATTTTTGTCTTTTTTTACTTAAGATTGTTTCTCAGTAAAGAACATCTTCCTTTTCCAGAGCATGTCTGTATTCATCAAAACTAGAGGTATCTTCTGGTATGGACTGTCTCCATTTAAAAACTTTTTTCCCTAGAACATTTCTGTCTTTTTCTGTATAGATTACCTACCATTAAAGATTCTCTCCCTGTAAAGATTCTTATCTTGAACATTATCTTTCCAAGAGGAAAAAGAAAAGGAGGAAAAAAAATCATATAGTTACTGCCAAGTGATTGTATTGCAATGCTTTACAGTTTCATGTAATTTATAATGCTTTTGGAGTTTAGATGCTTTGATAATCAGAAAGATTGTGTTATTATTACATGAACAGACAGTACTGTACATGTACAGTACAGTACAGTACAGTACAGTACAATGTAGCATAGAACAGTGTTACACAATACATCACAGTACAGTATATAACAGAATTATACAACACAGTTTAATGCAACACAATTCAATACCATATAGTCTAGCACAATACTGTACGGAACAGGAATACTACAGTACAGAGCACCACAATGCAGTCCATTTCATGGCAGAACGCAACAGAACAATATGACACAGTACAACACAGTGCAATACAATACAACAACCTGGTGCAATGCAGTACAGAACAGCGCAGCACAAAGCAGTACATTACAAGACAAATGAACTCAAGATGATACACACAGTGCAATACAATGCACACAAAATAACACAACACAATCCAGTGTAATACAACAAAAGAAAATCAGTATAATGTAAAGAAGCACAACATACATCACAACAGAATACAGCTCAGCCACACACCTGGACATGACTGAATTCAGCATCGCAAACAGAACACAACAATTCATTCCCCATCCCACCCCACCCCACCCTACCCCCAACTCGCCTCCTGTATTCAGGTACAGCAACTGCCAGACCAAACTGTGGGACGTGATGTCTGGAGAGACCTGCATCTTTCAGCCCAGCAGCACGGCGCTCATCATCGACGAGTCGGAGGAGGAAGGAACCATCAGCAATGAGATTCTCCATGTTGCCGCCTGCCACAAGGTGACGGCTGCAGCCTACAGTCATGGTGAGGATCAGGGCGGTCTACTGATGGTGGTGGTGGTGGTGGTGGTGGTGGTGTTTACGACTATCTTCAGGGCTCTTCTTTCTCTGTTAATTGGCAGATTTCGGTAAAAATGTAAGCAAGAGAATCATCAGCGACAACAACAACAACTACAAATTCAGAGGGGAAAATGTCTTGGGAGATGAGAAAAGTGGCAGGAGAATCTGCTGAGCGCTTGTCACATTGTTGATATGAAAGCAGATGACTTGTACATCATGAAATATTGTATCCCTGTTGAAGGCAATGTAATGTCATGCTAGTGAAAGGTCGGCAAAACGCTGTACAAGCAGATGGTCATGCAAGATGCAAGTGGTTGAGCAAAACATGGACAGAATATTGCTCAATGATCAGATCTGTGTCAGATGGCACCACTTTGAAAGCAAGTTTCAAATTTTTGCTGGGTGGGAGAGGGGGGGTGGGGGGGGGGGAAACATTCCTGCCATACCACTAACAATTTCAGTGACTTTTGCTTTTCCTCAGTGGAGCCCTGAAGCTTGTTCTCAGTGCCATCTCTTTGGCTTTACTCATGCCAGTCATGCCACTCCTTCAGCTCCCCCCTCCCCCCCTCCCCCATTCACAGCCATACTCGTGCCCATCCTGTCACAGTCACAGAGCCTGCAGTCCACGGGAAGGGACCAGTTTCAAAATGAATTTGAAAAGTTATTGATAAATCAGCACCAAAGAACGTAGACAAAGGAATCACAAGACGAAATATGACACGTTTCGACCTCTTAGGTCTTCTTTAGGTAGGATACACAACACTCAGGACAACGAAAATGAACGACCAATCACTTATCTTCATCCAATTCGGTGCAAGATTGCTGTTCTTTTTTCTTTTCTTTTTTTTTTTTTGCTGTCCCATCTTCTGTGCCACCTCAGTGGCATTGCACCCAGGGCGCTCATTCCGACCCCCTGTCCACAGCCACAGCCCGGCCTGGCCCGCTGCAGCCCCTGGCACCGGCAATCCACAGGGAGTAGCCAGTGTCAAGTTGTGAAGAGGCAAGAATCCATGACCTCCCAGCCAACATGGCTGTGATACAAACCACTGTACCATGAACATTCTTTATCTTTAATCATTGGTTTACATCAGCCAGTGGTCTTGGGGTTTATTTCATTTTTCATTTTTTGATCTGTTGTCCAGGCTTTGTGGACGTGTGGAGCAACGAGGAAGGCACGGAGCCCATGTACACGTTCACCTGTGAAGGGCAGGGCAGTTTGCGTCAGCCCTCCTCCCTACAGCTGTGGGAGAACCCACACAGCGTGTACCTGTCGGTTGCCAGCGGCCATCACCTGCAGGTGCACAACGTGCATGGCAGGGAAGGATGTGTGAGGGAGACCTTGGTGTTCGATTCCGTTGTGAGTGTTCAGACCTAACCTGCGTCATTTTTCTTTTCTTTTTATTTCAGTCACTGTATTTTTAGGAGGGTTGTGTATTTGGAAGGGTGGTGGTGATAGTTTTGTGTGTTTGTGGGGGTTGGATGGGGATGGGAGATTGAAAAGGAAAGGGGGAGATAGATGGTTGTGGTTTGTTTAGGCTTTTGTGGAATGAGAAAGGCACAGCAGGGGGATAGGAACTGTTTGTTGGACATGCAGGTGTGTATGGGTGGGAAAGAGTTCAAGATGGACTTTGTGGAGGTCCATCCTGGTCTAATACTATTTGACAGCACTGTACTCTGTGCTGCCTTTCTTAATGATGTCTGGTCTGCCATATTGGTCAAGAAATTTTTAGCAACACTTTCAAAAATGCATCCATCAAGCAGATAAAGCCTGATTGTGTGACTCTGTGATTGCCGTCGGTTGCCATAGCTCACTCAGCTTTGGGTGGGAGCCAGCCAGGTGAAAACAAATCCCACAAATAAATCCCACTGGGGACACTTAAAGGTGACCAGAAGAAATCAACCTGCCAGTACTGATCTCCGGCTAGATCTTATGCTGACAGGGCCAGCCGCTACTGAAACGGTCCATTTCCTTGGATGTGATGTTCCTTCAGTAAGGCATTGAGATTGTTGCCGATCCCTCCAGCATTCTCTCTGTGTCTCTCTGTTTCTGTATCTCTGTTTCTGTCTCTCTTTGTCTCTGTCTCTGTCTGTCTGTCTGTCTCTCTCTCTCCCACTCTCTCTCTCCCTCCCTCCCTTTCTCTCTCTCTCTTTCTCTCTGTCTTTCTCTCTTCCCATGCTCTTTCTCCCCCCCCCCTTCTCTCTCTGTCTCTCTCTCTCTCTCTCTGTCTCTCTCCTTTCTCCCTCTCTTCTCTCTCACCCTCTCTCTCTCTTCTTTCCCCCTCTCTGTCATCCTGCCCCCCCCCCCTCTCTCTATCTCACTGTCTGTCTCTCTTTCTGTGTAACTCTTTCTCTCTCATACAGACCTGCCAACCCCCTAAGAGACCAATGAGTAAGAATTGAAGCTCAGTGAGGCAGAAATGTGTAATTTCTGAGAACTAAGAGTAATCAAGCACGACACTTACCTTTTTTCAAACAAACACGATGCGATGAAATTGTTCGCACAATTTTTGTGAACTTTACTTTTCTTCAAAAACAAGCTTTTCTTTTAAGTGTCACAAGAAATCTTTAGAAATTATGAAAATGTAGAATACACTGGAAACACACATACTGTTGAGTGTGTATGCGTTTGTTTGCATTCATGAGTATTCTCCCTCCCTCCCTCCCTGTTGTGTGAAGTCTACATGTTTTTCTCCCTTCCTGATTACTCCCCCCCCCCCTTCACTCTTCCTCAGTATATATATATATATATATATATATATATATATATATATGTGTGTGTGTGTGTATGTGTTAGTGTGCGTGTTAGTTTGTGCGTGTGTGTTAGTGTGTGTGTGTGTTAGTGTGTGTGTGTGTGTGTTAGTGTGTGTGTGCGCGCGCATGCGCGCGCGTGTGTGTGTGTGTGTGTGTGTGTGTGTGTGTGTGTGTATTGCTGGAAGAATTTGATGCGTTAGAGGAATCGATGTGCTTGCGTGACTCAAGGTGATGCTTCACATCCGCCATCCGGCGATGGGAAATTGTTAAGTCCGACTTGCAAGTGGTACACCGTGCACACTTTACACCTTTAGCCGAAGGTCGTATGCAGGGGAACTTTTCTGAGTATTCTTTATGGAACTTTTGACCAAGTTTTTTCTTTTTCGCATCTTGTCCAGAACTTTCTGCTCCACGTCTCAACATTTTCGCAGCTAAAACTTCGAAAGGACGCCAACTTCGCTGAATGGTAAAGATGGTGAAACGAACTGCGCATGACCAGAAACGCTTCTTGAAGATTACTGGTTATACGCATGGCGCCGTGCATATCTGTACATAAGCCGATTTTTTCGTCCGTTTTTTTTTTTTTTTTTGAAAACTTTCAATGCATAATTTTTTGGCTAAATGCGTAAGGGCGTAAGAATTATCACTTGGGCGTAATAAATTGCGCGAAATGCGCAATGGTTGGCAGGTCTGCTCATATGTGTATGTGCTGACGTTGTGAAGTTCCATGAGGCATGGCGTTCATCTGCGCTGATAAGAAGGACAAACAGAGCATTGTTGTCTCTCTTCATGTCACGGTGTTGAACAATTTCCTTTGGCTAGCTCTGATTATCTTCTTAACACTCAGAGACACTTGTTGGTTGCACGCACCAGCTGAAAAATTTTGTAGCACCATCACTGTGTAAACACTCTGACCTGCCTGAAAGTGACGTGTGGTTTCAGGTGAAGAAAACCAAATGGCTCCAGGACACCAAGAACCCTGCCAGCAGTTTCCTCACGCCGACTCTCAGCATTGCCACCAACAACACGGTCGGCGTGATGGCGCTGTACAACAGAGAGGTAGGCTGCCGCTATGACATGCTGGAACTGCACAACATCGTCGATGCTCCAGTGACATGCATGGATGCACGGCTGTACCCGGAACAGGTGGTGGTGGGCTTCACTCTCAACACTGGACCTGCACAGTATTTCAGGGTGAGAATGTCTGGGGTTTTTTGTAGGTTACATTTTTTTTTAGACATGACAAATAAACACAGTATTATGTTATAGAGCGTACTTGTGATATTAACAAAATAAAAACAAAACAAAAACAAAAAAAAGGAAAATATTTCAGTGAGTGTAGTAAGAACATTGAATCATCAATCTGTACCACCTGTATCCGTACATAAATATATACATACATGCATACATATAGGCATTTAAACATTCGTACATGCATACATATTTACATACGCACATGTAAAACACATACAAAAAGTATCATCAGTTTAAATAAGACATGCTTGTGCATGGAAAATGAATGAATAAAGCAAGTATTAAATACCTATGTAAAAAGAAAAACAAAGGTTATCTAGGATGTTTTCCCTTACCAGTCCTAAAAAATTATTTATTCCTACTTGGGATGAACCTTACCATAGTCAGTCAGGACACGCCTTAGAAATGTTGGTAGAGAAGGTAGCTGAATCCATCCTGTAGTGTTTGCCTCAATAATGTTTTTACTCCCAGAGTGACTTCCCTTGTTTTACATGTAGCTCCAGTTCAGCTAAGTGTTCGTTGGTTTCCTTTCATGGAGGATTGTTGATACAGCTCAAGCTGGTATCAGCATCATGTTTCTCACTTTTTCTTTCTCAAGGCATCATTTTTCTTTGGTTCTTTTGTGTTGAACATACTTGTATACAAGCTAAACTGTTTATGTTCTGTATTTCATCAGTATAGCCTACATTGTGACTTTGTAATTGTTCTGGCTTGGGAAATATGCTATGGTATATATGAGCTTAACAGCGCACCTTGAGAGAGAGAGAGAGAAATAGAGAGAGAGAGATATATATATATATGTGTATATATATATATATATATGTATATCAAGGTGTGCATATATATATATATATATATATATATATATATATATATATATATATATATATATATGTATGTATAATGTTCTGGCCTGGGAAATGTGCTGTGGTATATATGACCTTACTGCACCTTGATGATAAGTTTATGATGAAACTGACTCTTGACACTTTTTGTGTGTGTGGTCACCAGGTGGATGTGTACGATATACTGACAAGAAAAATTGCTGCATCTCTGGCGGGTCACACTGCGTGTGTGTTGTGCGTCAACATGGAGGACAGTCCGCAACATCAGCTGGTGACAGGAAGCCGGGACAGGAAGTAAAGAAGGGACAAATGATGATGATGATTATTATCATTAAGAATGAAAATCTGATGCAAAAGATGATAATGATGATGATGATGATAACAATGATCATCATAAACAGTCGCTTAATTGATAGAAATGCATTATCAAAATAAAGAATTTGCAGAGTAAATGATGATGATGATGATTACAAAAAGGAATTGGATTAGCAATGAAAATGTTGCGGTTGATGAATTGATAAGTTCATGGTTGTAAGAAAGGATGGACAAACAAATCAAAGTAATGATAATGATTTATCAGCAAACTGGTGAAAATGTTGATGATAACGATCATATTGAAACATTGGAGAACAAGACATAAAATTGAAGATGATAGAAAAAAAGGTCATCAATTTTCATTTAGGTCAGTCATCATATTACCAGAGATAGATATTGATGATAGACTGGAATAAAGCGAATCAGGTGTACTTTGGGTGAACCAGGGCAATACTGGACTAGTGTCATCTCCGTCAAGAGGTTATGTTTTCATCTCTGTGTGTTAGTATGTTTGTATGTCAGCAAGATGGTGCAGACACTGCAGAACCCATTTTAAAATGTGTTCATTATTTCCTTGTTATTCAGGAATGTCTTGTATTGTGACACACCTATTAAATTGTCTCATCAAACCTGGATATGCCAAGTGGGGGGGGGGGGGGGGGGGTGGGGGAGGAGGGAAGATGGGGGAAAAAAGCTGATCATTGGTGACTGTGTGTGCGTGTGTGTTTGTGTGTGTGTATGGAGAGGGTGTGTTTGTGCGTACATATGTGTGTGTGTGTGTGTGTGTGACGTATATGTGTAATGTGTATATGTAGCAAAGCTCAAACCCAGCACAATGACAGCATAAAGTACATGTATAAGAGGGGACGGGAAGGGTGGATAAGAGCAGGGACAGAAGAGGAGAGAAGCGTGATTGACAAAAGGTAGGGAGGGGGTAGAACAGATACTCTTAATCCAGTTCCATTCCTAGAACAACAATTATTTTCTGCTCTCATTTCAGCTTGCTTTGACTTTCATCGAGTTGAGAATACAGCTATTTCCAAATATGCTTTCACATACCGTAAAGTTTGGACTATAAGCCCCGACTTTTTTTCCCCAGCTTTAAACCCTGCGGCTTAAACAACGATGCGGCTTATTTGCGGATTTTTCCGATTTCAGAAGCATCACACCCTCGTCTATTCTTAGCTTCTCTGTAACTCACCATATCGTGTTTACTGTTCATGAATTTTTATGATGCTTTTAACTACGATTTTCTCTGTAATCGTGTAATGGAATCAGTAACCCATTCAGAAATACAGGAATCGACATAAGTAAAGCCCATTACTGATATCTTTTTTCATCAGTTTGTCTTCTACAAAAATACGATCGCTTCGAACGGCGCAATGTGTGGGCCGTTTCCGACCTGTTTAATCTTGACTAACACTAGCTGAATTATGAACAAAATAACTAAGCATTGGCACAGTATTAAGCGAAATAAAACAATCGAATCGTTTCATTAATGTTCTGGTTTGTTATTGTATGCGTTATCTTACCAAGTGCGTCTTGCAATTCAAAAACGATTAGTGCATTCGACTTGGTCATTGTCAGACCTTGGCTTCGATCCGCCATTGTTGAAATCGTGGACAGGGAGTGAAGGTTTGCATTTGATACCTTTGCTTTGATTGGCTTGCGCTTTCGAGTACTCAACCAATCGCTTAGCTTGATACACCAATGAATGCAGGAGAGAACTGCCTTTCTAGCGCATCGTTAATGTGTTGGTTTTTTTCGGTATTTTTTTTTAAGCAATGATGTTGGAAAGACAACACTTGTAAGAAGCCTCATAAAAACTTCGATTCTAATTGATTTAAAACACATCGTACTAAAAAAAAAAAAGACTGAAGTAAAGCTGGAAACATGCTCTTGTATTCTGACCTATTTAAACGCCAATGAATGCAATGAACACATTGTATGTGTTGATTTTCGACACTATGTTAACTCAACGCTCGGCCAGCTGCCGCCTGCAGCACATCGGACTGTGTGGCTTATAAACCAGTACGGTTTATTTGTGAAAAAAGTTCAGATTTTTTAAAAATTTAGTGGGTGCGGCTTATATACAGGTGCGCTCAATAGACCGAACTTTACGGTACTTGTTTCTCTTTACCATTCTTTTTCAAAGAGCAGAAATTTTTTTTAAAAGAAACCAAAAAAAGTAAAAGAGAATTAGCTTATCTGACACCTTCCAGAGCGTTTGACAAGCCTGCTGCATTACAGACCTTGATGTTTCAGAGTGCGGGTGTTTGACGTGCGGGTGGCACAGTCAGCCTTGATGACCTTGATGGGTCATTCCGCGGCTGTGACGACGGTGCAGATGGACGAGTGGAAGGTGGTGTCAGGGGACGAGGCGGGTTTCGTGTGTGTCTGGGACCAGCGAATGACACGGAAACTGTGGGAGATGAATAACAGGTAATGGGGTGTACAATGTGGCCATAGGTCTGAATATGTGTATGGTGCAGGAGGGGAAAGGGAGGAGGGCAGGAGGATCAACAGTGCAGTCTTGTCTTATCTGCTGTAAGACTGATAGTTAAATTATTATTTTGTGATTGAGTAACTTGTATATATACAGATGACTAATTTTGTAGTTCTGTTTATATGAGGACCCACTATTCCTGTTGTTTCTTTATGTGGCGATTACACCGCAAAGGGACTATTTGGTCATATAGGCTGTAAGCAAAAAACAAACGAATATGCTTGCAGAGATGATGTGTTGCTGTTGAAAATAATGTCTCTCTCATGTCATGTGCAGACATCCTGTTCGTTATTGTCACTTTGAGGAACGGCAGCTGGTGATTGGCCATGTTCCTTATGTCAAACAGCAGTACAGTGAGTTTGACTTTGACACGGGCCTGCATCAGAGGTAACTAGCATAATAAGTATTATGATGAGAATAGTAATAATGACACTTATTACAGTAATATGTTCACTTGAGACTTTTTTTTTTTCATAGTGATCTTTCATAGAGGATGCAGATGATGAAGATGATGACACAGATTTCCTTTCTGGTCTGAGACTGCATGGCAGGCTGTAATCACTTACTGCCATAATAATATCCCGGTCTAACCAGGCCCAGAAGATACGGACACCTGCAGTGTTGGTCAGGAAATTTGAGCAACACTGTCAGAGATGCATCCATTAAGTTGATAAAACTCAACACTGTGGTCCCAGTCTTCCCATTTGAGCCCATGGCAAACTCAACACCGGGCAGAAACTGGTCAAGGCAGAAAAATCCCACAAGTAAATGGCTCTGATTGAACTGGAATTGAACTCGCAACCTCCCAGCCGGGTGTTCGCGAACTTAACTTCTTTGCCACTGCAGGCTGTGGCTATGGGTGAATGGTCTGAATGAGTGGCGTCAGTGTACAGAATATGGAACAAAAAAAAAAAGATAATTTGATATGAATAATGTTAATCATGATGATGATATTAACGGTAATAATAATGATGATGATGATGACTATAACAGTGATGAAAATAATTATGACAATTGTATGGTATTGTTGATAATAGTCTAATAGTGCTGATGATGATGATAATGATGATGATAATAGAAACAGTTTTCATGTCAGATGACATTCCATTTATACAGTTCTAACTCCGTGCATCATAAAAGATTAAGAGACACATGGGAATGATGATGATGAAGAAGATGAAAGTGTCATGCAAGGCATGATGCATTCTGCATTTCGTTTATTAAAGAGCTCATTCAGGTCTATGAAAGGTAATGATATGGATGATCCTTTTTCTAAGATAGAGACACGTCTGTTGTCTATTCATTATTATTACTGTCACACAAGAAACAAAGCTGCTGTAAGAATGAGTCTAAAACCATGTCTTGTGCACTGTGTAAAGACACAGAATACAGTGGACCCAAGGCGACCCGGGTGTGGCGGTCTGTCTTGATCAGGAATGACTGGCACGGGAGTAATGCCCTGAGAGGATACAGAAAATCAGACAGAAGATTAGAAAAAAAGCGTTATGTTCAGTTACAAACATCCTGGATGAAGAGGCAAGAGGATAAGTATTTTTGCCTTTCAGCAGCTAGAGTTCCATTGAAGGCATTCACCACTCAGTTACAAACATCATGGATGAGGAGGTGAGAGGGATTATTATCATTTTTGCCTTTCATCAGCTAGAGTTCCATTAAAGGCATTCACCACTTCCTGTTGCTCTGATTGGCTGCTTCCATCCATGTGTTGGTTCTCTGTTCGCCACTGTTGGCGTCAAACTGTTAATTCTGAAGCAGAGACATGGCGGTTCTCACATGGGCAAAGGTTACGTGCAGACAGTGGGTCGACCTCATAAAACGGTGGACAAGAAGAAGCTAGCATGCATGGTAGCCTGAGAGGGCAGCTCTGCCAGTTGAACAGTTCTCTCACTGCTCTTGGTGACCTTGGTTCTGCCTAGAAGTGATCAGTGACTTACATGAGCAAGTGGAGCACCGACATAGGTGAAGAGTGGGAAAATGAGACGAGATACTTACCTTATTCCCTCGATGTGTGAAAACATACGTTCTGTGATTTGTAGTCTTTGGGGCTAACTTACCTTGTTCCCTGATGGGTGAAAACATACACTCCTTGATGGGTAGCCTTCGGGGCTGTGTGCAGGCACCGCGGTTCGCTGCATGTGTATGATTTCCTGGCGGACCAGATGACACAAGGCGTGCCCGAGATCTGTCTGTCGACGTACGACGAACCACAGGGGTACAACTACAACATTGGACTGGCTGTGCCTTATGACAAGGTGTAGACAAGTCATTGCACTGTTACCAGAACAACCTCAGAAACATTGCATTAGCAGTGCCTTACAACTGAGAACAGATAAATCATCTACAGAGTATGGAGTGATGGTGACCAGGTTGGGTCGTGTTCAGATAGGCCAAAACATTACCGAAAGTGACCAAGGAGTAGTGTGGAATCTTTTTTGTTGTTGTTGTTGGTTTTTTTTTTTGCTTTTGTCCAACCTCCTTAAAACAACTGTTTAATTTTGTCTTTCTTTTCTTTTTCAAGATGGGGCCTCCATCGTCCTATTTTTTCCCACCTGTTCTTTTCTTTCCTCCTCTTTCCTTTTCCATTGACTGTCACACACCATGCAGATCTGTCGGTTCCGTGATTAATGGACATTCTAATGCAAACGTGTGGAATCTCTTTGGTTGTAGGTTGCCATGCCAATCCAGCTTTGAAAGTTCCTTGAGGACTGCTGCTGTTAACATCATGTT
Source organism: Conus canariensis (assembly GCA_033310375.1). NCBI lineage: Eukaryota > Metazoa > Mollusca > Gastropoda > Neogastropoda > Conidae > Conus > Conus canariensis. The sequence goes on from CM065739.1 coordinate 41,281,809, forward strand.
TCTTTAGAACAGGGACACCTTCCAGGGAAGTCCCTGCGTGAACAGATTCTCTCCCTTTAAAGACTTGCTTTTTTTTTTTTTTTTTCTGGAACCTTTTTTTTCTCTTTGTCTGTACCCCATTTTTCTCTCAGTAAAGATTTCCTCTCTTTTAAGAGGATGTCTGGTAGCAATCTTGAATGGACATTCACATGGGTGGAAGTGAAAAATGTTTGTAAAGCTGAAAAGTTTGTGGCCGGGGTCCAAGGGCTGCTTCAGGCCCCTGGTGAGGTGCAGGGGCAACGCCCTGCTGGGGGGTCTGACACTGACGAAAACTTGACATTTAAGGACAGTTTACTGCGTTCTCCTTTGATACAAACCCTGAATTTTATACTTCTCAGTACTATATCTCAGTACTATATAGTTAAAACTATTTCAGATTAAAAAAAACAACAACAGAAAAGCTACAAATGTCCAACAGAGTCAAGGCAGAAGAGTAAAAAATATTAATCGGAGAACCAGCGCACACATCCATCAAAGTGCAAACAGGAGAATAAAATCGCTAAAATGCCAATACGGAAATCCAATTGATACGGAACTACTCCCACCCATGCATTCATCTTGAATGCCTTGAGACACCCACCAATCAGATGCTGGTTCTCATCCTGTTAGCACCAGGAATCACAAGGCGAGCCCTTGTCAAGTTAGAATGTTTGTCTGCGGAGCTGAGGAACTGAGGGTCATGAGTTTGAATCTCTTGGGTATTGAATTGTTTCAGTCTTGAAATGCTGTCTGTGCTCCACCCAGCAGTGACTGGGTACCTGATTCAGTGCAGGGAAATTTTAAAGGTGGTGGAAGGAAAGAGGATGGGGTCCACCTTACATGAACCCATGCCCAATGACATGATTAAAGTCACTGCCCTCTGTGGCCAGAGGTAATGGCAACTTTAACCTTAACCTTGTAACGTTTTCTTTTTTTTTTTTTTTTTTAACCTTTTAAAACGTTTCTGTAACAGATTTACCACCCCACAGAGTCCTTTCTTTTTAACACTTGCTTTTCCAGTTCATTTGTCTCTCTGAGTGCAGTAGGTCATTTCCATACAAGGCTAACTGCCTTGGTGCGATACTTAACATTGCAAGGTGTGGGCTCAGGGGTTGTGGGTTCAAATCCCGCTTTAGGCACAGCGACTTGTAATTGGTCTCTTTTTTTATGTAAATTTCTACAAACTGACTGCTGATATATTCCAAACTTAAAATCACTCTAAGTTAAAAACAACGAAAGATAGTTTGAATTTTGTATTCTGCATGTTTTTCAGGGATTTTAATTGAACATGAGATGCAAAACCTCAATTTTTTGCATAATGCAAAACCTCGATTTGTGCGTTCGATCTGATATACAGGTTTTGTCACCTACGATCACAATTATGGAAATGCTTCAGTTTCACTATAGTCGGTTTGCAGGGCTCCTTCTGGGCTGCTCTGTAACACAACAAACAAGGATGCCATCCTCCTGAAAGAATAAAAAGCTAAAATATGAAATCTTAAGGAGCAAATTCACGTAAACACCATGAAAATGCAGAGTATGAGGCAGATGAAATACCACAGTTGTTTTACGCAACATTCTTCATTTTCTTTCTACACTGTTTTTGTACTAAAAAAGATATTACGTCGGACATTTCAGATATGCTTACCTGCCTCTTTTAAATAGAACCTTTTTGAAAAATTCAGTGCTCAGGAAAAAAGCGTTTGTGGAGTTGTGGATCATCTTTCCCAAGTTACCTGGTCATATACGCTCATGTTCACTTTTGGTATGGTTTGACTAGAAAGATATGCCAATTATATGCTCATTTTCTCTTTGGGTATGGTTTGACTAGAAAGATATGCCAATTATACACTCATTTTCACTTTGGATATGGTTTGACCAGAAAGACCAAAAGACATGCCAGTCAGGGTTTTCCTTTCCAACTACCTGGGGAATGAGCTCCATTAGGGGATGTGAAAAAGAAATCCTTTTTATGCTTCAGTCTGAAGTATTTCTGAAGTTGTTGATCATTTCTAGACCTTTTTTTTTCAGCATGAAAAATGAAAATGTGTGTCCGTGTGTGTGTGTGTGTGTGTGTGTGTTTTGAAAGTGTTTTATTTGTATCAACTTTAATTTTATTTGGAAATGCACAGAATCAGATAATGTTTTCCTCAACACAGTCTTTGAATAGAAAGCATATATTTAATGACAAGGAAAAGTAACTTCTGATAATGGATTGCTCAGTTACACATTTAAAAGGATGCTGAAGTGCATGTATGAGTATATGAGCATATTGGTTTCAAATGTGTTTGTTGAACAGTTACATGGATCTCAACCTGTTGAGTGTGTATTACATGATGTTGATATGCTTTGTTTTGAATTTCATGTGTATCCAGTGTTACACATTTTGACATTCACCTTATACCATGTGTAAATAAAAGTGACAGTGTAGACCTGTGTAATTAATTCATGCAGATTTAAACTAGAGAACAGCCAGTCAGCTGGTAGTTCAGGGGTACATGCGTATTTGTAGAATTTCTTGCATTGATATTGCAATATGCTTGTGAATATTTGTAGATGTGTGGCAAAAATCAGGAGTGACTCACAACAGACGTGAAGCTGCTGGTGTCGATAATAAATCTTTTGTACATGATCATGATGATGTGGAAATTTTTGCTTCATTCATTTTGGGAAATATGTCTGAAATGTGAATGATGTATTCTTCATCATGCTACCAGCAGCATGAACTACACTGGCAGCGTAATGCTGTCATAGTAACTGAGCACAAAGTGTTATCTAGAGTGGTATCAAAGAAGTTCACAGACATTCAAGCATTCTGACTCGCACACACATACACAGACACAAACATACACGCAAATCACGTAGATATCACTTGAAGGGAAAAGATGTTAAAGAATGATAAACAGCTGCATGTGTATACAAGTGCACGCATGCACACACACACACACACACACACACACACACACACACACACACACACACACACACACACACAGAGTCACAGTCACTCACAAACACACACACAACAACAACACACACACATACACAAATGTGCTTGCATGTACATGGACACAGACATCAAAATCCAGGCTAAGCAGACGGATCCATTTTATTCCATGACAATCTACTAGTAGTATCACAAGAATCCCTCCTCAGGTGAGCACTAGTTCAGAACACGCAGATTAATACAATAACTAGCAAGCCTTTCAGAAACCCATCTAAGCTTTCCTAGTTCAAGAATCCTTACTTCACTGAATCAATTATCATACACACACACACACACACACACACACACACACACACACACACACACACACACAAAGCAAAACAGATGAAAATAGACTTTACCAAGATGCCTGATTCTTCTCAAATTGCCTAACTATGCTGTTTACTCTCATCCAGTTTGGGTATGCATGATTTTCATTTTTAACAATGATCAAAGATAATCTTGATTTTTTGCTGACAATCCAGCTTATGACAAAATCCATACATGCCAAAGCATAAAACCAGTTTAATCAGTAGCGCATCTGTTCTCAATAGCTGCACCCAACGGCTGGTCAAAATTTTATGAAATTCTGCTACTTTCCAGATTTTGTTACATGGAATACAAATACACTGAATATTTTCTACTATGTTTCAGATTGTGTAAAAAGTTAGTTTTCTAATTATGGAGGTTGTGTAAAAAGTTAGTTTTGTTCTCGTGGGGGTTGTGTAAAAAGTTTTCTTATTGTGGAGGTAATGTAAAAAGTTAGTTTTCTTATCGTGGAGGTTGTGTAAAAAGTTAGTTTTCTTACTTTTCAATTGCTGTGGTTGGAAACAAAAAGTGCCTCAGCCAAGTTTTCCTGGTACTCCCTTTCTTGTAAGTACCATGGTAAAATGAACGTCTGTCTGTGCTGCTGCACTCAGTTTAACATGGAGAGACAAGCGACTCATTTACTTCCCCATGCACTTTAGAGTGTGCTTGACCAACTTTCATGCTACTTCCCTCTCTTGCTGCTCTTCTGTTTCTTATTAACTTGGAAAAAAAAAGTAAGAAAAAATAAAGTAGACTTTTCTTCTCTGAGGTAATCAAACAATTTTTTTTTTTTTGCACTGAAACAATGTCAAGCGTGTAAAAGAAATACCTCTGAAGCCGAGTTGTTTCTAGAACCCTTGTCTTGCTTTTACCATTGATATGCAACACAGTGCACCTATGAAAGGCTGCAACAACAAATTGCTGCAGTTGTGTCGACAGGAAACTTCTATTCAGCATGCACATCATTGAACAGGAACCACCCCTGCTGCCATAAGCCCTGCTGCCATAAGACAACTATGAATGTCTTGTGCTTTAAACTCCGATTTCTCACATTCTAACCATACACACTGGTAATACAGTGGTGCTTTTTTGGGCCAAAATATCTTTAGTTTTACCACAGTATCCCACTATTTTCATGCTTGTCCACAATGTAATCGGCTTTTCCATAGCATATTTCTGACACAACATTAATGACAATGGAAATGCATTTTTTTTTTTTTAAGCTGATCCTGAGGCATGGCTGTGTATGCCTGATCTTCTCTGGTGCCCAGATTGTGTCAAAGTTATGCATGTATTTATAAGTAAATGTTTAAATCCATCATGCCACGAACACTACAGATAAGCCATCAATATATGAACTATTCAGGAAAACAGTCTGCGTTACCTTGTCAACATCCAAGCGATGTAACACTTACACGTTGGAAACGATCTACAATTTGTTTTTTCTTTGGTCATCTCTTCAGTTTAAAACTTCTTCCAACTAGGCAACAAAACTTCTAAAAAAAAAAAAAACCCTGCATGACAAGAACAACATTCAAGGCATACTGACCATATGCACACCTGGAAACGCACCTTTATCAGATTGTTTTTACACTCTGAACTTGGATCATGCATATGAATTCCATATTTTATGCGTTCTGAACTTCGATCATTCATTTGAATGTCATATTTCATGCACTCTGAACTTGGATCATGCATATGAATGTCATATTTCATGCACTCTGAACTTGGATCATGCATATGAATGTCTTATTTCATGCACTCTGAACTTGGATCATGCATATGAATGTCATATTTCGTGCACTCTGAACTTGGATCACGCATATGAATGTCATATTTCATGCGCTCCTACGTCTGTAGTGGAGAACTGTTCTGCTTGTCTAATGATCAAAACAGAAAGACACTTGGGACAGGAGAGGTACCCTGGACATCTTTCCACCGGACAATCTCATGTCAAGGGATACAGACTTGGTCCCAGAGACTGTTACAGGGATTGGTCAATAACTCTGACCTTGTTGTTTCCTGTGTTAAAAAAAAATGGACTAAAGAAAAAAAGTGAACAAAAACAAAAAGGAAAGGGGGGGGGGGGGGGGGGGGAATGAAAATTTGAAGGCAGGCAGTCAAAAGGACAAGCAGTCACTACTTTTTCAAACCAGACTAGCTAGACACAGATTCAGTATTTGAGAAAAAAAAATTAAATTGTAAAATCAGGGTGACAGTGAGAGAGAGACAGAGAGAGAGAGAGAGAGAGAGAGACAGACAGAGAGAGAGAGAGAGATTCTAAGAGGAAAACAGAACAGGGAGAAGGTCCAGGGAAGTAAAACGGACGGCAGCGGCAGATATTCTGAAACCTACCAGAGTCATCACACCTGAGAATCATGTTCAAAGAAGAAGCAGATAAACACTGGCAAAGTCGTGTCAAAATACTTCACCTTACCCACACTGCTTCATGAGCCATGTGTTGACATATTAAAAGTACATGTTCATTTTTGCATTCCAAAAAGATATGTGAAAATCATAACACAGCCTGGCTTAACCAACATAAATAAAAACCCATCGCTAAATTTCTGTGGACTGCAAACAGACCAATGTCTCATGATTCTGAACCAAATTCCATTATCAAAATGGCACTCTCCTAGTGCATGATTTGTTGTACATATATTTGACTAAAAGTTTACAAAAACGAAAAACCACTGCAAAATCAATATCAGAATCACTGTCTGTCTCTTTATGAAGACAAATGGCCGTCATTGCACGCTTAAGTCCCAGGCAACGACAGTTGAGAAGAATACCGACACCATCCCAGAAGTCAATACAATTGATCCTTATTAATTTACATCATCCCCTGCACACCCCAAAAAAAAATTGCTGTCCTTCTTGGACTTTACTATCTTCCCAATAGTTTTTCGTTTGGCACTTTGAAAGGTGTGTGTCTAGAGATGTGAAAATGAACACCTCATGGATGTGTGCCCTGCCATGACAAACAACAGTCCTGTGAACTGGATGAAAAGATCATCATCATTATAATCATCCTTTGCCCCTTCACATGTATAGGCTGTCCATATTTGTCTCTCCCTGCCCTATGCTGAATCTTCCTCTCCAGCTGTCCCTAGGTGTATCCTGTATGCCTTGTGTCTGTTTCGAAGTCCCTACGCCAGGCATGGCTTCTGCTTGTCTTGGAGGTTCTACTTCAAGGCTCATCAGGTGATGTTTGATGCAGGTTTCCTGGGCGTATGTCCAATCTAGTGCCATCTTCTTTTGATCTTTTCATGGGCTGGTGGCCTCTGTGTTTTTTCTGTCCAAAGTCAGCGTAGATGGTGTCTGATGGTTGCTTACAGTGTCTGACCAGTAGATCTGGAAGATTTTTCTGAGGCAGGGTTTGATGAAAGTCTGAATTCTCTTGATGGTTTTCTTTGTAGTTCTCTGTGTCTCTGCACTATACCACAAGATATAAGTTCACAATGGACAAAAACCAGCACAACTGCTTTTGAGTTGTCCTGCAGTTTGGGCTGACGGACAGAATTGAACTCACCATCCTGCAGAGGATCCATTTATCTTGTTCACAGCCCAGTCAACAATGGAGGTCACATGAAGATTGCAAGCCAGTGAAATACTGAACTATGTACAATTCAAAATGCTGAGTCACAACACGCAGTGAAGATGCTACACACACACACACACACACACGCACACAATCTAAGTACAGTGAGTAAAAAACACAGATCAACATAAAGATTAACAACAAAAAAAATAAAAAAACAGCACAATCTAGAAATTACTGTGCTCTATTTCCATCTTTATTTTGATCTGTGTCTATTGCTCACTCCATCTTTCTAATAAAGGAATGCAGAAAAAAGCACATCATAACTATCCAAGAGGACAGCTGTTAGAAAGGGAGATGGGGAGAGTGTGACTTGCTCAATAAAACCTAGTGATCAAGCATGATTTCAGAATGTCTAACAGGTTCTTTTCTCCCCCCAACACCTCCAAAACCACACACACAAAAAAATCTCAAAGCACCTGCATGTAAACACAGAGATACGTGTATGCACACAACAATAAGTTCAACACGCACACCCTCAAATCGCACATTAATCTCAGAACACAAGCACATACAATGACTGATGCATACAACAAAAAGTTCAACACAAACTTTAACGCCAAAACCAAGCAACAACCTCAAATGCATACAAGCACAGAGAAACACACATACATATATATTACACTTACACATGCACACAACATAAGTTTCACAACATGAAGTTTAACAATCTCACAACGTGAAGTTCAACTATCTCAATCCTGTGGTCTTTTATGCCCTGCTTTCAAATCATGGTGATCTAACTTTCAATGTCCCCTCCACCTCCCAGCCTATGGAGAGTGTGTGTCGCTGTCTTCAGTGTGTGTGTGTGTGTGTGTGTGTGTGTGGAGAGGGGGGGTTCTCATGGAGATTAGAGCTGAAGGGCATGGCGATGACCTCCATTCCAGGCGGGAGATGCTCAGGCAGTTGGGCACTACAATTAAGAAATGATTATCATCAGGCATGGGATCTTCCCACCACTCTGCAGGTTTCCGCTGTCTGATAGACAAAACTTGTTAAAGTTTTGGTTTTATGTCATTCAGTTACTGCAAGGACCAAAAAAAAAAAAAAAAAAAAAAAAAAAGAGAGAGAGAAACAAGCAGAGAAAGTGTACAGGTGGGATCTCAAAATCTGTGGCAGAGGATGGTGAACCTGTCACATCTCCCCAACATTTTTTTCCAATTTCTTTTTTTTTTTTCCCCAAGACCAAAATTGCCAAATACTGAACTCTTCTGCCCAAAAGTTGAGATCAGTTGTGAAAATACACCGAAGTTATTTCTCACAATTCTAGGGTTCGTCACGGCATGCTGGTGGTGGTGGCTGCAGCTCTACCATTTCACTCCTTGGTTATCAAATGTCTACACAGTCTGCCCTGTCCTTAGTGTTCTTTCATTGTTAGTTTCAGCAATTGCGCATGCAAGTTTTGTCTTCAGATTCTGAAGATTTCTTTACAAATTCAAAATCTACAGTCATTTACAAACATTTTTACAGATGATCAGTGACATATTTTCATGCATTATCTTTATGTTACGATGTGTGAATGGTCATAGCCCAATTCCGTTCGAAAATAAGCACCAAAATGTCTAAACAAGTAAGAGTTGAAAGACAAAATGTTAAGGTTTTTCATTCAAAGAGAAAGGGGCTCTAAAAAGATTCAAACTGGCGGCAAGAGAGTAAAGAATGTCTGGAAATGGCTGGACAAGACTGGACATTTTGCCAGCTGCAGGCATTTTCCATAAACTGGACGGGGATGGTTGTGCGCACTGCTTTTGAATTCCGCTGAAATTCAGTTCAGCAGTCAGGGCTTTGTAGCTATTCATGATCATCTGACCAAACACAAGTCCTGAGCAACAGCTGTAAAACTAAAAGCAGTGCAAGCATTTGCATGTGAACACTAGTTCGCTTAGTTTTCAGCAACTTGGGGACCTCAGTGGGCCAGTTGCAGATGTCACACACAACAAATCGTGAGGGAATAAAACACAGATTATTTCACACAAATTCCAACATTTCTGGCACCGAAAAATTTCCCATCTTTTTCCTTCTTCTGGGGCGAAATCCCATGCCTGTGTGATCAGTGAGCAATGTCAAGCACCTGTTACATCAGATCAAGCTCCACTGTATGCTATCAAACAACCCTTGCCTGCGTAGGGGATAGCCAAGATGAGCAGCAAGCTTGAGAATTGATGAGGGGAGCATGGAAGACGAGACAACAACAAAAAAAGATTTGGCACCAGTGCAGTGACTCCTTCAGTGGGTGGTCTGATGTCGACAGGGCTCCTATCTATCAACAGCTGGTGCCAGTAATAAGTATTGCAAGTCAAGGTATGGCTGTGTACAGCTACATACATTGGTGGGTCAGACAAGCAGACTTCAAAAAGCACTGATACAGAGAAGGCACAGAATATTATCAGCATGGTACAAAAAGAAAAGAAAAAAAATAAAAGGAAGAAAATGTAATAACCGATCAACAAATCTGACTAAGACAGAAAAAAAATCAACAGGAAAAAAACAACAAAAATTTGACGCAAATGTTCCGTCAATTAACAACATAATATGTCTGTAGCCATAGTAATGACATAACGAAAAACCCTGTCCACCTTCAGAGAATCTTGCCATCAACAACAACAACAAAATTCTCAGTGTTCCAACATTTTCACTAAAAGTAGAAGGCACACGTTCACATCACCGCAACACTATTTCAACTTCTTCTGCTCAGCTTGATACGAACGGCGCAGCTTGGCAAGTGAGGCGAGGAAAATGAGGAAGTTGATGATATAGATGGAAATACAGATGACGCAGACGTCGCGTAGAACGAAGAAGAGGATGTAGGCCAGGTAGACGGAGCCAACGTTGGTGGTAAACGACACCACAGTCTGTACCAAGGAAGCTGGAAATTCTGGCTGAAATGCTGCAACAGTTGACCAGACGAATACTGGATTTTAAAATGCTATAATTTTCTTGTCATATTTTTGCTAGAGTTACTGATTGTCGTTCGTTGCACAAATCATGAGCACTTCCCTTATATTATGCTTAAATGAACTGACTTAGTGCTTGTACACACTTATTTTAAAAAATCAGTTAAAAATAATAAAACATTTTTAGTGTGTCTGTCATGGCATTCCGCATCCACTGATCATGATCATAAAGTCTTTCAAATACCCCCCCCCCCCCCCCCCCCCCCCCTCGAAAACAAAAAATAAAACGAACAGAAAAAAACAAGCTTACAGGAATGCACACTGCATCATGTGCAAGTTCAGCTGCAGTTGGACTAGAAAGACAAAAATGACAATTGATCAATTACCCTCTTCAACATCCGGGGTAGTGAGCTCTCTAAATGGGTGTTACAATGAATACACTCTGGGCTTTTCATGCCCTTTCTTGTGGGTAACTGAATGCAAAAATTTTGAAAGCATAAATTTTGACATCAAACAGCCAGTGTTCTCTCCTATGTATACACGTGCGAGTGTGCATGCGTGCCTGTGAGTGTGCATGTGCATGTGCATGTGCACGCGTGTAAGTATACTATGTGTGAATGTCATGAATGCTCCGGAGTGCCACACTAATGCAGACAAGAACAGCTGTCTTCTGTCTTTGCATTTATAAGTGTTGTGATTTTCCAAATGTTTCTTCCTGGTTTTGATTGTGTCTTTTTTGATCCTCGTTAACACTGGAAGCTTAGAACGGGCTGGCAAAATCTGTACTGAAAGTACTGACAGACATTATGTTTACTAAGTTAAATCTAAAACCAGTGTTTTAGTGCCATAACACAGTGATAATGAAGAGGATATTCTTCCTTCAAAGAAGGACAAGGAAACCTTGCCAAATTCTCACAAGTTATCATAAACAGATGCTGAGTCTGTATAATAGTGAACGACAGTTATATCTAACATGATTACATTAAATTTTAAATGTAACTAATAGCGAACCGCCAAGAAAACATAGACAAACGAATCACAAGACAAAACATGACTTGTTACGACCTCTTAGGTCTCCTTCAGGCAAGATACAAAACACCCAGGACAACGAAAATGAACGAGCAATCACTTATCTTCATTCACTTCAGCGCAAGATGGGCGCTGAATGATTAAAATAATTCAGACTAATGAAAATGATAGGAAGATGATGATCAAGAAAAAGAAAAGACAGACCACAAAGTTATCTATGAACTTGCACTGGGACTGTACTGCACCGCGGCACAATCCTTCCTTTTGACTTGTTGTGCCTGATGATGCAGAAATTGCCATGCACTGACTTCCAAAGTTTCATAGAAAATCTTCAAATGGTATCAAATGACTGCCTTTACCCCACAAGAGGCCATGCACTGACTTCCAAAGTTTCATAGAAAATCTTCAAATGGTATCAAATGACTGCCTTTACCCCACAAGAGGGAGGCGACTGGTCTTGGAAAAAGGAAAATTGATTTCAGACCTGGAAGACTGAACTCATACACCTTGCCAAGCAGATCCTCTAGGACAAGGAACACTGCTTTCAGACCTTGGTGGACAAAGCATATTGGCCTTGGACATTATAAATAGAGGAAAACCCTGAACGTCAACTGTTTTACTATGGCCTAGCAATTTCATCATTGATGACTGGAATGGCGTCAGAAAGACAACCCCTGAAGAAAAAAACAGCCTACCTATTCAGGGTAAATAATCAGACAGAATGGATTTTGATAGTTGTGAAAAACAGTACTTCTAAGGGGTAGACCAGATGCTCTACAAAGAAGCTATGGTAGCCAACTGGTTTGGGAGAGGGACTTCGTCACACATCACTAACTGAAGACAGAGATGCAGTTACCCCTTGTGATACCCAAAATTCTGCATTATGCTGTTTTGTTTTGTGATAGATTATGCCTGCTCTACTTCAAAAATGGTGCTCATCCTCAGGAGATTTGTCATAGGAAGCAGTCAACTCTATGGCAACTGGCTGATCTTTTTCTTTTTTTTTTTTGAATGCCGATTGGTGAGGATGAGGATGAGAAGATGATGCTACAGATTTCCACTCTGGTCTGAGACAGCATGACCACGCTGTACCTTAGGTTTACTTTCGTAACATATCCTCATGTCAACCAGGCCCGAGAGATAAAGACACTTGTAGTGCTGGAAGGAAATTTGAGCGACACTCTCAAAGACACATCCATTAAATGGATGAAATGCAGCTGTGCCCCAGTCCTCCCTGCTCATCTCATAGCAAACTCAAACTCTGGGTATGAGCTGATCACAGAAGAAGAAAATCCAACAAATAAAAGACACTGATGGGAATCAAACCCAAGACAGGGGTGGCAACAAGACGATTTATAGAGAGGTTAAATGGTGTGTTCATTCTGAGATCAATGATGAGGGAGAGTGAAGTAAAAGCTAAAACAAATCCCGATTTGCACAAAATATCCATGTGACCATCATGATCAACTTATCCAATGCTCAGATGTTTGTTTCATATGTTTTACAATGATGAAAAGAGAGAGAGAGAGAGAGAGAGAGAGGGGGGGGGGGAGGGAGAGAGAGAGAGAGAGAGAGAGAGAGAGAGATCAAGGGACCAGAATGCTTGTCCGGTTTTGGGTTAAAAAGAAATTAAAATCTTCAGTGGATGCCAAGTCAGCCAGAATCACTTTTCAATAAAACTGACCATGTGTGCATCTGATGAGTTGTTGAACAATTAACTACAGTCTGGCTTCTCAGGAATGCCCAGGTACTAGTGTCATGGACCTACAGGTCTTTCAATATTAATGCTTCCTAGGTACTCTACACTGTACCTAGAGACATTCACTGTCACAACATCTTTCTCTAAGAGGTATTTGGGCTGCTGTAGCAGGGGAAACCATGTTAACATGATTATAGCCCAACATTTTTTTTTTTCTACCTGTGTATATTTTGGCTTACCCAGTCAAAATGGAATTTTCCATAGAATTTTCAGGGATAGTTCCTTTGTTGCCCCATTGAAGACTCGACACATGGACCTGGGATCACATGATTTTCTAGGCAAGTGCATTATCAGTTGGTCTCAACATTCTACTTTCTTTTTTTTAATTAGTTCTTTTAATTTTCCACATCTGCATTTAATGTCACAAAACAGACTTAAAAAGGAAAGAAAAACGTGAAAACCTTAAGTTTTCACTTATTAAATTCAAAATTAATACCTGATTGTTCTAAACATTACATATAAATTTTGGAACTGCAGCCAAATGATTACTGTATACAGCTGCAGAGTTGAAGGGGAAAAAAATGAAAAAGTTCCAACCACTTCTTCAGCCAAAATTTCAGCTCTTGAAAGAAAATTCTGCTCTCTGTTCACACGGCAGCAAATGGGTACCTGCTTCAGTTCAGATTTGTAAGTAAAGCTGGGAAAGGAGAGAGATGGACTTCACCTTCCACACTGCCCTGCCCTTCACAAGGTGAACCTTCAAAGGTTCAGTGCTCCTACAGCCGTCAGTCTATGAGACATTATCCATGATGGTGAATTAATTACTGACACATCATTATTACTTACCCATGATTACTAGGAAGGTGTAGACTGCCATTCCATACACACCATTGGGCTGATTAAAAATGCTGTCTTTTGATAACACTTTTTCCACCAGCCCCATGCCTTTGCCCCATCTGCAAGAAAGAAGAGGTGACCACTGCTCCAAACATCGTGACGACAGGCAAGTGAATTCTCAAGTTGTACAGTTCATAACCTCTGAACTTCAGCTCATGCTTTGAACTGAAATTTTTTTTAGGAACATTTGAGTTAAATAATAAAATAAACCATTTTAAAGAATTATTACTTTAAAAACTAAAGTAAGCAGAATGTCATACATAATTTTATGTAATAAACCCTCCACCCTGTTGTTATTTATTTAAAAACACAGCTTTCACGAAAAATGACTCAGATTCTGACTGTTTGTATTCTGTCCATTTTGGGCAGCTTTCCTTGATTTAAAATGGGCTTGTAAAGTATGTCTGTTGTAATGTCTTATTATGACATCTTCTTGAAGTTTAATAAAGTCATATTTTCTCATAAAACCACAATTGTTCCTGCAAAAGTCATCCAGTCGGTAACACTGTGCATAGCAACTGATACAGCTGAGCAATATCTAGTCAAGTTTATAAAATAAAATGCGTACTTGATGATTACTTAGCAGACAACTTGTGCAGATAGTGTCTACCTTTTACACAGTTTAACAGCTCACTAAATTATAAGTTGAAAGATGAAAAGATATCAGATGCCAACATTAATACCACAGCACATCAAATTACTAATTATCAGTCTTTTTTGTTAAATAAAATCATCAAAATGTCTTACATCTATGGTTGCCAATAAATACTGTCACACATAAGAAAAAATTAAGATTTAAACAAGTTTATGACAACTTTAGCACAATTGAAAAAAACTGCCAAGGACTGAAAGAGGCTAGTCTTTGGCGCTAATGTTAAGAATGCTCATAATGAATAAAGATATCTAACAACCCTTAGATTTATGCCATCATTACATAGGTTGATAAAAATACATTCATAAGTTCATGGATTCATGGGGGAACAAACAACGACAAAAAAAAAAATCATTATAACACACCTTACAGACAGTCTTGAGAAGAAACCACTGAACTTTGGACAGAAATTGCTAATTAATCCAACATGTGAACTCGTACAAGTTTTCACATTGCAGCAAGGTATAAAATTTTTCAATGGTAAATCACAGTCAACTTCAATGCATCAGAGGAAGAAAGCGAGAGCAAAAAGGAGGTAAGGAGAGGCAGAGAATAGGACAGCAGGGGACGAGGGGTGCAAATAGAAATGAGTGGACAGATAAATTACGAAATTACACCTCCTTCATTGTCTGGCAATTTTTCTTCTCAAAACAGAAGATAATGTGGTCGTATCCACATGTAGCTCTGTAAATGACGATAATCTATTGAGGGACAGAATTTTTTTCTTTTCTTTCTTTCTTTCTTTTTAGTGATGGAATCCCTCTCTGGTCTGATAGGACTGTCATAGATCTACTCTATCATAAAACAGACCAAAAAGACACAGAACCTGCTGTGCTGGTCACAAAATTTGAGCAACATTCTCAAAGATTCACCCGTGAAGTGGATGATACTTGACTATGTGCTTCCTGCTTTCTCAACTGAGCCCAAATTAAAGGCAAGGTAAGGGCCAGCCATGGGCCAAAAAAATCCCATGGAAATTAAACCCATCACCTAAAAAGCCAGGAATCCATGACTCTAACCACTGCTGATGGCTGGCTGATGGAACCAACTCAATCCTTTCAGAATTATTCCATTGCACTTCTTTCCATCAAAAGATTACTATGGGGAGCCTTATAAAGTTATATGTTTCTATGGTGACAATGTGTTCAAAGAACAAATCTTAATCAAAGAGTGAACTAGAAAGCATCTTTCTGTCAGCTGATTCTGTTTTCTCACAGGGAAAAACACAATTTTACTGATCTTCCTATTCTTTCTTGCAGCATCCACTAGAGATCTCATGATTGCCATTCATCGGGATCGCAACTTCAGCTCCAGCACGGCAGCAATCTTTAGGGTGCAATCAATATCACATCGTCATGAAGCAGCAGCAGCACTATGTTTGTATTATAGTGCCAGATCTTCTTCACCTTGAGGCTGAACAAATGGCAAATAATGATTTTGTAATTCAATCCTCGTTCAGAAGCTCCATTTTTCTCAGTTTCTGTCGATGTCAATTGTCACAGATTCGCGCTCTCTTCGTCTTCTTCTTCTAGTAACATGAACCTTCATTCTTTAGATGGTTATGACACTCTAAGGTCAGGGTTAGGGTTTGAGCGTGAGAGCAATGACGTCGACATAAACAGAAGCTTCTAAATTGAGATTTAGCTAATTTAGCACATATTATTACCTTGAAGAAAACACTCGTGAGCAACTCATCGTTGGGCTGATGTCGCACAGAGCCTTGTATCCCGGCAATCGCTCCACAAGTACCTCCACATAGATGGAGTATGCACTCAACATCATACCCAAGGCACAAAGGATCAGTGTCGTCGTTCGAATCCATGTTCCACGTCTCTTGCCATGGACGACTTTCTCTGCCGTCCGCGATGATTCTGTTGTCGCCATGATTGTTTTATACGGTGTGCATTACTTCCCATAGATTTGTGCTTAAAGACCGGAACGTTTCGTAACAACCAAATAAATAGCAAAAGCAGCAACAACAAGAACAACAAAATCAGTCGTTTTGGTGTATTCATAGTGTGATGGCATATAGTTGTAACAAAAGACGTTTCGTCCCAGAGAGTTTAGAGATGGGACCAAAATAAATAAAACACCTAGTTGAGCGAGGTTGTGCGTGCGCATAGATTGCATGAACGTAAATCACTCACCTGTTGTGGGGAAGTTGTGAGCTGAATTTTTCGTAGTCACAGTTGACATGTCTTTTGCCTTGTAAAGATATGTATATATACATACTTTATGTTAAGCCTATGGAGATAGGGAAATAGGATGTTTAACATGTTTCATGAATTTAGATATGTTTGTTACAGAATACTAACCCAAGTCTAGTCTTTTGACGAAGGGGTGAGGTATTTATGTTGTGAATATGATGTATTCAGTTGGAATTAACAGTGAGAATGAGTTATTTGTTCCTTCAGTAAGTAGTTTTTCTTAGAAGTTGAATGAGAAATACGTTGTTGATGGATACCACACACACACACACACACCACACACACACACACACACACACACACACACACACACACACAACCACAATATATGCTCTCTCGAAAATGATATGCTATTGTGTGGTGTGACCGATGATGATGTATAGTTAATAAGACAATCGTTTATTTTGTAGAAGTGTATGCTTGTGTCTATAAATTGTCATCAACCTTAATTGCAAGTTCATCTGAAATCATTTTGGTTGATGTTTCAAGAAAGGGGATATAAAGGAAATGTTTATGACGAGGGTAATAAAAAGAAATCCTTTCTTGTCAAATGTTATTGATAAGGGTTACAAAGTGGAATTGTGTATTTACCGTTTCTTGTAAGGGTGCTAAATCGAAATCTTTTCTCGGATACCGTTTCATGTAAAGATATGGTGTCTGTGTCGTTGTGTTTGTCCACTTAGGATCATAGAACTCATTTTCATGGCCTGTGGTTGGTCTTTGGGGAAGAAGGGGAGGTTTAAAAAGGACAAAAAGTTTCATGGCCATGGACAGTGAAGGAGGCAGGATGAACACAGTATTAAAAGACTGTAAATTGCAGGCTTCCAGCGCCAGGGATTGGGCACGTGCTTAATTGTTGGTGCCAGACAATGGGAAATGTTATGGATGCACCTTACTTGGGAACACTGAGGAACATAGCTCTCAGATCTTAGCTGAAGTGTTTGCATGCAGATGTGTTAACCATTTTCTCGCCTGTATGTAAAGCATGGAGAGCCGCAAAGAAAGATCCAGGCAGGAGAGGTGACATCCTTATGAAGACTCTGCTCGGCATCTCGTACACGGCACGACATGTCTCACCGACGAAGTCTATAAAACTATCAAGCTGCAGATGTGAGTCGCTATGAAGACCTGCTGACAACACTTAAAGAAAGCTCTGATGAGGTAAGGATATCTGACAGGATCAAGTGGGCTCTCTACGACCATCCTCCAAGAGAGAAGCCGGTGGAATCAGTGCAGGCAGGAAGTGGTGGGCAAACGTTGCCAGGGTAAGATTTTCCACAACCCATGCAAATGCTTGCCAGTAACCGTCAGATGCTGGTGTAGTGCTCATTACTGCGATGTGCCGTGGTGGATTCATGCCGCTGTCCCCACTGAGGTCTGTGTTCTCCCAGGCCCACCATGATGTTTCCCGGGTCTGTTCTAGATCTATATGTCCCTCAGGTCTATCTGTTTTGCCACACATCTCCTCCCCTCCTCCCCAGTCTATAGGTCCCTCAGACATATGTTGCCCCGGGTCTATTTATCATCCACTGAGGTCTATGTTTCCACAGGGTTTGTATGTCCCCAGGGCGATGGTCCCGATCCCCCAGCTTCTGTCTTTCTGTCTCTTTCTCAGACAATTCTCAGTCTTCCACCCCGTCCACACCTCTCTCCCTCTTCCACACGCGAAAGCCGCACACATGCACTCTCGCAATGAACAATCAAGTTCATGATTATGCATATTCTCATGAATATATGCATACATCCTCATGAAATTTAACGTTGGATGCCGTATCAATAATCATATCCGAAGTAAATTTGACTACTTTTTTTTTTTTTTTTTTTTTAAATATTAGTTCAGGGTGCACATTCAGTAGATTTTGTCATTCCAAGTTTGTCATTTATTACTAAATGTGTATCATCTTAAGTTAGTACGGCAGCTTTTCTTGAATTCCCCCCCCCCCCCCCCCCCCCCCCTCATTTCTATCTGTTGTTTAGTAGTAGGTAAAACAGTTGTGATGACTGGAATGTCGTCTATCTGGTTAATTCCCCAAAACTTTCCTTGCCTTTACTGAAGACGGTAAACTCAGAAACTCCATGTTCTCTGGATTAGCATGATTTTCTCTCACAGGTAAACATCGTAAGCAACCGATGAATGAGAGAAAAAAATACGGCAGGACGGAAAATAAAATTGAGAGAGGGGAAAAAATGTGGGAAGAAACTGAAAAAAAAAGAAAAGAAAAGAAAAAATAGGCTCCAGAGGGATTCGAACCCTCGACCTTCTGCTTACTAGGCAGACGCTCTAACCAACTGAGCTATGGAGCCAGCTGGGATAGGGAGGGAAACTTAGCTATTATGTAATCAGTAATGTAGTGCAAACAGAACTCGGACTGGGTGAAACTATAAAAATAAAACAACACAAAAACGGGCAGATGCTAAGAAAAAACACAGTCATGCAAACGTTTGATTATCTTTTTCTTCTTGAAAACTTCATTCCGTTTTTGCAAATGATTTTTTTGTTTTTCACATTTTGTGCACGCACGAATTTCCGAGCGATAGTTTGTAGATCCCATCCTTTTTTTTTTTTTTCTTTGGTAGCACATTGTCTTCCGCCCACATGCGAGAATATAAACAAAGTGGCGAAGAATATTTTCTCATTTTTCGCTAGCCAGCTCACCCATTACTGAGCGGAAATCAGAACTTTGTGATCATGCGTAGAATGTCCAAAGCCACTAAAAAAAATGAAAGCTGAGCTGCACGAGTAGGCTTAGGCTGTTATAAAAATTGAACAACACTGAGGGGGCGTATTCCACTGAACTACGAGTTTTACAGTGTCCGAATTCGTCGTCGATACGGTGCAGGTGAGGACGATGCAGATGTAAGTCACAATATTCCCATGTATTTTTTTTATGTGGTTCTTATTTAATTAAATGTCCGCCTTCAACCAGCTGAAGATTCTGACACTACAAAGGGATTTTCGGATTTAACATAAGTTGAAATGCTGTCTGGATCATCGGCTTACAGTGGGTTGGGATAGGAAAAAGGGGGTCTGGGGCCACCCACTTATTTTTCAGGCCTCTAGCGGGGTGGTGGGTGGCGTAGGTAGACCTTACTCTGTAGTGGGTGGGAAGGGCTAAGGGGAGGGAGACGGACAGATGGGGGGTGCAGGAGAGGGGAAGGGGGAGGGGGGACAGGGGTTATATCCAGGATTTGGTTTGTCATTGGTCAGATTATTTTGAAGGTTGCTATATACTTCCCTATATTCATGATTTTGAAAATTTTTGCATCCCTCCACAGAAAATTAATGTTGAGAATCTTGAAATTGGACATCATTGGTTAGACATGATGATGATTTTGGTCAAACTGGCATAGGTGTCTGTTTCATCAGAAACAACCAGTGTTGAGTGACTGTGAATGTTTGATGGTGCCTCAGATTTATAAAGAAAATATCAGACGTTTTGTCTGTGCATTATAATTATGCCATATAAAAGCAACATAATCATGGCGGTGTAGCAGAAGTTGAATCATAGTTCATGTAGCAGGTTACACATTTGTTACTACTAAATTGTCGGAAATGAAATGAGGCAGGGAACAGTAAACGATAAACAGTAAACAAGTTGGGTATTTTTTGCTCCCATAAGAAAACCTAACACAGAGTAACTTTTATTCAAGACTGGCACAGCCTTTTAAACTTGAATAAAGTCAGACAAATACATAGACGAACAATCTAATAGTGGGGGAAAAACTACTCTTCGCTGGCTGCTTTGGGGGTGCTATTGGATTCTTTTTTGCACTCTTGGTGGTGAGAACACCACAGTATTATGGACTGTGGTGTGTCTCTATTTGACGCCAGGAGCGCAGACACAACCAGCCGTGTCTCCCTGATGAGTCCGACCCAGCGGACGAAAGGCCTCGGAGCAGGCAATACAAATATATCTGCCTTCAAAAGGGATTGCGATGGTTCCCTTATGCAGCTAGTGAAGAGTTTTCATATCTGTAACATATTTTCTTAATTTCATGTTCCCAGTTTCTCCATCTTCAAATTCCGCCCCTCTCCTTAAGTCCAAATCTTTGCCAAGTCATTACTATAAAGATAGTTCAGTTGTTGGCCTGCGCTTGTTTTTCCCCCACTATTAGATTGTTCGTCTATGTATTTGTCTGACTTTATTCAAGTTTAAAAGGCTGTGCCAGTCTTGAATAAAAGTTACTCTGTGTTAGGTTTTCTTATGGGAGCAAAAAATACCCAACTTGTTTACTGTTTACTAAATTGTCATTAAGGCTAAGCTGATGTGTGGGCTATGACTACTCCCAACAAAACATTAATTTATTAAGGATGTTATTTTAAAAAAATCCAAATGAAATATAATTCTGATACCATGCACTGACATTGTAGAAATCAAACAGTTACTCCACATGCAAGATTCAGAGGTAGTGGACCAGCAGTTTAACTTGTTAAGTTTATAATAATGATATCCCAGATTCTTTAGATCAGCCAATATCAGCTTGCTGATGATACACATATTCTACCTGAGAAGGAATGTTGAAAAAAAAAAAAAAGGCAAAAGGACCCATTGCAATTTAGTGCAAAGAGTCATCTTCTTATGCACAATACCCCTGTGGAACTGTCTCCCAGAGGAGTGATCACAACATCTTTACTACCGCCTTCAAATGATCACAACATCTTTACTACCGCCTTCAAAGTGAGTCTGCAATCAAACACTTTAAAACTGTCAGATCTACCCTTCCTTACCTGCACCTTCAACCCTACCTCCCACCCACCCCAAGCCACACTCCCTGTTGTGCCTCATCTGATGCCACAGAGCCAGGCACAGCCTCCTTCCCAGTCTGTGGTGGTCCTGATTCTGTAGCATGCAAAGACAATGTTTATGTTGTCTGTTTATGGAGCAAAAAGCATTAACTCTTTTATCCCTACAACCCGGTTTGCAGGAATTGTACCGGGCAGCACAAAATCCCTTCTTTCCTTCCTGCAGCCCGGAAAATCGGTTCTCGCGGTAAGCGCTTTGAACTTCGCGCGAGTCGTGTCATCGGTACATGTCATGACCGGGTCGCTTGCGGGGCAGTGTTTATGAATGGAATGGATGCCAGACAGCCCCTACAGCGTGGGAAAATGGTCGCCGCTCTATTCTGGCTGGTTTGCTACAGCATATGTGGCAGTTCTCACTTTACACTTCTTCTTTTTTTCTCTAAATCCAGGAATGAAGGGAATAATCGTATTATAAGAATCTAGGAACAAGAGGAAGTAATGGTTCATAGAAAAGTAGGAATGAAAGAGTTAATTTTCGCTACCTTCACCCTTCAGTTCCGCCTCGCCACACACCTCCTGTTGTCTTTTTCCCTTTTTTTTTTTTTTCTTTTTCACTGGAACGACAATTGGCTACCCCCTAGTGCAGCAGAATCTTCACAGATATATGCAGCTGGCTGCCTAACCAGCAGAAGAAGAAGAGAAACAGTGTCTCATGTGCTTGTTCATGTCTGCAGCTGTACAGCAATCCACTACTCTTCACCTTGATTCATTTACATTGTCTTGTATTTGGTGGAAAGAAGTATAATTAAGCCATATCTGAGCACGCGGATGCGCATGTGTGTGTGTATACGTGTGTGTGTGTGTGTCTGTGTGTCTGTGTGTCTGTGTGCATGCATGCATGTGTGGGTGCATGTGTGCATGCATGCCTGCATGCCTGCCTGGCTGCATGCGTGCAAGCGTGCATGTGTGCATGTGTGCCTCTGTGTGTGTGTGTGTGTGTGTGTGTGTGTGTGTGTGTGTGTGTGTGTGTGTGTGTGACTATTGATAATAACATACATTATGCAAAATATGCATGATATATCAAAATAGAATAAAGTTATTTTCCCACAAGCATAGTAACAGTTTTTGAAAAGCTTTTGCCTTTGAGAAGCTTCATCAGAATTGATAGTCTTTACATCTGTCTATATCTAATGGTCTATATATGTATCACATATTAGAAGCTGTATTCCTATCACAAACAGTGCCATTTGTTATTACAATTGCTTTAGGCTTGAGATGCAAAGCTGTGTAAGTAAACATCATCATAACATCTTATAGTTATGCCCTAACATTAATATTTGAGATGATTGTATTTTACAGACCAAGCGACATGGACGACCTCCACAAGATGCAGGATGACCTTGAGAAAGTGATTGAAAAGGACGACACCAGCAGCACGGTGACAGGCAGTGACTGTGAAGAAACGCTCAAGCATGGCCCTCCGACCCTGAGACAGAAACTGGAGGCTCTTGTCCATTCTAATAAATTTCAGGTAAAGTGATCTTTCCTGTGAATTGTCAGATGGAGTGTTGATGTCACTGCATTTAGATATTATTGTCTTTTTTTTTTATATTGTGTAGCTCAAGACCTTCACGGTTACCACTCATTGATCATCTCTGATAGAACATCTCTGCAGTGTTCTCTGTAGTCTATAGTTGTCACGTTTAGTCAATGGCTCAAGAGCTGAACAACAGATATCAATAGTTTTGATTGCACCAGAGCCATGTCTTCATATTCTTCTTGAAACTCAAATGGATAGGCCCAGTGTCTCACAGGCCTTCCCTTCTACCAGAAAGCTTCCTCACTGTTGTTCTGCTCACATATGATGAGCTCTTGAGCCATTGACTAAACACGACAACAGTCTCTGCTGTCCAGGTCTGACACCTAAATGTCTTATGTCATGGACGTGTCTGCAACAGATGTTCTGTTGTCATACTGCCACCTGGACAGGGGCACTGGCTGGTCTGACTGCCTGATGTGGAAAATGGTGATTGTAGCCTGTTCACATTTCGAATAGTGCCATATGCTTGAACCTTGTCAGCAGGTGGCTTGAGTCATTTTGGTTGTGACATGGACAACACTGCAGCCACCTATGTGTTATTTTTCCGTAGATAATGATAGTGGTGCTTCTTTGCGCGTGATAGGCTTGTCATGCTCTTTTGATGACCAGTCCCATGTCAGTGTACCTGCCATTTACTTGCCAAGGTAAGCCTTTGTCTTCCAGCAATCTGGGCTTAGAACTGATTGAACTCCCCCATGCCCTCCCCTCCTCTTCAACCCTCTACAACCTTTGGTGTAAACATTTTTTGAAATTACATGTGGCACTTTTACCAGACGTGCCCGTCAGTCATGTTTTGATCAGCTGATGCTAAACCACTGAGACGAATTGTCATTCAGTCAGGTGGAAAGTCTCAGCTGCAAAACAATAAACCTTTCAAATGGAAGTGCATTGCATCAGTTGTTTTGACTACCTAAACAAGTTCAAACAGCCAATAAGCATTGACTTTACTTGCTAATGAATAGTGTTGATTCAAGCTAAACTGACCTTTTTAATCAATGGAGTTGATGATTGTGCATTTTTAAGTGCTTACTTTTAATTATTTCTATCATGTTTGTCGTAATGTTTGTTTTATTTAATGCAGCTTAGCTTATGACAGTCTGCATAGATAGAGTCAAGGAGCCCCAAATTAGCTCTTCAAATTTGCAGAAGTAAACAAAAGTAATGCCATGGGAATTTTTTTTTTCTTTTTCTTGTTCTGTACCACTTCCAGTGCAGGCAAAGGTTGAATTTATTTACATACTGATTTAGCGAGCTGGCTCATATAGCACTATCCCAAGTCAAACAATAAATAATTTATGTGTAGTAAAGACAAATCTGAATTGGTATCTCTGTGCTTTCATACTTTCTGTTGTGGCCTGTGTGTGTGTGCTGCAGTGGACAGGGAGGGAGAAGTTCTGCTGTTCCATACAGGATGCACTGTAGGACCTGTGTCATTAGAAGTGTGCAGTTCAAATCATGTTACTGATGAACCTTTTATTTTCATTACTCTGTCACTCAGAAAAACGCACGTGCGTGTGCGTGAGTGCACGTGCGCGCGCGCGCGCGCACACACACACACACACACACACACACACACACACACACACACCACGCACATGCACACGCGCACACACACACACACACACACACACACACACACACACATGCACATGCAGGAATAACAGCAAAGGACATATTAGATTCAACCTTTCTCTTAATTGTTTATATCAAAACACCAGTTTCATTTTCCAGAGCAGGAGACAAACTCAGGAAACTGAGGAATAATTCTAATGAAAAAAGACATAGAAATAAAAACATGCATTTTTGCTCCAATTTTTTTTTTTGCAGGGGGGGGGTGTGTCCAAATTAAAATAGATTTAAAAGAAAAACTGTTACTCCTGGACAAAAGGGACAAACAAATTACAAGACAAAACACGACGCGTTTCAACCTCTTTGGTCTTCTTCAGGCAAGATAAACAACATTCAGGACAATGAAAACAAAGCACGAGCAATCACTTATCTTCTGGACATCCATGTTGCACCCAATTTGAGAGAGAAGTGATCGCTCATTCTTCATTTGCCTTCCATCATGTCATGCCATAGACAGAGTGAAATTCTGCCAGTTTACTGCCCAAGTGGCCGGAAGCTTTGGGACTATTACCAAGCCTTTTTAACCTCAAATCTGATATTGACAAAGGCTGAAATGTTCCAGTAAAACAAATCTAGCACAGATAAAGAAGAAAAAAAAAGCAATCCTCCCCAAACAAGTGAAGAGGATGGAGCACTGAATTAGGAGGACCTTGTCTGGGAGATTTTAAATCCAATTTTCTCAGTTTGCTTTATTCAGAACACTATGCGCACTTTTACTCCTCTCCTAATCATCACAGCTGCTTGAAATTCAGCATACGTTGAGATGAAACACTTGTTTATAACATTGCAAAAGGATTTTTATGTAACTTGTCATATTGCCAAATTATATCCAATCAAAATTAACAAAATGCACAGTTTCATCTGTTAAAAAAGGTTAAATTTAACATATTGTAACTTTTTTTATATGTGAAAGTATGAAAAAATCCTTTTGTAAAGTTGTACCACAAAAGTAAAAAGAAACTCTTTAAAACTTGTTTGGTGTCAAAACATCGATCCTGTGGAGAATGAGCCTACACACAAAATCTGCTGTTTATTTTCAATATGGCCACCATTGCCATTGACATCCGTCACACTGTGCATAAATGCATGCCCGCACTCAGCCCAGCATTCACTCCGTGCACACACAATCTCTCCAAACAACCAGAAGGCGCACTACGATACTCTTCTTCTCCCCCTCCTCTCCGGGGAATAATTTACTAAACAATAATCAACTCTTCAAACTTTTCAATCTTATGTTCCTCCACTCCAGTGGAGGTACAGACATTCCACAGATCCATTAGCTGGGACCAAATTTCATCTCATTATACATAGCAATACATACATATATCGTTTACCGGTTTCTCCTTCTCACTGGAGATACAATATTTATATTTTCAAGAAAGAATAAAAAAGATGGCTTAAAATATAGGAATTTCATCGGAGTCCTGATCCAAGGGGGGAACAATTAAAAATCTTTGTGGGTCAACATGACAAATTCTTTAAAGTCTCTCACGACTCCGGCAGTCGTCGACCTCTTCACACTTAGGTGCTGCCACAGCACTGTTGTCACCCAACTGCCCCAGTTGCCTGTCCCACTACCGGTACTGCCACAGCACCGGGAAGGGCTGAAACACGAATGAAGTCCGTGTAAGTAATCTATTTCAAAATCTGAATAATGATAAATTCTTTTCCCTTTTCCCCTTTTCTTAACTCTTTTTTTTTTTTCTCTCCCCATCTGTCTATACCTCACCTGGTAATGGTGAATCGCAGGTGGAACTCGTTCTTCAGACAACCTGTCCGGTCAGTGTGCCCAAGCCATCTCCTTCCTATTCCTTATTTTTCCCTCCTGCGCTCTTTTTGAGTACACGTTCAGTGAGTACTCGTCTAACTCTACGCATTACCAGCCCTTGTTTGCTGACCAATGGACAACGTTCGTCCGTTCACTGAACTGTTTTAATAGCCACCAGCGACACCAATCACACTGGTCAGGCCACATGAATTATTGTTTCTTTTACCTTTTCTTTTCCCTACCTAGGGGAATGCTTTATAACAAATAAGGGCGTATGCGACGGAACGTCACATGTCGCCATGTGAGGCTACATCACATGACAACAACCAATTTTTGTATTATCAGAATGTATGAAAAATATATATATGTATATTTTTTTACAACAAAACTATGAAGAGATATTATAAGCAAAAAATTCTTCATTTTGGGGACAAAACATGACCTTAACGTACTGCCCACGTTGTTGCAGCTGGGTGTGGTGGTGCTAGTGATCTTCGACGTGCTGCTGGTCCTGGCTGAGCTGCTCTTTGACCTGGAGGTGGTGAAGCTGAAGGAGACTCACCAGGAGAGTGTGCCCCTGGTGCTGCACTACTGCAGCATCGCCATCCTCTCCCTCTTCTTGGTGGAGATCGCTCTCCGCATCTTTGTCATGCGATTGGAGTTCTTCAAACACAAGCTGGAGGTGAGGAACTGCAGCTGTGGGGTTAGACCAAGGACTCCCGGTCAATTTCTATTTCTCTTTTTCTTTTCTTCAGCATGTCTGTTTTTGCACTTTAGCTACCCAGTGCATTCCAGCAACTTTGTATGTTTTTTTTTAGGGTATCGAACAAACTTAAAATGATCTGTTAAAAGATTAGTCAACAAATAGATCTAATCCACAAGAAATTTTGTGTAAAAAGCTAAAGGTGGATGTTATTTGCTGTGCTTATATCTATATCTGCATGTTGCTGAAGTTTATAACAGACCGTTGTTATCTCTTGCCTCAGCAGAGAAAATCATGAGTCGAATTTGTAACCTCAGAGTCAAGTTCATGGTCATCTCGTACATTGCCAGTAAAATCACAAGCAAGCACATTGGAACCTGTACAGTCAACACAGCTTTCTGAGCCCTAGTCAACAAGTCAGAGGTGCTAAAGGCATTGCACTGAACACAGTTGAACTGAATGGACAGTCATCCGTATTGGTCATTTGCCATCACCGACAACATGAACTAAGAAATGATAGCTATCAACTTTCTACAACCAAATCCAAGCCCTGTGAAAATGGGTGGCCACTTCTGCAGTCATCAGATGGTGTTGTACAGCTCGAGGCTTCCCAGGTAAACTTGGAATTCAGTAGAAGCTCATCCTTGATGGTGGGAAGAGTTATTACCTGATAATGGTGGACCCGTGGTTCAGGGCAGAATTGTAGTTAAAAGGTTAAGTTGAAAGTGTTAAGAGAACACTGATCTCTGCACATGTTTGTGTGTGAGGGGACATGCATGTGCATTTTGCACTCATGCTTTTGCGTACACGCGTACTCTAAGATACTTCCATATCACATACATACTATGACATATCTATTACTGACACCCACATACACATTTTCTCTCACCAGTCATGAACATAAATTCCCAGGTGCATCAAACACACTCATGTACATGTGAACATAAACGCATCATGGGAGCATTCTCACAGGTGCACGCATACCAGTCACATGTACCTCACATACACACATGGCTCATTCTGGAAATTTAGATACGTAGGTCATTGGCCCTAGCAGTCAAAATTTTATGGTTTCATGGATTTTGAAAATGTTGCAAAAGTGGGGTGGAATGGGAGGGGGTGCTCAGGGGCATCTTGTGTTCCGAAAGTTCAGTAAAGATGAGAGATGGAAGGGCTGGGAGGGGGGGGGGGGGGGGATTGGGGTTACGTAGCAGAACATACCATCTGGCAAACTAAGCAGGCATTGCTCATGAACTGAACTCACAGCAGTGCACAAAACAGAAGGGAACAGGCTTTGACACTTGACTTTTCACCTTACTGATTCAAAACGGGGATGGGTCATTTGGGAGAACTATGCACTGCAATTGCACTGTCACTCATGCAAACACATACCCATCGAAACATGCAGTCTCACACTTACACATTCGAGCAGACACTCATCGCTCTAGATCCTGACACATACGCAACCATGTGCATCACTCCCACTGCTCTATCCCTCCTTCTGTGCTTCCCCCAGTTTTTCCCACTCCTGATTAGTTCATGTTGTGTGTGCAGATGTTTGACGCCGTCATTGTCATCGTTTCCTTCGTTCTGGACATTGTGTTTCGGAGCAGGGAGGACGCTGCCAGTGGTGTGGGGCTTCTGGTCATTTTGCGACTCTGGCGTGTCACCAGGATTCTGAATGGTATCCTGCATCCTTCTCTCACTCTTTTTTTCTATATTTTTTTTTTTGTCTTGATTATTTCCTTGGTTGATTAATTGTTAGCTTTGCTTTTTTTAGCACATGCTTTGTTTTTGAAAGAACCATTGCATGCATGCTTCTTTTTGTGAAGAAAAAACTCAAATGGGTTTATAGGTAGAAGAGATTGAAGATATCTTTTCGCATGTTCTTTTTAGGATGCATGCTCATTCTCATAACCCCATGGTGGCCCACTCAGTCCTGGTTTCCGGACCTCAAGTCCCTCTCTCATGTACCCCCCCCCCTCCAGTTGAACACCCGGTGGGACATGCTCAGGCAACCCTGCTCGGGTCGCCCTCACTCCAACCCCCAGATGCTCCGCCTCCATGCCTGGCTTCTGTGCCAGCTTGACTGCGAGCACCTGCCTCTACCTCCCGGACGGACAGGTCCCAGTCCGTTCTACACATTCTCTCGGGGGCGGGGGCCTCGCAGGACCTACAGGACCTAGCGACGGCCTCTCGCAGAGCAAGCACGGAGTCCTTCTACGACTACCGATGGGAGAAATGGGTCTCCTGGTGCTCAGAAAACTCTGTTCCCCATGATCACCCTTCCAATATCCAGATAGGAAATTTCCTATCCCACCTGTCCTCCTCCCTCAAGCTCTCGGCTAGCTCCATATGGGGCTACAGGTCGGCCATCTGCACGACCATCCGCCAACTCGGCGGACCCTCCTTTGAGAATGACTTCCATCTCAGAGAGATCTCTAGGGGGGTGGCTCTATGTGAGTCCCAGTCCCCTAGGTGCATTCCCCTTTGGGACCTCTTTATCGTTCTCGATGCTCTCAGAACACCCCCTTTTGAGCCTATCAGCACCCTTCCCTTTGACCTTCTTTCCATGAAAACCACCTTTCTCCTCGCCCTGGCTTCGGCCAGAAGGCGAAGCGAGATCCACACCCTCAGCGGGGACCCCAGAGACATTGCTTTCCACAGGGACGTCTCTGTCTCTCTTAAGTTCCTTCCCGAATTCCTAGCTAAGAATCAGGAACTGGGCAGTCCCTCCCCCTACATCGTCATCCGCTCACTGGCGGATATCCTAGGTGAGGACAGTGGGGGAGACATGGATCTGAGCCCTTCCAGGTGTCTGAGACACTACTGGGAACGTTCGCGCCCCAGGCGCGCTTCCCAGAGACGTCTCCTTATTTCTATAAACGCCAATAATAAGAAAGACATCTCGGCTGGCACTATCTCTAGGTGGCTTTCCAAGACGGTGAGATCTGCCTACGCCCAGGCGTCCAAGGATCTCCCCTCATATCCCCCCGGGCCCATGAGGTCAGAGCGCTGGCCACTTCCGCAGCGTTCCAGCACTCTGTCCCCTTGCGCCACCTCATGGAGGCAGCCTACTGGCGTTCGGAAAATCCCTTCATAAACTTTTATTTAAGGGATATCCGCATGACCAGGGCTGACGGCTCTAAAGGGATCTCCTTTGTGGCGGCTAATGCAGCCATATCGGTTAACCCCAAGAACCACTAGGGCACTCGCCCTCCTCCGATTCCGATAAATTCTGCTATGGTCTGACATGGTATAGTATATGACGCCAAAATGGGGAGTTTTTATTATACTCCCTGTTTGGCTAGTATACTTACCATGTCAGACTCTAATGCCTGCCCAACCTTCCCCTCTAGCGCCAAGGTTCTCGGGGTTACCTTGCGCGCAGGCCTCGATGAATGAGGTACAGGAAGCAGACACCGGCTTCTTCGTACGGCGGAAGTACGGTGGGCATCACGTGACTGTCTTATTACTGCATTAGCCACAAAAAATTTCGGCCTGGCAGAGCTGACTAACTGCCGTAGAATGCTATGGTCTGACATGGTAAGTATACCAGCCAAACGGGGAGTATAATAAAGACTCCCCATCTTTGAGCAGTTGAAAAAAAAAAGTGCCTTCTCACCAAACTCATGAGAATCTAGGTGCTTCACGCTTATTTACATTTAATGTGCTTCCTGGGTCACCCATGTCCCAGAGACATGATAAAAATTATTATATTTCTTGAACTGTTAAAAATTTTCTTATTCAGGCTTATAAAGTAAAGGCAGGGATGAATCAGTGCATCTTGGGAGGAGGCAAGGAGTTGGGGGAGTGACCTTTTCGAATGGTCTCACTGTCCTGAGTGTGGAAGGAGGAAGAGATAAATAGATCTCCACACAAACCCTACAGTGGCGACAAATACCGATGACCCAGGATATTCGTAGAGGTGGGCTGGTTTTGCTGGGATAAAAGAGATGCGAGAGGCTGGGAGAGTGAGCAGTTAACAACCAGATTAGATAAAGAAATGAACTTCCAATCAGTTAAAAAAAAAACCTCAAATCTGCTAGATTAGCAATCACTGTTTTTGTTTAACTCGAATCTGCTAAGTTAACAATTACTGTTTTTTTCTTTAACTATAATTTTTTTTGATAGGTGGAGGGGAGGAGAAGGGGAGGGGGTGGTGGCAAGGGAGGATGAATCGCTCTAAACCCTTGCTTCCGGAAGTATGTCTTAACCCATTCCCATGTTCCAGGTATAGTGTTGTCAGTGAAGCGCCAGGCAGAAAAAAAAGTGGAGAGAGAGCAACACCTGAAGGAAGCCTGTGAGCAAGAGCTGAACAAGTTCCGCACCTACTGCACCTCCTTGGAAGGAGAGATCGAATACCTGCACCGGCTGCTGAAGGAGCATGGGATACCCTTCACAGAGAAGGTGCAGAAGCGGCCAGTGGGTCATCAGATCAGCGTGCAGGTGGAGGTCAACCACAGGATGGGGGAGGAGGCCAGGGAAGCAAGTGGTGGCACACCCAACACAGCAGAACAGACGGCAGGGGCGAAGTCCCCTGATGAACACAGCAGAGCAGCAGTGAATGGGACTGCCGATCCTCCCACGTCTTCTAGGCCTGCTTCGAGGTCTGCTCAAGGGAGAGAATTCTCAGACGTCATAACCTTGGAATCGTCGGAGTCTTTCTCCTGATGACCGGGTTTGCGTCATGGCGACATCGTGCAAGGAATCTGTGCAGTGATGATGTGGATGGTTTGCGAGTTGGGAGGGTGAAGGTGGAATGTGTGCACATGTGCGCCATATTTGTGCACTACCTACACGTGTATGTGCCTTATAAACTGACTATATTTATATTCATGTACACCAGTGGTTAAGCAGAGCTGTGGTGTTCAAAGTGATGAACACAGTTTACTGATTGTTACTGTCATTGACCTGGATCTGTGTTCACTTTTGTGCATGGGACCTATAAAAGATCTAAAAGCAGTATAAGAATCTTATGTGATGGTAACATAGTCCAAGCGAAGGATTCAGGCTTTGGGACTAAAAGGGGGACTTGTTAGTACATATCAGCATACTTTGTTGTCAGTATTCAATATTCTTCAATATTTGTCGCTAATTTCAGGTGTTATTAATGTTAAAAAAAATTTACTGTCTATATGGAAATGGACCCAATAAGGATGCCAAATAATTTTAGAAGACTAGAGTGACATAACTAATCAGGGTATTTGATTTCTTTTTCACTGTTTAAAAACCAAATTACATGATTTTTTTGTACGATTTTTTTTAGGGTGTTCCTCTCCCCATCCCCTGACAAATTGAACACGTGTTTTTGAAGGAAAAATGTGTGTATGATCTACTGGCCATTGATTGACACACCGTTTCATTACAGTTATCAGTTTTTTTTACAGTCATTTTTTTGGGCAGTTAGATATGGTGGGACAGTTCAGTTATGCAATCTTTGTTGCTGGAGTTGGATATAGTGGAGCAGGTCAGTTGTTCAGTCTTTGTTGGTAGGCTTGAATGTGGTGGAACAGGACAGCTTGTGTAGTCTTTGTTGGTGGTGTTGGATATGGTAGGACAGTTCAGTTGTGCAATCTTTGTTGCTGGAGTTGGATATAGCTGAGCAGGTCAGTTGTGCAGCCTTTTTTCTTTTTTTTTTTTTTTTTTTTTGAGTGTGGACTTTTTTCACTCTTTGATTTTTGCCTTTTTTTTCTTTTTCTTTCTTTTTTTTTGAGTGTTGTGTTTTTTCACTTTTTTTTTTTTAAAACAACATGCACTTCATCTACAACAAACATTCTAAAGAACAGATTCTGTGAATAAATCCTCTCTCTTCTTTTTAAAATATAATCATTACACAAAATTCCATTTGTTTATGAAAACCATTTTAAAGTACATATTCTGTCAACAAGTTCATTCTCTTCTCAATAGTCCGTGGACAACAAAACAAAACAAAAAATAGTTGTTTTACTCTTCTCAACAAAAAAATTCAATGAAGTACTTTTCCGTTTCACACCTGGGTTCTACTTTTTCATTTCAAACCTCAGTCCTGCCAACTCACAATATTCATTATCTTTCCATTGTCATTCTAATAAATCCCACATTTCATTCTCCATCATCTGAAAACTGTTCAAGTATATCACAAAATCTAATGGGATGACTTATAACGTTTTCAATAATAAATGAATAATGAATAGAAAATGAAATAAAATGAAACGAAATATAGAAAATGAAACAAAATAACATTAAACAAAAATACAAGACCTCCTTCTCATTCAGCCCTGATAGGACCCTTTGCAGTCGGCTGGGTTATAAACAACATTACCTTCATTCTCGTTCAATTTTGCCCTCTCAATATTCAAAATGTGTCAACACAATGAATTAATGAATAACTTTACCTACAAAAGCAAATACAAAAGAAGAAAAACAAACCAGCCCTAATGGCAACTAACACTGAAGAATGTGCAATAACTGCCCGTCCTTTGCAGTGTTTACAACATCACTACATAATGTTTATGTCAGTGTAATCACAACTTCGCATGGGTTGACTGACAAGCCTGTCTAATAATGAACATATATATAAAGAAAAAAAACAAAACAAAGAAAGAAATAAGTGAATAAAGAAACATGAAAATAAGACAGGACCTCATTTTTCTCAACTTGGCATCCCCATGTTCAAAATGTGTTGACACATGGATCAATGAAAAACAAAATTAAGGTCAAAAACAGATTAAAAAAGAAAAAAAAAATGGACTGTTTAAAGTGCAGAACACCGACAAAATACATATTTTCTGGAAAGATCAATAAAATTCATCAATGCATCACAAATAAATTGTTTAAGTCCACATTTTCTTTGTTTAAAAATTATGAAAGGAAAAAAAAAGAACTTGTTGCTATCTTTCATAATGACCTTTTCACTAAATAAGTAATTCCCATTGTTTTGATTCATTTCCGTAATGATATAAATGTATGTAATTCCCATTAATGTTTTGATTCACTTTCGTAATGATATAAATTCATGCTGTACATTGGATGCATACATCTCTATCTGTTTACAAAATGAATATCAAATATTTACAAAAAAAAAGTTCTAGGAAGACATCTATTCTTCCTCACTGACTCTATTTACAGTACTATGCAAAGAATCTGCATCAAAAGTTCAAGAAGGACGCATTTATTCCTCCTCATAGTCACCACCATAGTCAACACTGACAAGTTCATCAGTTATGATAAACACTGACAAGTTCATCGGTTATGATAAACACTGACCAAGTTCATCAGTTATGATAAACACTGACCAAGTTTATCAATGAAGACAAAGCCCTCTGGTTCCTCTTCTAGCCAAGAACTATGAGACGATACTGAAGTGGGTGTTGATGCGATGACAACATTGCGGTCGTGAACGTCTTCCCCCACAACCGAGGCAAGGCTGGTGCTGTCATCGCGGCTGACGACCTCCTCCTCTAGCAGACCTGCAGCTATGGAGGGATTGCTCTCAGCGCTGAGCAAGCTCATGGAAGCCCTCCAAAAGACTCACTGCATCAGAGCTGTTGGAGTCCTGGTGCTGACGGGCAACTTTGGATGGGTGGCTGCACTCACCGGAGTGTGAAGAGCTGCTGTCCAAACAAGGCAGCCAGGGCTTCTGCTCTGAGGTGGAGTCATCCTCTTCTGCCAAGCTGTGAGCGTAACGGTCATGAGTCTGTCTCTGGGACCTTCTGGGGGCATGTGCTGTGGAAGTAGTGATGATCCATGCCCAGAGGAAACTTGGGCTTGTCTGATGGTGTGTGGTCATACTGGGGCAACGGTCAAAGTAAAAGACCTCCACACTATCCACAAAAAAAACCTTCTTGGACTTCGAGCCAAAGGTGGTGGCAGGCCCAGGCTCTGTGACAAAGCACGAAACAGAAGTCATCACAGATGGACACCTCCATTGTCCAAGTCTGCTGTCAAGAAGCAAACGGAAGAGCAGAGAACCAGACGGGCAGGAACAAAAGCAGCACCTGGACAGCTAACAGCCTGAAGAAAGGAGATCTGGACCAGACACTGACAGAGACCCAAGGTCTGGACACAAGAAAAGCAGGAAGGAAAGCGACCAAGCAGGAGACCAAAGGCTGGCAGCAGAACCAAGAACCACCAAAGACAGGTAGAAGGTATTTTATCCACGGCACCTTCGGAAGTATCTTCTTCCTTATCCATGGTCACAGTTGGTCGCACCTTCGGGCATATCTTTTTCTTTATCCATGTTCACAGTTGGTCCGATGTTTAGATGGGTCATGCAGAATTCTAAGCTGCTTCTGTAAACATATTGCAGTTTCAGACAGGAGGACTACAACATCAGCCAACAGGAGAATGAATGGCTTGATGGCATCTGGTGATAAAGTTTCGCCGTAATGATTATTGTCATTTATATCCGGCGCTGATTTGTTAATTAATAATGATGATGATTGGGCTGCACATATCTCTTTGTATAAGACCGTGATTACATAGTCGGACATCTTGGCGCCGATTCTAATGTGTCCATGCTTTGAATGCAAAGTAATAATTTTCCGCCTATGCTCTTCTACCAATAGCAGTTCTTTTTTTCTTTTTTTTTCATTCATGATAGCATCTATTTCAGAAACTGGCACAAGTACAAGAACGGCACTTGAAAATGTTGGTTTATATTTCAGGGACGTTGTTTAAATGTGGACAAACTGATAAATGAACATTAACAATTTTTTTTTTTACTAATCTCTTCTGAATTCAATATCTATAGTAAACATTTCTGTGCGTTGGGTCCGTTACTGCATGACCATGAAATAAAGGTGACCGAGAATTCAGACCGAAGGCCGCATACGCCACTTTTCCCCAGGCATTTTGCAGAGCGCAATATTTGGTGTTCTGACAACTTCCATCCCCACTCTCTGTCATTCAAACAGCCTGAGGGCGTGACTCCAAACATCGGAAGCAGGGGAGATGACCCAGTACAGGGGAGACGTTATAGCCTGGAAGAGCTCCCCAACCTCAGGGACTCTTCTTCACCTGTGTGGCACTGTTTTTTGTTTGTTTTTTCCCTCCACCACCTCCGCCTTTGCTTTTTTTTTTGTCTTTTGTTTTTTGTGTCTTTTCTTTTTTCCTTTTGTTTGTTTTTTTTCTTTTTGTACAGGCGGTCTTTTTTCTTTTTCAACTCTCACGCACCATGCCAGTCTGTATGTTGTATTGCCACCAATGGACATTCTCCTGCAGACTTGAATGTTTTGGCGTTTGATACAGCTCATCAGGGTTTATTTTTGTTCTAGTGTGTGGTGTTGGATATGGTTGGATGGGTCAGTTGTGCAGTCTTTGTTGGTAGTGTTGGATATGGTGGATAGGCCAGTTGTGCAGTCTTTGTTGTTGGAGCTGTATATGGTTGGTCAAGTCAGTTGTGCAGTTTTTGTTGGTGGTGTTGGGCATGGTGGAAGAGGTCAGTTGTGCAGTCTTTGCTGGTAATGTTGGATATGGTTAGACTGGTCAGTTATGCAGTATTTGTTGGTGGTGTTGGTTAGACAGGCCAGTTGTGCAGCATTTGTTGGTGGAGTTGGATACAGTTGGCCAGATCAGTTATACAGTATTTGTTGGTGGTGTTGGATACAGTTGGACAAGTCTGTTGTGCAGTATTTGTTGGCGGTGTTGGATACAGTTGGACAAGTCTGTTGTGCAGTATTTGTTGGCGGTGTTGGATACAGTTGGCCAGATCAGTTATACAGTATTTGTTGATGGTGTTGGACATGGTTGGACAGCTCGGTTGTGCTGTGTTTTTGGTGGTGTTGGATAGGGTTAGATTGGCCGGTTGTGAAATTTTTGCTGGTGGTGTTGGATACAGTTGGCCAGATCAGTTATACAGTATTTGTTAATGGTGTTGGACAGCTCAGTTGTGGAGTGTTTGGGTGGTGTTGGACATGGTGTAGGTCTGTTGTGCAGTCATAATGGATGGGTATAAAAGCAAAAATTGAATTACTGAGCAGCCAAAAGAAGGAACAAACAACTTACTAAAGAGACACAATGCGTTTCGACCTGTTGGTCTCCTTCAGGCGGGACAAGCAACATTTCAAAACGATGAAAACAAAAGACGAACAAACGGTGACTCATCTCTTCTCTCTTGTTGCAAAATGTGGCGTGGGTGAAAGACTAAAAGTATGGAATGGAAAGAGAACAGGGGAGAGGTTGGGAGGGAGAGGGTACAGATTAAAATGATAATACTCATTAGCAAAGGGAAAAAAGGACGTGAAAGTAATGATATAATTGTATGGTTATAATGATGATAACGATAATAATCATAATGACATATCAATAATGATGGGAATAGTAATCATACTACTACTACTACTATTAAGAACAATGACATCAATAGTGATCAAAGTAATGATAATAGAGAGAGAAGAAGAGAGAAGAATAGTGACAATATCGTAATAGAGAGAGAAGAAGAAGAGAGAAGAAAGGGGAGAAGAATAGTGACACTAATAGTCTACTGTGTAATTTGTTCTTTCGTTTGGCAGCTCAGTGATTCCATTTTTGCTTTTATGTTTCAGTATCAGCCAATGGTCAACACTCTTTGAAACAATTACTGATGGGCTTGGGTGTGGTGGAATAGGTCAGTTATGGAGTCTTTGTCAATAGGGTAGGTAGGATATAGTGAGACACTGTAGTTGTGAAGATGTGTGTCGAGAAAAAGGGGGTATGATCGTCGGATCTTTCTGCATTCCCTGCCAAATGAGGTCAGCTGATATTAGGAGAGGAGTTACCGAGTGCAGTCCTGTCATATATCTCGGGCCAGAGTGAAACGCTCAACCACATCGTCTTCAGTGATCATTGTAGAAAATGGGCGATTTGCCTTCTGGAAATCTAGTTCAAGGCTTTGAAAGGTAGATGCGCGCGCACACACACACACACGCGCGCATGCACACACACACATTACACACAAACATACACGCGTGTGCACACACACACACTTACACCTAAACCCACACTTGTGTAACTAAACACACTCATATGCATGTGTAATTATCCATTTAATGTTATATCTTGTATTTCTTAATGTTCTTTCGCTTATGCTTACTATGCTCTTTTTCGTCGTATAGGACTTGACTTGTCTGTAACAGCCTTGAAAGGGTTACATGTGAACGGCTTGGTTTTCTTGAAACTCCAGTATGCTTTTGTTATTTATTGTGGTGTTGGTTAACCATACTGGAACTGTTTCCATGGCTACGGCAGTAATGGGAAGATGCATATGACTGCCACTTCTTGAAGCAGTTCCTTTAGGATTGGGAACATGTTTGTTTGAAGAAGAAAACGAAAGATGCTTTTAAGTATTTCAGTAAGCTGTGGCCATAATTAGTCCTCCAGCCTTCTATTTAATAAAAACGAAAGACATTCATTTATAAATAGGATTTACCGGGTCAATGCCAATGCAAGTTGCATGTTAATAAACTCAAGAGGTTTACTGGCTCAATGGGACTGAATGAGCTATAATCAAATGGGGCATGGCAGTGTTTTAAAATGTAAATAATGTTGTATGAAGTCATATCAGCATTAAATGTATCGCAGATTTTTTTTCTTGTGTAATTTTTTTTGTATTATTAATTATTACCAAAAGTTTGGTTTCACAGTTTGCCTTTTAAAAAAAAAATGTGTGTTCCAAATTAGTTGGAGGTGAAGGAAAGGTCAGCAGCTCTTTTTGAGTTGCATTATGTGATTGGGGACAAACCTCTTGCCAGTCCAGAGAAATCTGGCCAACAGAAATCTCTGTTTTCTTTTTTTTTCTTTATTCAGTTACTATTTTCTCCGTGTAAAACATTTATTTCATTGAAAGTTTAAGGGGGCCGTTTTATGAATTGGCTGTTCATTATTTTTGTTTTAATTCGCTGGTGTTAGCAATGTGAATCTGTACAGTCACCCAATTGTTGTGTAGGGGTGCAAATGTGGATACGCGTGTTGTGAATTTTGGCATCATTTTCTTGGCAGCTACAGTTGCAGAAGAGCGAAACCTGTTACACAGGAAAATGAATACTTTGTATAGTGTTGTTTACAGTAATCAGTCGTTTGTATTCACTGGAAAACATATATGCATTGTAAGTAAATATCAAAGCAAGTGCATGTAATCAAGATCAGCTTATATCAATTTGATTTGAATCAAGAGCTTGAACATCACATCATGTCTTTATAACAGAACAGAACCATATTACGGAAGTTCAGCAGGGGAAGTGAAATATTCATCGTATTAAATTGAAACTGATTGCCTTTTCTTCATTTGAACTGTTCCATATCTCTACAGTTAATTTTGCAGACTTGCAATACTTTTTCCTGTGACAAGGGAAGGGCAGCTACTCTGAACTCCTGGTATAAGGTCAGTGGAGGGTGAGGCTGGAAAGATGGCGTTGTAGATATACATAGGATGAGAAAAGGTACCTCTGAACACTGTTGGGAGGACTTGGCAGCAGTTTCAGCGTCTCCTTTAGTGGGTTGCCCCATGACCTTAGACTGAAAGCTCTCTTTGGACGTTTGCTGGTAAGGAAACCGAGTCTAAGTATGGTAGAGTGTGACTGTGAGGGAAGTGGCATGATGGGTGGAAGAGAAAGCAGGAAATGGGGGAAAAAAAAAAAAAAAAAAGAATCTAGCAAGTTTCAGTTTTTCTCAGGTATTTGGCAGTACAACAAAGAATTTTCCTGCAGACAGTGGAGTACAGACAAATTTCCTGTATTGTACTTTCAAGTGGTAAACCAACAGCTGGTAACAAGAAAGCTTTGCTGGCTTCAAGTCCTTCTTACAATAGGAACTGGATGACATGAAAGTTTTGCATCATTGCTGCCATGGAAAAGGAAGAGCCATGTGTCGAACGACCAGAAAATTAGGTGAATTCGGATATTTTTCAGGTTTTTTTTTTTTTTTTTCCCACTTACATCTTTAAAAAAAAATGTTCATTCTGTGGTGAGAAGGTGCTAAAATGAAATGTCAGTTTCCAGTTCTTGCTCTTTAATGTTGGGGACAGATTGGCTCTGTCTCCTGGTTGGAATGCCTTCTCCTGATTCCAGCTCACAGCTCAGTATTACAGCCGTGTGTATGAACACTGCTATGATGTGTTTCGCTGCTGAAAATGACTCTGGTACTTGTACAGATCTGGATATTTGAAGTGGAGGTTGAGGGTAGCTTTTCATTACAAGGAATTTGGTTATTTGATATCTACCATTCATTCTTGTCCACTTGTCTTCTAATTGAAGACTGTGGTATGTTGTGTTCCAGTGGTAGCCAAACTCTGAGAGCCAGAATAACCTTGGAGGAGTATAGGTGATATTGCCAGTAATTGTTATTTTTTTGTTGTTGTAATAACGTTAGGAGAGAGAGAGACAGAGAGAGAGAATCTCAGACTGCTGACAATGTAAGATGATTTTTTTTTTAAGGATTTGAAACATTTGAATCTCTCTCTCTCTGTATATATAAAACATATATTTATGTTTATATATAGTGATGAAAAATAAATCATCAAACCGCTGACAGAGTTCAAATTTTATACGTGTAGCTTTTGCCTGTAAAAGGCTTCTTCAGGACTCCTACTCCTTGAAATAACTATATATCAAATGAAGAAAAGAATAACTGTCATTATCAAAGATACATTTTGAAAGGAAAATACACACACACACACAACACCACACACAGATATATATATATATATATATTTTTTTTTTTTTTCCTGTTTCAATTCATAGTTTGTTATGCAAGTCATGCAGCTGTGTGATGGGGGAAATAAAGTGTTATCTACAGTGTTCTAATATTTTTTTCCTTTTTCAATAACGTTTAGTCTCTTATGGAACAAACAAACAAAAAAAAAGAATACTGCTGGAGGCTGTGAATGTCCCAAAAGCAGGACTGGAATAGTGAATGTCAAAAGTACAGGCCAGGTGTATCAAAGCACCTTGTTCTTGTTTTAACATGAGTGTCCTACCTGCATGATTGATGATGATGAATCTCCATGTTGATATAGTTTGAAATTCTATTCAATCTGTAAATTGATACTTTTGTGCCAAAGATTATGCAGATTGGATATTTGTGAAGTTGTGATAGATTTTATTTATTGAAAGATAAGTTTAAGAATGATTCAGATTTTATTCATTGAAAGATAAGTTTAAGAATGATTCCTTTACTACTCAAGATCTGTTTTGAATCTCCAAGCTGATTGATGATGTAATATATTATCAAAAGCCATGAACTTAAGATGTTTACTGTTTAATGGTCAAATTATGAAACTGTTGTTTTTTTTTGGAAAACACTGAATCTTTAAGTAACTTGGTATCAGGAGGTGAGGTTTGTAATCTCCATACAAACATGTCTCATAGGAGTAGATCTGTACAATGATCTGTTCATTACCATATTACAGATAAGAAGGATTTTTTTTTACTTGCTTGTATCATATTCATTGAATTATTGATTTTTAAAATCTGCTGTCCATTTAGCAGTTGACAATGGGGTTGTAAACTTTTAATGGCCAGTATGTCCAGAAATGATGTATTTCCAGTATTGTCTTTGAAATCTGTTTTTTCACGTTCCAGCGGGGCAGGTTGAGATAGTGTAACTTCATATACAAAGTTCACTTAGCTGCAAGATTTTTACTTTTCATTCTAGAAATAATAAGAGACAAATAAGCCTCAAAATGCGTTTGTTTACCACCACTCTTATTTACTGAAGCTCTCCTCTGATCATTGGATTGTTTTCAAAATCACTATCAAGCAACCTGCCTTAATTCAAGAAGCAGAAGAGAATCAGTATGTATGTGTAATGACATGATATGATATAACTCAGAATATTTTGGGTTCACATGCACCTTTGATCTGGCCAAGGGTCTGAATGTGTCAGCTGGATTTGTCTGTTCTATGTTATTTGTGTGGCAGACAACTGCAGAGGCCACCTCAAAACTCCAAGCCTGTTTAAAAAGGAAACGGAAAAAAACTTTGAGGTTAAAGCAGAACCTGATGTCGTAAATTCAAACTGGTTCTCGTAAATTCCAAAGACTGGCTACAAATCTGTAAATTTGAAGACTTGTCTTCCAGCTAGATGGGGAATAAGCAAATTGTCACAGGGGCAAGATGCAACATGTATTGATTTCTGTAGGTAAAGTCTGTAAAAGAGAATGGATTTGAGCAAGATGTATCGCTTATAAAGATTCGGGTCAGGTGTTTCTTTTTCCCTCTGAAGAATATTGCAAGTGTAGACACAGTGTGCAGTTTAGGAGAAGACTGATTGTGCATGGTATGGTGTGACATGGAAATGTCTCGGTGAACAGTAGAGATGATCGGGGAGGGAGGGGGGGGGGGGGGATCACATATGGATATGATGCTCACGTTATATCAATATGCTTATTGGACATACCCTTTCAGTCATGACTTCACCTTCTGTTTTATTCTTCTGAACCACCACCACTGCTCTGTTTTAGTGGAGACTTCACCATTTTTGATTCACTACAGACATTTTACTTTGTGTCAACAGAGACTACACCATTTGTTCCAGGTTTCTGAGGCACTGCAGACAGTATACCCAGTTTCAGCAAAGACTTCACCATCTGTTGTAGATTTCTGCATCATTGCAGATATTTTACCCAACATACAGAGGTAGTCTGCAGGACTGGTCAATGTCTTGGTCTTGATTTCATGAATATGCTGAGCACTAGCTGTTTCATCCCGGATGTTTCAGTGATTGTAGACAATTTTGTTTTGTTTTTGCGTGGATTGCTCAATTATTGTCACTTAACTATTTATTTGATTTTTTGAGGTTTTCTGTTTCTGTAGATTTTGTTTTCCATTCTGGACTGTTATGTCTGCAATCATAGACTGTTATCTATTGTGGTGTGGATGTCTTTAGGACTGATTATCTTCTTAAATATCTGTTAGTCAAAAGCACCCTACGGTGGACATTTAGACATTTAATACTTTCTGTTCAAACTGGACATACCAAAATATTACCGCATAAAATGACCGCAGCCTGTATTACTTAAAATATCCGAGTACAAGGCTACAATACTTCAGCAAAAATGCAGTGGAGATAATGATGTGAGGTGTATATTTTGTGGCAGAGAAGCATGTTTTCTTTCTTGATAATGAGACACTGCAGAAGAAAATATCAATCGTAAGTGTTGATATGTGTAGAGCTAAAGACAGACGCGTAATGTGCACCCATGCACAAGTGGAACTGTACTGAATGAAATAACTGTGTTGGTTTGAATATGCGTTCAATATTTTGTTTTATTTAAGATCTTCTTTGATTTTCTTATCACGATGCTGAGAGTGGCTCTTGGGAGATGGGAAGATAACCAGATACGTGAAGTAGTCCAGTCATCCAAGGCAAATACCATGCGCTACTGTCCATTGTACTTGCACAGACCTGCAGCTTCCAGGAATAGGCAGTAAGGGAGCAGAATTGTTAACAGGGGTTCCTCTGCTTGTGATGGCTGTCTTGCCTCTGCAAATCAGGCTGTTTTGGACAATCTTTGTGTTGTCGCGCGGCCACT
Organism: Conus canariensis; assembly: GCA_033310375.1. NCBI lineage: Eukaryota > Metazoa > Mollusca > Gastropoda > Neogastropoda > Conidae > Conus > Conus canariensis. The sequence continues at coordinate 41,325,034 of CM065739.1, forward strand.
AACTAATAGCAAGGCTTGTTCCCTACACTTTGTGAAAAGGGTGGAGTGTATGTCCTGAGTCCTGATCAGAATGCCCTCTCTCATCTTCTAGGGGATCACGACCCAGCAGCCTCAGTAAGCAGTCCACTGTGGAGGTTCTTTTCATTTCCAAGGATGTCAAAACTACTTAGACACACGGAAATGCCCCTTTTTCATCCAGATCATTTCTGTTTTGTGTTGAGCTCAATAATGACCATGCCAAAATTGTAAAGAGATAAGCACAGTGCATTCCATATAAACGGTTGTCAAACGTTGTTAGCAGAGGTGACTTTTCATCAAGTTTCAGCTGTTGGTATCTCAACAGGGCATCTTATTAGCCAAAGTCTCTGGCGCCAGACATTTTAAACTGGTTTTCCTCAAATGTTGGCGCAGAGTAGTGTGGGCATTTCATGACAGCGTTCAGATTTGGGTTTAAGCACATTCTCAGCTTCCTGTTTAGTTTTTCTACTGTGATGAGCAAGTTGACCCAATCTGCTTGCTCAGTCACTTCGGCAATGACTCAGCTGACCTCTGTCATTTTGAGCTCGTCCTTGAACCTGCCCTGTTGTGCATGTGGTGCTTGTCCTGGTGGATGGACAGCAGAGATCCCTTGATTTGAGACACTTATGTTGAGGCGTGAGTGGTCTTTCCTTTATCGTGGGAAAAAGGGAACACAACTCCAATGCTATCACACTGCAAACGCATGTTTTTAAACGAGGTTTTTGCAAGGCTTTATACTGTTAGGGTAAGGTAAAGGTTCAGATGAGGGTTAAAGTTAGATTAGGTTAGGGTTAGGGTCTGGTTTGAATAAGGATCAAACTTTCGTCTTCCTGAAGTTGGAGAGTCTTCCAGTTTTACATCAGAATTTCCATCTGTAATGCAAAAACATGGCCTATGTTGAAGTTATAAGGAACAAAACAAAAACATACACCCCCTCCCTCCAAAAAAAAAAAAAAAGGTAGACAATGAGTCATTTTCATAACAAAATCATCAGTGTATCAAAAATTGATAAAATTCACTGTTGTATGGTGAAGGTTTTCTTTACATTTTTTTCTTTTTGATAAAAGGGGCTTATTTTTATAATGGACTGAAATAATTGTTTTATGAAAAAAATTATTTAAATGAAAAATATCACTGAAGAATGAAATGGTACTTAAGATGAGTATAGCTTGTTTTATTTTTATCAAGGATATTCATGGCTTATAGATCGAAGGTGCGTGAGGTGTTCATACATATCTGTTGTGATTTTATACATGCCTTCTTATTTGGGGTTTTGTTTACAGATAATACTCTTTTGGTTTTGTTCTTGCGAAGAGTTCACAGTGGCTGTACACTTTGGAACCATGAACTATGCAACAAAATGGATAACTGGGTTAATCAGTTGTGGTGACTGTGTACTTTTTTTACTCTAACATTATGTATTTTTATGGAAATAAGCAATATATCACCTTGATAGAATGTTACCAAAAATTAAAACTGTCATTCATCGATAACATGCTAACGTCTTTTTTGTTTGCTTGTTTGTGGTGAAAGCTGATAGTCGTGATATCAACGTCCATATTTTGTGCTTTGCATGTTCTATTTGAACAAACTGATTACTTGTTCTGGCGAGAAAAATAATACTGTTTTCCTGCGTGAACTGACTCAGAGTGTCTGACCGTTGCTGAGACCTGAGCTCTCGCAGGAGCAGGCTGTTTGCCCCCATACGTGTGGGCTAGCTCCACAAGTTTGTTCATCCAGTTGGATGCCTGTTTTACAAGTTCCAGTCTGTTTAGCAGATTGCAAACTGATCACACTCATCTTTACTTTTCAAATGCCACCAAGAGTGAATCAGTAGAGGACATAGACACGTAAAGAATAACCTTGGTTACTGTTATTGTCATTTCGTTTTTCCTTTCTCTGTCTCTGTCTGTCACTCACTCTCTTTCTCTCTCCCTCTCTGTGTCTCATTCTCTCTGATATTCCGTACCTAAGAACATGTTTTGTGTTTAATGACAGCAGCTTTGGGAGTATTAACTTGCTGATACATCTCTCTCTCTTTCTTAATCTTTCTCTCCCCGCCCCCTTCCCTCACTGCCTTCAAGTTCCCTTCTCGTTGCGCCTCCCCCTCCCTACTCCCCACCGTTCCTCCACTGTCAATCTTCTATTCCTTTTACTCTGCCCTGGACCAGGTTGTAGTCTGATGACAGATCGAGGAAGCCTGGAGATCCTCGGGCTTGCCGGCATTCGGTGATGGCAGTGCGATGCAGAGGCAAGCTGATGAGACCGGCCAGGGCAAAGGCCACCCGACCGTGTAGAACGCGTTGTTCAGCTCCCCTGTGCAATCGGCCACCAGACCTGTCCAGGGTGGAGTGGAACAGAATTCACCCTTGTCAATGCGCAGCACGAGAAGGGTGTGGTCTGGTTACAACAGATGTGTGTGTGTGTGTGTGAGAGAGAGAGAGAGAGAGAGAGAGAGTGATTGTGTGCATGCGTGTGTGTATGTGTGTGTGTGGTGTGTGAGTGATTGTGTGTGTGATTTGAGTGTGTGTATGTATGTGTGTGTGTGTGATTTGAGTGTGTGTGTGTGTTCTGGCAGACTAATTCCTAGACCCCTAATAAAGGTCAAGTGATGGGGTAAAAAAAAAAAAAGAAAAACCTCTGGGTTTAAACCTGGTTCATGACAATTCTCGTTCCCAGGATGTAGACTGTAACCATGATGCCTTCTCTGGCCACCGAATGAGGCCCAGTACAGCAGCAGCAGCAGCAAAGTATCACTGATGAGGATTTCCAGTCAAAACAGTGCGCATTTGCAGCTGGAAGGGCATATGAATGTTTGATGCTTCTGTTTGCTTTCTGTCCTTCACCTTTCCTTTCTGTCCTTCACCTTTCCTTCCTTTCATCATCTTTCTTGGTCGTTTTCTTTCTCTTTCCTGGCATTCTTCACCACATCGGTGTTTCTTTTTGTTTTCCTCTGCCTCGTCATTTTCATTGAACAACTCCATCTTTTTGCTGTCCGTCTGTCCTGTCTTTCTTTTCTTCTGGCTTTACTTCTTGTAACCACTATTCTCTCTCTCACTCTCTCTCCCTCTCTCTCCTACTCCCTTTTTGTGTATATTTCTCTCCTTCCATTCTTTAGTTCCTTATCAATCTTGTGTAACACTCTTTAGTTTTTGTGCTTTGTCGTTTTCTGTGGTTACACAAAGACGCCATATTGAACATGTACATAAACACATTAGATAAGGTTGAGAAAGAAAAAAAAACCTGACATGTCATCTCTACCAAATATTTCAGTGATCAAGAATATGCCAAGCAGTAGCAAGAAAATGTAGAGGGGGGGGGGGGGGGGGGGGGGACTGGTCAGTGGAAGATCTTCAGAAGTCCATACTCCCCTTCCCTTGTCCCTCTCCTCCATCACCATCCACTCCTTCAATCTCCATCGTCTCCTGTTTTCCAGGTAAACAATCTGTCTCCGTATATAGTTTCTGAACAACACTGTTTGTGTAGGCCTAGACAGATAGAAAAGCAGAAGGATTAACAGACAGACAGACAGATATAGACAGACAGATTGACAGACAGGCAGAAAGGTACAGAGACTGATAGATAGAGGGACAGACCATATGAACTACTGAAGACCAACCTGCAAAGGCGGCCCCAGACAAGTGCCAATGTCCTGGTACAATGAAGAGACAGATATAGACAGAGAGGCTGACTGACAGGTCGGCATAAAGAGGGAGAGACTGATGGACAAAGACACAAACCGTGTGAACCAATCAAGACCGACCTGCTAAAGGCGGCCCCACGAAGGTGCCAATGCCCTGGTACATGTTGACCACACCGAAAGTACTGGTGAGGTGTTCCAAGCCCAGCAGTTCAATGAGGACCATTAGCTGCAGAACCACGAACATCCCTGCACAGACAACACAGGCAGGCATAGAGATTCAGCAAAAACCATTACCTGCAGAATCACGTATGTCCCTACGCAGACAGGCATGCAGATTCAGCAAAAACCATCTGCTGTTGAACCAGAAACATCTCTACAACACAACACAGGCAGGCATACAGATTCAGCAAAAATCATCTGCTGTTGAACCATGACATCTCCACCGACAGGCAGGTATACAGATTCAACAAAGCCCTTAACTGCAGAATCACGAATATCCCTACACAGACAGGCATACAGATTCAACACAACCCTCAGCTGTCGAACCACAAACATTCCTAAACAGATAACCCAGGCAGGCACACAGATCCATCAAAATAAATGCGAAACATCCCTACACACACAACACAGACTGATAGGAAATCGAACTAATTCAACACGAACCATCAGCTGTGGAACTATGAAAATCCATACAAGACAAATCGAGAGACCCGTTCAACGAGAACCATTAGCCTAAGAACCACAAATATCTACACAGACAGATAGACAAGACAGACAGACAGGTACAATGTGGATCATCAGGTGCAGAACAATAGAAGGAAATTACTTTTGTCCAGCTACTGGGCTGGGAAGGACAAAAAACAGGAGATCACCTAAATCGGTGTTCCACGACCCCTGTTAGACAACGTCTCCATCATTCTCAATCCACCAGACGACAACAAAGCCTCTCAGTCCCCATTTCAGGTCCTCTATCACTCAAGTCGTGGCCCAGTGGACCCACCAAGTGAACGAAATGATCCGGGTTCCAGGGTTCAGGTCTCAGATACAACTTTCTTCTCGCTTCCACGTAAGTAGTGGGATGGGGGTACTAGTATGTTGGATGCGACCACAAACCAAGGTTCTGCCTGCCGCATGCACTGGGCGCATGTCAAGCAACACAAGGTAGCAAGAAGGTATTGTTGTTTGTAAAGCTGTGGAAAAAAAAATCTACCACTATCATGAGTTATCAAACACTGTAGAGAAGGAAAAAATTGTGAAAAAAATCCATTCCTCTGATAACTCATCAGACACGGCAAAGAGTGGAGAGACGCACCGCTTCAACGAATCAATACACATTGTAAAGAAAGGAAAGGCTTTGGGAAAAAAATCCATCACGAAACACTGTAAAGAGAGACAAGAGTGTACAAAAATCTACCATTTTGACGGGTCGTGAAACGGTGGAAAGAAAGAAAATACTGGAAAAATCCACCATAAAACACTGTAAAGAGAGAGAAGAGTGTGGAAAAAATCCACCACTGTGACGGATCATCAAACGGAAAAAATCCACCACTGTGATGGATCATCAAACAGTGAAAAAAAAGAAAGCCTTTGGAAAAATCCACCATAAAACACTGTAAAGAGAGAGAAGAGTGTGGAAAAAATCCACCACTGTGACGGATCATCAAACGGAAAAAATCCACCACTGTGATGGATCATCAAACAGTGAAAAAAAAGAAAGCCTTTGGAAAAATCCACCATGAAACAGTGTAAAGAGAGAGAAGAGTATGGAAAAAATCCACCACTGTGATGGATCATCAAGCAGTGAAAAAAAGAAAACACTGTGGGAAAAATCCACCATTTTGATAAGTCTTAATCCAAAGCAAAGAAAGAAAAGACGGGGGAAAATTTCACCACTTTGATAAGTCATCAAACACTGCAAAGAAAGAAAAGTCTGTGGAAAAATCCACCATTTTGTAAGTCTTAAAACAAGGCAAAGAAAGGAAAGTCTGCGGAACAATCCACCACTTTCATGTCATTAAAAACTGTAAAGAAAAGCCTACAGAAAAAAAAATCAACTCACTTTGGTAAGTCATTAAACACTGTAAAAAAAAAAAAAAAGAAAAAAAAAAGAAGAAAAAACAATCACTTTGATAAACCATCAAAAACTGCAAAGAAAGAAAAGACTGTGGCGAAATACACCACTTTTGACAAGTTGTCAAAAAACTTGTGAAAAAAAAAGATTACAGAAAGGACCACCTTACTACAAAGAAAGGAAAAGACTATAAAAACATCCCTCATTTTCGTAAGTCACGAAAGACTGTAAACAAACAAAAATGCATGTGGAAATAAGTAAATAAAAAAAAAAAAAAATGAGTGACACCATATCACGGAGCTGCACTCTATTATTTTTACTACAATTTCATCCAGCGGAATCTGTTGTGCCCAGATGGTTCTATAATAAAACAGTACAGAAAACAAGGCGATATAGCGCAATGCCGCAGACTGACAGGGAATCCAACGCTTTTCCAGCCATCCCTAGGGTACTGCACTCTCCTCCTGTTTCACACACAATTCCATCCAGAGAAATCTGTAGTGACGGAAAAGGTATCGAATACAAAAGAATAGGACAAATTACAATGGAACAGAATACAATGAAGCACATTACGATGTAATGCAATGCAATGCAATACAATACAACTTGCATGCAATACAATACAATACAATTTTACATACAACAAAATACATTGCAATGCAATACAACCACCCAACCCAACCCAATCCAATCCCAATTTCACCCAGAGAAATGTTGAGACCAGACGGGGTCACAAAATACAATAACGCAAAAACAATACAATGAAACAGTTTCAGCCAGAGAAATCGGTTGTAAACAGAAAGTTACACAAAATAAAAGAACCGAACAAAATATAGCACAGTACAGTACAGTACAGTACAGTACAGTACAGTACAATGCAATACAATACAATGCAATGCGATAAAAAAAACAATACAACGAAACTGTTTCAACCAGATAAATCGGTTGTAAGCAGAAAGTTACACAATATAAAGAAACAAACATTTACAATACAATACAATACAGTACAATACAACACAACACAGCACAGCACAGCACAGCACAGCACATATAATACAATGCAATGCTACGCAATGCAACGCAACACATTCCAATGCAATACAATACAGTACAATACAATGCAATACGGTACAATACAATTCCACCCAGAGATACCTGTTGGGACCAGAAAGAGAGAGAACACTGAAGACGAGAATACAGCAGAATACAATGCAATGGAATAAACACACTTCAACACAGTACAGTATAATAGAATGCAACACAATGCAATACAAGTTAATACAGAGCAATCCCACACAACATCCTCACAGTCCTCCACGCTCTCCCAGCCTCTTCCCATCCCCATCCTCTGGGGCACTCACCAATACAAGCCCCGAACAGCAAGGAATAGGTCACCATGAGGTAGTACTCGGTCAGCAGTGGCAGGAGGCAGGTCAAGAGGCCGGCCAGGATGAGGCAGGCACAGTTGAGAGCCAGCACCAGGCGTGGCTGGTAGTGGGCGATCAGACCCGTCAGCAGGCGACCCACCACGTTGCCGATGCCGAGGGCCGAGACCAGGAAGGCGCCCAGGGAGGCCCCGAGGTCCAGGTGTTCAGCGACCGGTGGGAGGAAAGTGGCGGGCACGTACATACCTGTGTATGGTGACAGTCAGGTGGCAAAGTCATGTCGTCATGTCTTGTTCTGGTAAAGACTTAGGACAGCCTTTAGGAACGTGGCAGGCACATACATGCCTGTGTGTGTCGTGACAGTCGGGTTGCACCGTCGTGTCATCGTGTCTTGTTTCTGGTACAGACTTAAGACGGCCCTAAGCCTGCTCTATAGAAGGATTGGGAAAAAAGGTGTATTGAAGATGTCCAGTATATACTATGACGGACTCAAATACTGAAATAAGTCTGGAAGCCAGATTCTTCCCTATGTTTGTCCATTTGAGTTTTAGGAATGTTAAGTGTTCCTGCTGGGCCCTATGTAAGTGCTCTAAATAATAATCATATTTGGACAATCTCGCTCCGAACAGTAATACTGAAAATAATCTGGTGTCAGTGTTATTAAAAACAGTAAAAGTCTCAAAGCTTCTGTACACTTTTGTGTACCAGCATTTCTTTCTTCTTTCTTAACAGTCCTCTCTTGTTCAAGTGGCGTTGTGCGATTAGCTGTCCTAGTTTGATTGAGCTCTCTTCTTGGCTCAACCGTGCAGCAGCCTCTCACCACGACGTCTGAACAGGAGCAACTCTAAATGCTGGCATGGAAATAAAAAAATGGTCCCTACAGTCATCTAGCCGCAGTAAAGACTCAGATGCCTGAAAGCTCGCGCACACTGACAAATCAAAAACTGGCCTGGCTCTGCCTCTGACACTGCATAAAATCATCATTTTAATACCTGTCGGAGAAGCCGCTAATTTGCCAGTTTACTGATTGAATAACAGTAGATTAAGTATAGTATTCATTACTGCACAGGCGGCTCCATCAGGGCCGTCACGTCCTCAAAATCAAATCCACACCGAAAGGTTTGCTTCAGAAAAAAAAGAAGAGAGTAAACCTGCTTATATTGAACATAACAAAGGACGTAGAAAACCGTATCATTCGTGATGTCCGGGAATGGATGGTTGTAAATAAACATTTGCTTTAAAAGATTTCCTTTTAGTTTTATGACCTCTGGCACGCGGAAGCTACAACTGTCTTGTTCTTAACTAAGATGAAGTGAATTTTAAACGGACAGAAGCTGAACTACAAAATGGATCGGTGAAACTTTGTTTCCATCTGTTTGCGCCTTTAACTGCCAATTTGCCGATTATTTCTGAACCTTTTGAAATCCACTGGCTCTTCGGGACCAGCGAGATCAATGCTGATCTATAACGGCCAGAGGCCATAATGGAAAGTGCTCTAATCATCAGGTGCTGCCATATCATCTTTTTTTTTTTTTTTCTCTTCATAAAATATTAATGTCCTCTAACTGTGGGTTCAGAGTGATCCCAGCACTCACTCTCGATGGAAGGGGGTGGGGTGGGGGTGGGATGATGGAAGCGAGGGTGTGCGAGGAAAGGGATAGAAGGGGCCAGGGAAGTGGGGGGGGGGGGGGGGGTAAGGGTGAGAGACTGGTATAATAAACGAACTTGGTTTTCGGATCCCGCCGTAAGTGCAAGAGTATGAACATGTGCTAAGTGCACACTGCCAGCAAATAATAACACACACACACACACACACACACAAACGTAATCTAAGCTAAGTAATTCATGGAATAAGACATCAGGATTTAGCTTGATCATTCACAATCATATCTTACATTTCTCTAGGCTACGGCCAGTTTGCTTGCTCTGTTTGGTCAGGGTTTTTCTTTTCTTTTTTTTTTTTTGCTTTTGTTTGTTTGCTTGTTGTTTTTTGTGGCTGACGCAGTAAACAGACGCCAGATCAGCTGTCCTATGTTTTTAACAGACAGCATGGAGCTGCTTCCGCTTCCTTTGATTATCCTGCTAAGCGTACAACAAGAAACACGTACTGTGTTTTTTGTTCTTCTTTTTTTTTTCTCTTCATTTCTTGATTCACCGTGAAGAGTTGTTCGCTATCGTCCATTAAAGCTAGGCCACTGGGTTCGAGCGCAGACCTCAACTGGGTTCAAACGGCTCCTGGATCCGCCCTTTGATCTGCACTCCTTCTTTCCGGCCAGTATGGTTTGTTCACGTCTCGGACTGTTGGAGTGATCGCGGTGACAGACATACAGACAACACACAGCTTGCTGGGCAGAAGTCACAAGTAGTGTTGGGGAACAAGAGCTGGCAAACCATTCCTCCATTATTAAGACTATGACTTTGAATCTGTCTGTCCATCCGTCAACCTATCTATCTGTGTGTGTGTGGTGTGTGTGTGTGTGTGTGTGTGTGTGTGTGTGCGTGCGTGCGTGCGTGCGTGTGTGTGTGTGAGCGCGTGCGAGCAAGTGCATGTATGTATATGTGTCTGTGTATGCGTGCGTGCGTGCGTGCGTACGTGTGTGTGTGTGTGTGTGTGTGTGTGTGTGTGTGTGTGTGTGTGTGTGTGTGTGTGTGTGTGTGTTTATTATCTGCTGGCAGTGTGCACTTAGCACATGTTCATACTCGTGCACTTACGGCAGGATCCGAAAACCAAGTCTCTCACCTTTACCCCTCCCCACTTCCCTGGCCCCTTCTATCCCTGTGTGTGTGTGTGCTCGTGTGTGTACGCACGTGTGTGCTTGCGTGCAAGTGTGTGTGTGTGTGTGTGTGTGTGTGTGTGTGTGTGTGTGTGCGTGTGTGTGCGCGCGCGTGCGCGGCGCATCTGTATACATTCGTGTGTTAAAGAAAAAATGGGTGAAGGAGAATCACAGACAGAGAGAGACATAAGACTCACCCACAGACATCAGAAAGCAGGCAGTCCCATACAGAACAGCCGATGGTCGTTTCATCAGAGACACGTTGGCTTTCAGCGGAAGGCAAACCCAGTGATATAACTGAGCAAGGCCGGTTGACTTAGCTCTTGTGGTCGTGGTGACTGTTAGCTCACTAGTATCACGTATCCATCTCTCTGAATCACACCGGCGTTTCTTTGATGACGCCGCTGGCACATCATGGCCGAGGGTTCCGTGGCTTCCACTGACGGCACTTTGGTTCAGCACAACTGGAAACCCATTTTGAAACTCATTCTGACCTTTCAGTGGACTTTTCCGTTGTCTCTTGTTCTTAAAGAAGTTGCTGCTGTTTGTATTCAGGTGTAAGGTGGACCTTACCTCCAAGCCAGGGGCGTTCCTTTCAGAGTGTGGCGACCAATCGAAAGAAATACTTTTGGCAGTTCTGGCGTTCACCCTCTCTTCACAAACACCGGTATTCTTTGCCTTTTCAGACCCTATCGCTTTGATTCTTTCTGGATGTACGCCTGACGTAATCATCCCCTCTTGTTCTGTGGTTGTGCTTGCTCCGTAAAACTTTGTAATGTTGTCTTCAGTGTTTAAGATCTCATCACGGTGATTTTCAGGAGACGCAAGCTTCTCTTCCATCATGTCTCTCTCTCCTGCCGCTGTCTTTGTTCCCGCCTCTCTTCCATCCCCTTTCATTCCTCCTTCTTCTCCACCGTACATGATGCCGCCAGGCAAAATACTGTCAGCTTGAAGGGGTGTTTCATCCAAACATTTCTGCTCCGCTCCAACCGCTGTACCTTCGCTGGGAGGTGTCTGTACTTTGGAAGTCCTTCCATCGCTATCTGGTGAGCTCAGTGGATGAATGATGAGTAAAGAAGATTTGGCAGAGATGACACACAACTTTCTGGAACTTTGTAACCGATTCACGGGCTTGAAGGTGGTGCATGCTAACACACAGAATAAGACTAAGCCTGAAGCAAGGAAGGTGGCTCCCCTCCACCCATGGCGTTCCACGAAGACGCTGAACACTGGAGCCAAGGCGAAGGCCCCGATCCCCGAGCCGCAGGCTGTGATACCAAGGGCAAGGGCACGTCTGGCGTGAAAATAGTGCCCAACAATCACAATGGAGGGTAAATACAGGAACCCCAGACCTATCCCTGCACACAGAACGCAACACCAGTGTCTGACAAAAAAAATTGTGGCCAACAATCACCAGTGAGGATAACAACAGGAACCCAAGACCTACCCCTGCATACAGAACACAATATCAACTTCTGGCCTGAAAATAGTGGCCAACAATCACATTGAGGGTAAATACAGGAAACCCACAACTACCCCTGCACACAGAACATAGCACCAATGTCTGGCATGAAAATAGTGGTCACCAATCACCACTGAGGGTAAATACAGGAACCCCACACCTACCTTGCACACAGAACACAACACCAATGTCTGGCATGAAAATAATGGCCGACAATCGCTACTAGGTTAAATACAGGAATCCCAGATCTACCCCTGCACACAGAACGACAACATCAACCTCTGGCATGAAAGTAATGGCCATTAATCACTAACAGTGGTAAACACAGGAACACCATACCCATCACTGCACATTCAACAACAGCAACCTTTGATGTTCAGTCCCTGAGACAGAAGTGTGTTGCATGTAAACGGCCACTTGGAGCCACAGAGAAGAGCTGGGTTTGAGAGCGATAATGTCAATGAGGCTTAGTAACATGGGGGTCCGGTTCCTGTCTGCCTACGAACAACAATAAACCACAGTAACAAAATGGAACTGGGTTTAATTAAAAGGCCCTGTTGATGTTTGGACCTAACAAGATGATCCCATTTCACATGGGGCCGTATGCGAACTGTCACAAAGGACACATTGCCCCATCCCCGGACACCCCTAAACACCCTGGGGTAGAACCAGAAACAGACGTTTAACAACTGCTGGCAAATACAAGAACTACAGATCCATCCTTGCGTACTTTACGTTTTTGATAAACGGACAGCTGTAACGAAGGAAAGCACAAAAGTGTCATGTAGCAAAGCATTGTGTTAAATCCTGATGTCTCGAACTAGGATATGATAAAATAAGGTGTTACACCACAGTATAACAAAACACATCATTAACTTTTAATGTAAGTGTGGCGTTAGACACCAATACAACCAAAGAGTATCTTTACACTGAAAGATAACCAAATGATGCGTCAAACTCTGATATCATGAAACATTATATCATAAAATATAGAGTTTCACTCTGGTGTAACGAAGTATTGTATCAAATTATGACTGAGAAAATATGGTGTTAAAGTTGGGTATAACAAAGCACAGCATTTAGGCTAACTGTTACAAAAAAACAAAATAAAACAAAACAAAAAAACAAAGGGCGTTAAACTGCCATATAATCAAAGTGTCCTATTAAACCCTGATGTAACTAAGCAATGTGTTTAACTCCGACATGACAAAATATGACAACAGACTTTGACAAAATGAAATACAGTTTTAAGCACAAGCGAAGAGTTCATTTCCAATATAACATGATCTAATGTTAAACTCCGGCATCACAAAGCATAATGTTAAACTGTAATATTGCAAAGTGTGTTGTGAAACTGCAGTCTAAAGAAAATGCGTGTTCAAACTCTGATATAACAACGTATGGCTTTAAACTCTGATATAACAAAGAACAGTACCAAATATTTATAACAAAGTACTATGTTAAAACTTTGATACGACAAAACAAGGCTTCAGACTTGGATCTGATTAAAAACAGTTTAACTCCGATTTAAAGCAGCACGACGTGAAACTCTTGATATAGCAAACTTGCCTGGAACAAAGCATGACACTGAACTCCAGCAGAAAAAAAAAAAAAAAAACACAACGTCAACCTCCATTGTAACAATGCATGGTGTTAAGATAAAAAAACGTATAGCGTTAACCTTGCATGCAACCCAGCTCAATCTTCACTCACCTCCCGCAAGGCCGTAAACGAAGATGAGCACTTGGATGGACGTACAGAGGATGGACAGGGCAAAGGACACTGCCGCGATCAAGCAGCCAAGGATCGCGTTCTTGCGGCAGCCGTATCGGTTGACGAAGAAACTCACTGCTGGTCCTGGAATGTTCAAAGACGTGTACCGTTTTTGCACAGGAACAATGTTAAGCTGCAGGCATTCTACCTGGTGTTCTGTGTGTCGCTTTGTTTTAAACGGTATTCTGTCTTGGTAGTATTCTGTCCCGTCATTCATGTTGAGGATGTCAGTGCTTGGATCGGACATAGGTAGCAGACTGGCAAGTGTCTACATCAAGCCAGTTTTGCTGAACAATCAATCAAACGAAAAACGCCTATAATAATGATGATTAGATGGCGTATTTGTTAAGGGTGCACTTTGAAGACTTACTCGCTGCGCTTAACAAGATGTCACGATGACCAACTCATATACAATCGTTCGTTCACACATTCTTCTCATACGCTGTAAACACAAATAACAGGCAAACTGTCCTGATCCTAAGCATACATACGCAATTACAAAATTATCATGCAAGCAGTACATACTCGTCTTGTTTTTTTTGAAGATACGTACTGAAACCTGTTTTGAATGCAGTGATAGAATCTGAGTTTCTGGCTCGGAGAAAAAAAAAAGCCTTTTCCTCGTTGGGGTTTTTGTTTTTAATGTGTAGAGTCACAGTAGACAAGCAGCATAAGTGGAGAAGCCGAGCTGACCAGGAGGTATGTGAATGAGAAGACCAGATGACAGCAAACAAGAGGGTGGAAAAATTTTGGCCGACACTGGCAGAGCTGAGAGCGGAGATTTAATGTGACGTGTTCGATAATCTTGACGACCAAATCAAAAAGCATCACCTTGGATTCTTTGAAGACTGTTGAGACTGACTGATTTGTTGAAAGTCCCTATCTGTCTGCGTACTGAAACTGCCTGATTTATCCTGTATGATTCGTCTCTCTACCATAGCTGTTTGATTTGTCCAACTACTAAAGCTGCTTGTTTGTCTAAAGCCTGATTTGTCTACCATAGTTGCACATTTGTCAAATGTCTACTACAGCTGCATGTTCGTCCAAAGCCTGATTTATCCGTCTCTCATATAGCTTCTAATTCAAACACACAAACATTGATATGCAGACTGGCACAGTGCATACAAATGCATAGTTAAGACAGTCAAGTCATGAGGTAACGGAAAAAGTAACAAGCAGACCTGTATTAGATAACAGCGGAAAACAATAACATCATAATACGGGCAAAGAGAGCAAACTCGGAGACAGCTGCAATATTCATTCAAATCGGTTAACCAGCTAGATTAAAAACAATTCAGACGACAATTAAATGATTAGTCGAAAAGGCAAGCACTGTTGGTCTAATACCCTCAACCATGACGAAGTTCGAATTACAGAAAGCCATTTGGAAGAAGTCAGTCCCAGTCAGAGTCCAGTACACATACTAGCTAGCTAATCAAAGGAGCTATGCTTTTTGTTTGATAAATGACTACAGTTTGAATGGCTATCCAGTAAGCAGAAGACCAGAGTCAACAGATCTCCAACTGCCGCCACCATCCCCTGTCCATACTGTGATAGGTCTTTCCGGGCGCAGATGGGCCTGACCAGCCATCTACGCACTCACCCCCGATCCCAGGATGACTAGATGGTCTTCGTCGTCTCGATGGACAAAAAACAACAACAGTCTTCGTTTGATTAACACCCAATCATAGCTCCGTTCAAACAACAGCTTGCTATTCCGCACAGGTGAACTGTTTGTTGGAAAATGATAATCATCAAAGCCCAGTTCAAAGAACAGTTAGTGGATCAACAAATGTCTACTGTTCCGTTTCATGATTACCCCCTCAGAGCAGAATTCAAAGAAAACTCGGCCAATCGGTAAAGGTGAACTGTTTGTGGAATAATCACGGAAATGATTTTGTGGAATAATCACAGAAACAGAGTCCAGTTCGAATAGGTGGCAGCCGATCCGAACAAATTAACTGTTTAATCAAGTCTTAAAAAAAAACACCCAGCCGATCAACGGAGGCCTTACTTCTAACCACAAAAAAAAAAAGAAAAAAAAAGAGAAACATCACTGACCAATCAGAAGATAGGTACCGTTGAGCACGGAGGACATCCAGGACACCTGTTGGTTGTTGGCGGCGAACTCCTTCTGCAGTGAACTCAACAGAACGCCCACAGAGAACCCCACCCCATCCACCACAACGGAGACCATGAAACTGGCCAACAACACCACCCAGGCCCAGCCACCATCCATACGCTGGGCCCAGCCGCCGTCCATACCCTGCTGGTAATGGTACGGCTGCTCCGGCAGATTTAAGGAAGATGGTGGTGGTGGTGGTGGTGGTGGTGGTAGTCCTGGTGGCTCTGGGGGTGGTGGGGGTGGTGGGTAGCTTGCATCGCCTTTGACGTCAGTCATCATGGCCGTTGGCGTTGGTGATGTGGCCGGGAGGAGGCATCTAGACATGGCAGTGAGGGAGACGTGTGTGTGTGTGTGTGTGTGTGTGTGTGTGTGTGTGTGTGTGTGTGTGTGTGGAGAGAGAGAGAGAGAGAGAGAGAGAGAGAGAGAGAGAGAGAAAGGAAAATTTTATGACAAAGGTGGAAATCTTGTATCACAATATGACATTCGACTTCATCAAACACATTCTCAGGCTATACAAATCAAGAGAGAGAGAGAGAGAGAGAGAGAGAGAGAGAGAGATATGAACACACTCACACACACATAGTTAAGCGTACGTGTGTGTGTGTGTGTGTGTGTGTGTGTGTGTGTGTGTGTGTGTGTGTGTGTGTGTGTGTGAACTCTGAATTTGTTGAGATATATGCGACTCATGTGTTTACTTGATGCTTATTTTTGTACTGAATATTTAAGATACTTTAAAAAGAAAAAAAGGATATTCACTCTAGTCTTTAGTTCTATTGTAAACGGACATGACAGAAAAAAGCTAGGAGACATGTTTGACCCTTTGAATGTCAAAAGGAGAGACCCATAAATTCAGGCTTTTCCGGATTTTTATTAAATGACAAATCGCATTAATACCCTTTGTGTTTAAACTTTAGCTGTCTGTTGCGGGCCCATGATGAATTAATTGATTATTCTGGGACTTACTTGACAAGAAAAATTTGAAAAGAGAGTTCACTGTAAACTTGGATCTCACAAGGATGTATACTGTAAACCTGGTGAAGTGGGGGAAAACAGACGATCCTGCATGCCCCCTCTGCCATGAAAAACAAACAGTGGAGCATGTCCTAAGCTCATGTAAAGTAGCCCTGGCTCAAGGAAGGTACACATGGAGGCACAACCAAGTGCTCAAAGAAATTGTACAAGTAGTCTGGGCTAGTACCAACACCACAAAAGGGAAAATCAGGACTCCAAAAGCACCCGCAACATTCTTCACGGCAGGAGGCAGCAAATCATGGCCAAGAACAACAGTGCCACTCGAAACATGCAGGCAGAGTCTGCTGGACGGGGCAGATGACTGGGAGTGCACTGCAGACCTCCCAGAATGGAAGAGTCACCCAGAGATCATCAGCAAGAGTGGCATGAGACCAGACATAGTAGTCCACTCTAAGTCAACCAAGCAGCTGATCATGATCGAGCTCACGGTGCCATATGAGAACAGAATGGAGGCAGCTCAAATCTACAAGACTGAAAAGTATGCTGATCTGGCAAACAGCCTGAGGAGAGAAGGCTATCAGGTCAAAGTCCTCACTGCAGAAATTGGAGCTAGGGGGTTTGTAGGAACGTCTGCATACAGCCTCATGAAACAGCTCTCAGTTGCAGGGAAGGAAAAAACCAGAGCCCTGAAAGCAATGGCAGAAGCGGCAGAGAGGTGTTCAAGCTGGATCTGGTCAAGGAGGAACAAAAGTGAACTTCATAAGGCTTAATTTCCCTACAAATATCAGGTGTCCCTGTGGCTCAGTGGTTAAAGCGCGAGTCATTAAGTGGAAAATGAGCATGTCCAGAGGGTCATGGGTTCGAATCCCAGCCATGGCTCGTCCCAAGATGGGAAAAAAAGGGGCAGCAGAGGGACATCCGGAGTCATGAACCGGGTGTGGCCCAACCCCCCTAGAGTGTCAGGAGATAAGGGCCGAAACACTTGCTTGAAGGGGGCTTCTCTTCTGAGGACTCTCTGCTGCCACGCTCTCCACGAGTTTCTTTCTACTGATGCATGGGTAAACCATTGACTTCCGGGAATAGGCCGGAGGACGTCCGGGAAAGACCGGAGGACACTGGGAAAGACCAGAACCAAGGGCTCTGTGGGCTGGCTCCCCACTTTGCCTTAAACATGTGGCTACTAAAAATAAAAGGAAAAGATGCTCCCAGGATTCACCGAAAGGGGGAGAGAATGATGAATCCATCGGTGCTCAACCAATCATGACTGCAAATCCCAAACGGACTATGAACATGGACCAAATGGAATATCCATGTGTCTGTGGAAAGCGTTTCGCTACCACCCGTGGCATGAAGATCCACAGAACAAAGATGGGATGTGTGAAGACTCATCTGAATGAGCAGCAGCGCACTGCATCAGCAGATAAGACGTCGGAAGACCAAGGCCAGGATTTAAACCACAGTGCCAAGGACATCCACGCTGTTGGTTCGGATGAGGAATTTGCACAGGCCCTCGATGCCAGGCGCCTGAAACTCAACCTGCCACGAGCAAACGAAACTGAAGATTGGGAGAAACTGGATGCAAAAATCGTCCAAAGACTCGATGCACTGATAGGGAAAAGCACCCTGGAACACAAACTAGCCACATATGGGGACATTGTGTATGCCACATGTAGAGACGCCTATGGAGCAAAACTACCCAAAGAGAAAACACCTCCAAAGAAATCCAGACGCCAAGAAAAGATGGACAAGATCAGGGTCCAAAAGAAAAACCTCAAGATGCAAATGAAGACCGCACTGCCAGCTGAAAAACAAGGCTTGGAAAAACTGTGGAAAGACCTGAAAGAAAAACACAGTGCCCTCAGCAAAGCGGAATCTGCGAGGAAGAGGAAGAGCAAAAAGAAGAAGACACAAGAGCGCTTCTTCAGAGACCCCTTCCAGTTTGCCAGAACACTGTTTGAGCAGCCAAAATCTGGGACCCTAAGTGTGGACAAAGGAGTTCTTGAGCAGCATCTGAGGAAAACATACTCTGACCCACAGAGCAAAGCACCACTCGACATTCAAGGTCTGGTGTGGCCAACCAACCCTGAGGAACAGTTCAATGGCAAGCCTCCAACGTTGGCGGAAATCAAGAAGGTGGTCGACAAAGCCAGAGCCAAATCATCACCAGGGCCAAACGGAATACCTTACCAGCTTTACAAGAAATGTCCCAAGGTGCTGGAGTGGCTCCACAGGCTGCTGCGATCGGCTTGGAGAAACCAGAAGATCAGCGGCCAGTGGATGACGGCAGATGGTGTGTACATCCCCAAAGAGCAAAACTCAAGTGACATTAGCCAGTTCAGGCCAATATCACTACTGAACGTCGAAGGGAAAATCTTCTTCTCTGTCATGGCAGTAAGTCTGACCAAGTACCTGATGGAAAACAAGTACTTGGATGTGTCAGTCCAGAAAGGTGGCATCCCAGGCGTGGCGGGCTGTGTAGAACACGCCATAATGATCTGGGACGCAATCCAAAAAGCAAAAACAGAAAAGAGAGACCTGGACGTAGTGTGGCTTGATCTGGCAAACGCATATGGATCTGTGCCCCATGAGATGATACAGTTGGCTCTTGAGATGTACCATGTGCCAAAGAACATCCGCGACATGCTCAAGAAGTACTTCAATGGCTTCTCAATGCGGTTCTCTACCAAGGAGTACACAACAGACTGGATCAACTTGGAAGTGGGTATTGCAATGGGCTGTGCAATTTCCCCAATACTGTTCGTGCTGGCAATGGAACTCATCTTGAAAGCAGCAACAAACAACGCGAGACAAACAGACCTTGGCGATGGATACAAGATGCCTCCTCTCAAGGCCTTCATGGATGACACTACAGTGATTTCATCCAGAGAAGACGAGACACGTCATGTGCTGGAGAGGCTGGACGACATAGTTGCCTCATCCAGAATGAAGTTCAAGCCAAAGAAATCACGGAGTCTCTCACTGAGGAAAGGAAAAGTGGCCGGATCTGTGGTCTTCAGTGTTGCCAACCAGGCCATTCCAACAGTCACAGAAGAACCAGTCAAGAGCCTTGGAAGATGGTATGATGATACGCTGAAAGACACACAAAGAGCAAAAGAAACCAAGCAGATGGCGGAGGAAGGCTTGGAGACCATTGACCAGTGTGGGCTCCCTGGCAAATACAAGGTCTGGTGTCTGCAGTTCATGCTGATACCAAAGCTGCTATGGCCTCTGATGATATACGACATCTGCACCAGCATAGTGGAGGCAATGGAAGCCAAAATCAACAAGTTCACAAGGAAATGGCTTGGTGTCCCACCCTGTCTGACTAACATAGCGCTGTACTGTCGCCAAGCAAAGCTGAAACTACCCCTGAAATCCATCCTGGAGGAATACAAAGCAGGGAAGATCAGACTTCAAAGCATGCTGGAGGACTCAGGAGACAAGGTGGTAGAAGCAATTAAGCCCCAGCTGAAGACAGGCAGAAAATGGAAAGTTCAAGAGGCGATGGATTCTGCAAAAGAAAGTCTCAAGATCAGAGAAATAACAGGACACACACAGACCAACAGACAGGGACTGGGGGTGACCAAAACTGAATGGTGGTCAAAGGCCAAAGGAAAAGCCAAAAGAGACATGATGATTCAGGAGATGAGAAAAGAAGAAGACCAAAAAAGACTCCAAAAAGCAGTCCAGCAGAGCCAGCAAGGGCAATGGACAACGTGGGAGAATGCACTCCAAAGAAGTCTCACTTGGAATGACATTTGGCACATGGCCCCTCTCAGGATCAGCTTCATTCTCAGATCTGCATATGACCTTCTGCCCTCAAATGCAAACCTGGTGAAGTGGGGGAAAACAGACGATCCTGCATGCCCCCTCTGCCATGAAAAACAAACAGTGGAGCATGTCCTAAGCTCATGTAAAGTAGCCCTGGCTCAAGGAAGGTACACATGGAGGCACAACCAAGTGCTCAAAGAAATTGTACAAGTAGTCTGGGCTAGTACCAACACCACAAAAGGGAAAATCAGGACTCCAAAAGCACCCGCAACATTCTTCACGGCAGGAGGCAGCAAATCATGGCCAAGAACAACAGTGCCACTCGAAACATGCAGGCAGAGTCTGCTGGACGGGGCAGATGACTGGGAGTGCACTGCAGACCTCCCAGAATGGAAGAGTCACCCAGAGATCATCAGCAAGAGTGGCATGAGACCAGACATAGTAGTCCACTCTAAGTCAACCAAGCAGCTGATCATGATCGAGCTCACGGTGCCATATGAGAACAGAATGGAGGCAGCTCAAATCTACAAGACTGAAAAGTATGCTGATCTGGCAAACAGCCTGAGGAGAGAAGGCTATCAGGTCAAAGTCCTCACTGCAGAAATTGGAGCTAGGGGGTTTGTAGGAACGTCTGCATACAGCCTCATGAAACAGCTCTCAGTTGCAGGGAAGGAAAAAACCAGAGCCCTGAAAGCAATGGCAGAAGCGGCAGAGAGGTGTTCAAGCTGGATCTGGTCAAGGAGGAACAAAAGTGAACTTCATAAGGCTTAATTTCCCTACAAATATCAGGTGTCCCTGTGGCTCAGTGGTTAAAGCGCGAGTCATTAAGTGGAAAATGAGCATGTCCAGAGGGTCATGGGTTCGAATCCCAGCCATGGCTCGTCCCAAGATGGGAAAAAAAGGGGCAGCAGAGGGACATCCGGAGTCATGAACCGGGTGTGGCCCAACCCCCCTAGAGTGTCAGGAGATAAGGGCCGAAACACTTGCTTGAAGGGGGCTTCTCTTCTGAGGACTCTCTGCTGCCACGCTCTCCACGAGTTTCTTTCTACTAAACCTGGATCTTGCAAAGATGTACACTGTTAACCTAGATCTTGCAAGGATGTATACTGTAAATCTGGATCTTGCAAGGATGCATACTGTAAACCTGGATCTTGCAAGGATGTATACTGTAAATCTGGATCTTGCAAGGATGTATACTGTAAACCTGGGTCTTGCAGGATCTACACTGTAAACCTAAATCTTGCAAGGATGTACACTGTAAACCTGGATGTTGCAAGGATGTATACTGTAAACCCGGATCTTGCATGGTGGTATACTGTAAACCTGGATACTGCAAGGATGTATAAAGTCCATTTTTTCAGTTTTCTTTGATGGGGGTTGGGGAACATGGGAGGTGGAGGCAGAGTGTGTAGGGGGTGAGGGTGGACGTGGGATGGTCACTGCGTTTTTCTACATGTAGGCTACTCCCGACACGTTTGGTGTGCAGCGAGTAGTGGCCAGCAAAGCTTACGTTGACTGCCAATCCTGTTTCCTGACTGTTAATTTGAGTCAAACAACTTTTAGAGTATTCCCTAATGAAACTCAACTTCGATCTTTAACAGAAAGAAAAAGAAAAGACGAAGAGAAAAACAAATTATGTTCGAGGGCGATTTTGTCAGCGAGAATCGAAAGGAGGTTTTTGAGGCCTGTCAAAATTTATCGAGTGTGGTTCGACGTTTGAAACAATAAAATCCAAACTAAGAGTCAAAGCGACAGATCATAACACAAAGAAACCGCTAATAATGTTACCATGGAAACAGAGAGCTGAGACTCTCTCATGCTGCCTTCAGCCATCCGTCAGGCCATTCTCTGCATTTCTGGAACTTCGGGCAGGGCTGATGGAATGATTGTGTCTGCCATATCTATCGGGCTCCTTTATGTTCCTTTGATTTCTAACGTACTTCTACAGTTAATTGGAAGAAACAATTTTAACTGCCATTTGCTTATTTTCAGTATTCTTGCTATTTGCTAAAGGAACATGAAACAAACAGATGAATACATGAACGCAGACAGTATCTTTAAGCATTTAAGCGAATATATATCAACTGTGATTTCGGAACACTCCCTGAGTCTGAACCTCTTACGACATCAATTGACGTCACTGATGAAAACAAACAATTGAAGCACTGTGAAACAAGTGTGTTGTCCTACATCAATGATACATGAGGAAAAAAATTTTTATTATTATTTTTTTTTTTTAGGCCGTATGATAATTAGACTATAAATGAATTCGGCACACTCGTTTGTGCTTTTCTGATATTTGGTAAAATTTCGCAGACGGAGAACTAGATCTAGAAACGTTCTAAAAGTTTCTTCTGAGCACCGCACAATAAACGTTTGTCACGTTTTTTGTTTTTGTTTTTTTTGTTGTTGTAAACTTTCAGTTCACATCTTGGACAAAGCAAAAGAACAGAAAACGGTTCTGTCGACAGCACAAATCTGTAACAAAGACACTATTACCCTGGCAAACAGTCTTTATATTCTTGATGTGTTTGGAAAGATTAAAAAGACGTTTTTGGAGAGAAAAAAAAAACCCCACTTACTCTTTAAAGTCGTTTCGGAAACGGTATTCAGTATAACATTGATGGCATGTCGGATATGGTGTGTATTCCGACACGGATACCACTTTACAATCCTTTAAGAAAAAAGAAAAAAAAAAAAAGGAAAGAAAAAAAAAGGACTCTATGGCCATCTTCATTTTTTTTTTTTTTTTTTTTGGTCTGTTCCCTAACGTTATTTCATATCTATGCATAAAAGTGTGTGTGTGTGTGTGTGTGTGTGTGTGTGTGTGTGTGTGTGTTTTAACGAGCCTTTACCCCTTTAAGTCGGCAAATCCTGTTCGACTTTGTGCGAATTATGGCCCCTCTCAATACAACTCGATAGAGTTCAGAACCTACTTGAATTTGAAACAAAATGTTAACACATCGTAATTTTCCTGTGGGAAGTGACTGTTACTTCTTGTGACACGTGGACAACCTTCTGTACCAGAGGTATTAGCACGATGTACAACGAGAGAAGCGTGATAATGGATACAACTAAAAGACGGCTCTCTACAGCAAATCCTTTGCAAAGACCCTTTTCCTCGAGGAAGGAATGTCAGGGGAGGTAAAAACCTTCCATGGATTTGAATGCAATTTACATCATTGAAAAGAGAGAGGGAAAAAAGCTATTTGTAGTGATACTAAGATTAAATAATTTGATAAAATGCATCAAAAGCTACGATTTTTGCGTGCGTGTGTTGGTCATTACATTTTTGTTTGGGTGTGTTGGTCATTAAATGTTTACAACAGAGAGACAAACGGGGTGTTCAACAAGGGAAGTAACTGCAGTGTATTCACAACCGAATTGTCTTTCAGGCGCGGCCCGGCGATCCGCAAGGGCTGCAACTCACCTCCAAAATTGGTGAACGAAATAGCATATGTTGCGAAATATTTATCGCCATCAAACTTTGCATAGTATTAGATAAATGATTTCTTCACAAGACTGTGATGAATTAATGATGGCAATCCTTCACCTGATGAGCTTCGTTCTTACATAAAATCATCCAAACACCGCGCGCAGTGTTGTTGTTGTTGTTGTTGTTGTTGTTGTTGTTGTGTGTGTGTGTGTGTGTGTGTGTGTTTTTTTTTTTTTTTTTGTCTGGCCTACTGTAACCGTGCATGGAAAACAAACAAAACAAAACAAACATACATACATACACAAATCTTCGTTCTCCTACATGCAGACTCAAGGGACATCACTGTTCCATACAATTTCTATTTTGTGATTTGCCGTATTAACACAGCAACGTTCTTAGTTATGAATTGCTGTTTTGGCGCTTCTTCGACGAGGCAATCTCTGTATTCTTCTGTGGAGACCTCAAGACAATGGTGGCAGCAGAAATGAACCCACGATAAAGGTAGGCAAGTGACAGTGAAAGAAATCAACGGCAACAATAAATTTCCTTTGCCCAGGCCAACTGAAGCGACAACTACTAACAGCATACATGGGTCTCAACGTTTTGATCGTTACTACCATGCCTCTTAACAACATAAAAAAGGACAGACACAAAAACAAGTTTTCAATATTCCTTTATGTCATAGCAGATCAAATGGATAGTTTGTTCAGTTCTGCATGCTGAAGAATTTGTGTGGGAAGGAGGTTTGTGTAGGGTCAAGGTTATTACTGGCCAGTAAATTATGCGCATGCAACGTTGGTCATGTTTTTGGGTTGCTATGAAGGTACTAAATACTACCAGTCACCGAGGTACCTGAACGACATTTTGCATCAGTGTAAGTCACATATCAATGGCTACTGTGGAACAAACTGTCATCCTATGTAAATGTGTGGCTTGGAGTCAGGTCTGGCAGGTCACATTTTTTTGTGACAGGGGTGTATAAGGGGTAATGTAGGGAGATCAACGTGATCTCCACCACCTGCATCGTATCGTCAGTGACCGCGCTGATTGCGACAATGATTGTGATGTGTTTTCATGGGCGGTGGTGCTGGTGAAGAAAGCAGATCCTTTACTCGAAATACCAGGCTGTACTTGTATTTTAATGCTTAAAGAACGACCGCCTCCCCCACTGACGAAGACTGCGGCTGGACGCTGTACTCCCTCGGCTGGTATTGGCGTGAAGTCCACGTTCTGTGTGCTGCAGACCTGTTCAACTTCTCAAAGACTCAAGTGTTTCATTGAAAGCTGAAAACTGGTGTCTGACCTGACAAGGTTCTTTCAGAGAAGGCACCACAAACCATAGAAGGTCCATTTACACTTTCAAGCAACTCGATCATTTCACATGTGCACTGGTCGTGAGACGTCCTTCCCGACGCCATTTTTGATTGAAACGAAAGTGTGCCCACCAAAATCAGTTATCTCCCTTTGGGTCAATGCCGTTCACTATCATGACTGCACGGTTGAGCTATGGTACTGGCGTTGTTGCAGGCACATGCTTGGGCGATGAGTGATTGAAAGCTACTTAGGGAGATACTGGATATGACTGTGGCTAGCAGTCTCTGTCACGTTAAGCAATAAACATATGTGTAAAAATGTGTATGCGATTCTCGGAACAAACTGTTTTCAGTTCTAGAAGGGATTTCAAAAGAATGTAATGCATTTGCTTTACCGAAATTTCAGCATATTTTGTTCATGAAAAGTAAGCTTACGTAAATACGTTGCCCAATATTGACGTTTACTCATTCACTGAGCGAGCTAGACAAAAAGATGTAATTCCAAGATAGAATAGAGCATGTTCAGATTGTATCATAAATGTCAGAGAAAATGAATTCCATTTCATCATAGAATGTAAAATACGGTGAGTTAGGTTCGAGGTTTCAACCCGCTGTTCACAAGAAAAATGTTTGTGTTTTTTAAGATTAATATTTCATTGTCTAAAAAACAAAGAAACAACAACAACAACAACAACAAAAACGAATCAAGCTAGGTTCGTCAAGCATGGAAAGTGCGCTTAGATCATTGATGCGTGTTGATCCTGAATTGTTTTATGTGCTATGGGGACTTCCTGTGTTTAGTCTGTTGAAATCTGTTCACCGTATTACACGCTCCGTACCTCAAGCACGAATCAAAGGTAGTGTTGTGTACTTTCCTAGCCTGTAAAGTGGGTTTGCTAATTGGTCAAAAACCCTGATGGTTGGTTTCCTTTTTTGTCTGCTTGTTTTCGTTCAGATACCGGCCTTTTTTTTTAATTGTCGAAAATGTTTTTGAAATATTGTAGATCTTCGAAAAAGTTGGTTTAGAAAATGGAAATGAAAAGTTTACAAGTAGATTTCCTACATATGAATTTTTTATACGTTGAAGGTAAGTAGAACAAATGTCGTCATAGAACATCCAAGTTGCGCGTAAATGAAAGGATTTAGTGTAAACACACACACACACACACACACACACACACAAAACACACACAAAATACGTGACATCACCAAACTGCGATTTTTATTCAAAACAGCTGCGCCAGTTATGAGAAAATAAAGAAACAATGATATGACCATGCAAACACTCAAAAGAAAAATAAAAAGGAAAAAACGTGGATGAAGGAGGACGGCAAGGGGGATGGGGGGGGGGGGGATGAATGAATGAATGAATGAAGATAGAAAATAAACAAACAAATGGAATACACATATAAGCAAGAAATAAAACAGAATGATAAGTAAAAAAAAAAAAAAAAAAAAAAGGGTGGGAAAAAAACTGAAAAAGACAGGGAATAATGAAAAAAAACAACAATGGAAAACGAAACTGAAAACGAATGGGAAAGAAATGCGGCAGGGAGAGGGAGTGAGGGGAGAAAAAAGAAAAAAAAGGTCAGGAATAATGGAAGGAGAGAGAGAGAGAGAGAGAGAGAGAGAGAGAGAGAGAGAGAGAGAGAACAGCATCCTGAATTTGATAACTTGGTCCATAGACTACATTCACCTTTCATCCATGATTTGTTAGAAATTAGTTCAGTCATTTTCGCGTCCTCCTTTTGATCTGCACCATGTTTTAAACAGGTTCGTCCCAGGGCCCTAGTCCGTGTTGATATTTTAGCACCTTCTTCCTTGAGTTCCATTCCACGTTTAAGATTTCACAGGTCTGGCCTTGGTCCAATTCTATGTTTCTGTTTCAACAGGTTGGTCCTGGAGTCCAATTCCACGTTTCTATTTCAAGAGTCGTCCTCAGGTCCCAAATCCATTTTCATATTTCAACAGGTTGGTCCTGGAGTCCCATTCCACGTTTCTATTTTAAGAGCCGTCCTTAGGTCCCAAATCCATGTTCATATTTCAACAGGTTGATCTTTGAGTCCCATTCCATGTTTATTATTTCAGTTGGTTCGTCCAGAGGTCCAGTTTCATGTTTATAGTCTATCAGGTTCGCCCTTAGGTCCCAATCCATTTTTCGGCCAAGTCTGATTAGAAATCGGTTCGGTCGTTTGTACACAGTCTTGTTGTCTGACAGACAAACCATCAAACGGGCAGATGAGTGAAAACCTGACGTTATTTGTGGAGGAAGTGTGCTCACATGGATACGGGAAGGAGATCTTCCCTCTTGACCTCTGCTGCCAAGGAAAACGCCTTTTTCATATACAAGTGTGTGTGTGTGTGTGTGTGTGTGTGTGTGTGTGTGTGTGTGTGTGTAGTGTGTGTGTGTGTGTGCGTGCGTGCGTGCGTGCGTGCGTGTGTGTGTATGTGTGTGTGTGTGTGTGTGTGTGTGTGTGTGTGTGTGTGGTGTGGTGTGTGTGTGTGTGTGTGTGTGTGTGTGTGTGTGTGTGTGTGCTCCCTAAACTGAAATGCGGTGAATCTGCACCAACTCACTTCGACCCCGTGGAGCAGGAGAAGGAGGAGTAGGAAGAAATGGAAAATTAAGAGAAAAGAAAAAGAGAGAGAGAGAGGTAGGAAAGAAAGAAAGAGAAATGGGATAGTGAAAGAAAGCAAGAAGAAAGACAGAAAAAGAGGAAAGAGAAAAAGGAGGAGGAGGAGGAGAAGGATTGGGAGGAGAGGAGAAAGAGAGGAGGTGAATGGGAGGAAGAAGAAGAAGGAGAAGAAGGAGAAGAAGAAGGAGAAGAAGAAGAAGGAGGAGAAGAAGAAGAAGAAGAAGGAGAAGGAGAAGAAGAAGAAGAAGAAGAAGAAGCAGAAGAAGAAGAAGAAGAAGCAGAAGAAGAAGAAGCAGAAGAAGAAGAAGAAGAGAGAGAAGAAGAAGAAGAAGAAGAAGAAGAAGAAGAAGAGAGAGAGAGAGAGAGAGAGAGAGAGAGAGAGAGAGAGAGAGAGAGAGAGATCCCATATTTTGTTCATGGAAAAGAGACTATGTTACCGAACAGAGGGGTACATGTAAGGACATTACATAGTGTGGCAAATGCACAAACAATATGAAAAAAAAAATCGACAGACAGACAAAATGCTCTTGGCGTTGTACTGTGGCGATTTTTTAATTAACTTCCCGGGAAGAAAACAGTCTGAAAACCTGAGGACAGTGAAGTCATAAATCCAACACAGTGCAGTGATGAAAACAAACAACAACAAAAAAACCGACAACCCCCCCCCCCCCCCAACCCCCCCCCCCCCCTACACACACACACACACACACTTAACAAACAAAAAGCTACACACACACACACAAAACATGATGCAAAGCATATAAACGTACTTCCAGTTTATCTTGAATACGCGTGTAAAAAAAAAAATGTCACAATAAAACATGCGTCATAATGTATTTCGTCACCGAGGTACGAAATCGGCCAAGTACTTTCTGAGACATTCCATGAAGAAGAAAAAACGTTTTGGGCCGTTATAGCCGTTAGTAACGGCTATTCTGGTAAAATAAAACATCGGGCATCATCCGTCCCATAATGAACATACCTACAAATTTTCAGAAAGATCGGCCCAGAAGTTTTGTCTGGAGCGAGTGGAACACATTTTGACCACGGACAGACAGACACACAGACAGCATTTCTTCGTTCCCATTGTAAAGTACTCCCTGTTCTATAAGAACTGGGAGTACAAGAAGAACTGAAAAAGAAAAAAAAAATCAGAATGCTGAATAACCCTAAATGGAAACGAGGAGGAGATTTTGAGAAACATGACAGGTGTTGTTACTAGAGACTGACAAAGCCGTGGTGTGTGTGTGTGTGTGTGTGTGTGTGTGTGTGTGTGTGTGTGTGTGCGTGCGCGCGCGCGCGCGCGCGTGAGCACACGCACATACTTATCTCCTGCAAAAAGCTGTGGGAGTAAATGATTGTGACGTTCAAAATGACGTATTAATTTGCCAGTTACGTGCTGATGTAATGATGTCAAAGCCTCATTATATTTACAAATCCGTATCATCGCTGCCATCAAATGGAGTCGTTCTATGGCGGGGTGAATACTTTGCTTGTTTACCCGTAGATGGAGATCAATGGTTTGCCTCCGATCGGAGAGTCGGGTACCCGTGTTCAAAGTTTTTAATACGTCGACATTGCAATTTACCAAAAGACAGTTCTAAACAAAGTATACTAGAGCTAAATCTATTCTGTAAACTGGCTCATAAGACCTTGTTTACTACTAAGTACTACTACTACTACTACTACTACACACACTCGGAACCAACGAGTCAAAGCGGAGAAGAACGGTAACTCTCGCTTGCTTCAGTTTCAGTTTCATCAAGGAGGCGTCACTGCGTGCGGGCTAGTCCATATACGCTACACCACATCCGCTAAGTTTTGAGACCATACTACGCATGATTTAAAGCTGATTGATAAATGAATTAACAACAAAGATGAGACAATTGAAGAAGAGGGTCTCGTGGTTACGACTCAGCGGATGTCTCAGTTCCAGTTTCATCAAGGAGGCGTCACTGCGTGCGGACTAGTCCATGTATGCTACCACATCCGCTAAGTTTTGAGACCACACTACGCATGATTTGAAGCTGATGGATAAATGAATTAACAACAAAAATGAGACAATTGAAGAAGAGGGTCTCGTGGCTACGACTCAGCGGATGTCTGGCCTACGCATTAGCCCAAAGCGCTGGTCAGACCTTGAGTGCCTACCTACCATTTTTTCTTTTGTGTGTGTATGTGTGTAGTGGATGTACACGTGTGTGTATGATGTGTGGGCATGGGCCCATGTGTGTGCGTGGGCGCATGTGTGTGTTCGTTCGTTCTTCTGTTTAACGTCTGTTCACTTTGAGTGATATTAGACGTGAATGAATGAAGAGAATGACTGAAGGAATGAATGATTGAGTGAATAAGCCTATATGTTATATAAGCGTGTATGTAGGCCTTTGTATGTGAGTGTATACGTGTATATATCTGTATATGTATCTAAACAAAAACAAAACTAAAAAAAAGAAATAAACAAAAACAAACAAACAAATAAACAAAAACAAACAACAAAAAAAACAACAACAAAAAACAGACATCTTAATACAACAATTAATGGATAAAATTAACAGAAGATATAGATCTAACATATAACAACAAAACAAAAATCCTTCACTATCTAAACTTAAGAGTGAAGGAGTAAAATGCAGGCCATCATTATATAACGCACTATGAACTAACACAAAACAATCTAAAGAAAAAACCCCAATCGGACTATGAAATAAGTGTTCAGCAATTTCGATCAGCAAAAAGTGGTCTAAAAGTACATCTTGCAAGTTTTTTTTTTTTCAGAAAAATTATTAGATCTTAATGATGTTGGTAAGAAAGTAGTTAACTTGCGACAATTAAATAAAATATGGCTCAATGTTATTTCTTTACCACAAATACAATTAGCATTTTTACTAAACTTTGTTTTTAAAGCATTTAGCTTTAATCGAATTATAAGGGAATATATTTTTTCTGGAATAATAAACTAGATGATGAGGCATTTGTTTTAGAACAAGGTCTATTGGAAAAGCTTCCCACTGCTTGGATGAAATATTAACATTTATTTGAGCTCTCTTTCGTGCAGTTGATTCAAGGATACGATAACATTCTACGACAGATGGTTTTATTTCAGCACCTGCTTTTTCAGCACCTTTTTTTTGCAGACCTATCAGCCAGTTCATTCCCAAGTATACCAGTATGCGAAGGAATCCAGCAAAATTCTATAATAGTGCCTTTAGACTCCAGCCAGTATAAAAGATATTCAATTTCAAACACAAGGTCGTGTCGTGTCGATATATTTGATGAATCAAGGGCAAGTAAGACTGATTTTGAATCTAAAAAAAACAAAAAAACTATCTCAACAATATTACTGGAAAGATCTGTTAGAAATTCCATTGCTAGCATAATAGCTACTAATTCAGTTGTGAATATAGATAAATAACTACCCAGAAAGAACGATCTTCGAGTTTTAAGCGAAGGAATAACAAATGCTGCACCAACATTTCCATCATCTAAAACAGAACCATCAGTAAACACCTGAAGATGATTTTGATATTTTTCGTATACATGTGATTTTGCTAAATTAGCGATGATATTAATATTTTCCCCTTTTTTGATGTCAACGTAACCAATATCAAGAAAAGGTTTTGGTATCTCCCATGATGGAATAACTGAAGAAGATGGACTTTTAGCCACATCTTTGATATCAACTTTTGAACATTCAATCAAATCAGAAGTGTATGTACCTATTGTTTTTTGCGATGTAATCATAATTGCCTTTTTTGGAAAGTCAGTGTTCGATCTAAGTTTTAAGTCCTCTTGAATGCAATTATCATTAACACTTGATTTTATGACAAATTTTGATGCTGCTAGTTCACGATAATCATCAAGGGGCAAAATTCCAGCTTCTCTGTATGTTTTTGCATTTGAGGCATGAACAGGGATACCAAGACCAAGTTTAATGGCTTTGCAATCCAAACTTTGTAATTTTTTCAGAAGACATTTTGGAGCACTAAAATATACTTCTTGACCATAAGTAAGTTTTGATCTAACAAGAGCTATGAAGAGATGAAGTAAAGTTTTTGAATCCATTCCCCAGGGTAGTCTGCTTATAATTTTTAATAAATTAAACTTTTCCTAGCCTTTGTTAATATATATTCAAAATGAATATTCCAAGATAATTTTGGTGTAAAGAAAACTCCTAAAAATTTAACACTTTGTTTATATTCTAAAGGTTCACCTAGAAGTTTGAAGACTTGTAAATTTTCTGGATTGCTTCCTGCATTAAACAACATCAAACATCATATTTGTTTTTTCAGTGGACAAAGACAGACCATTTTGTGTCATATAGTTGCGTATGCTGTCTAGATCTCTTTGACATAGTCTTCTAACATAATTCTGTGTTCTTTGTGGAGTTGACTTTTTCAGAGTTACTTCAATCCACATGCAGATATCATCTGCGTATTGCACTAGAACAACATTTTTGGAGACTGCTTTTGGGAGATCTTGTATAAGGATATTAAAAAGAATAGGCGCTATTACTGAACCTTGCGGGATTCCCATGTCTAGTTTTCTGAGTGTTGAGTGTGTACCTCCTACTCTGGCTAACATAGTTCTATTATCTAAAAACGATTTAATATAACTGTATATGTTTCCTGATAATCCAATCAGTTTCAGTTTGTATAACAAGCGCTTATGCCAGACTTGGTCATAGGCTTTTTTAACATAAAAAAGTAGCGAGTATACTTTTCCTACGTGCAAACTGACGCTTTATTTGAGTAGATAATTTAACCAAGTTGTCATGAGTCGGCCGAATGTTCTCAAGCATTTAGACAAATTAAGGGTAGTTTTGCTGTTGTTGAGAGCAAGTTCCTTGGGTTCTTCAAGTGTGCGAACTCAGGCATCACCAGAGGGGAATACGCCGAGTCGTATACTGAAGGAGGGACAATTACTGGGAAGTGTTTCGCATGTCTAGGGGGGTAGTAACAAGAACATGCCGACATGCCAACCTGGGTAGACGAGAGTGTCCACTTTGAGCACTGGCTATTCAGTGGGTTCTCCAGTGGGGCTGAAAGGAAGGCGATCGTGTCAGGTGACCGTCACGGGTAGGTGACCGTCAGCCTGCAGGCAGAGTACAGCGACCATTCCGTCGTCCTTTGTTCTGAGGAATGAATGGAAGGCTTCGGCCTATTGAGTGGTTCGCACCTTGTTGTCTATAGAGGTAGTAATTACTTGAAGCATCAGTCCTGGCTGGTAGAGAAGTCCAGGCTGTTAGTACAATGGGTAGCTTCGGGGAATCGAACATGAGTTGAATAGGAGGTCAGGCATTAAGTGCTTGGTACCCAAGTCTTTGTTGGCGCTAGCAGCTGTTGTGTGTGTATGTGTAGGTGACTAATGATTCCATTGGCGGAATAAAAATAACTTGGGGATCTATTGGTACAAATCGTGTGAGGGGTGTGTGCCAGTGATTCCATTGGTTGAACCAGCTAAATTCGGGTTCTCTCTTTCTTTGAGAACGAATATAAGGAGCTTGGAAAACCAGGAAGTGGGTGATTCACTTAAGGGAAAGTGAACTCGCCCGTCTTGCTGAGGGCTCAAGAAAATACAGCGTGAAGCAGAGGCTTGCTGTCGCCTCGTTGTCTCCTGGGTGGGGACGTAAGACAGTGGAGGTTGCTGTCGCCTCGTTGTCTCCTGGGTGGGGACGTAAGACAGTGGAGGTTGCTGTCGCCTCATTGTCTCCTGTGTGGGGACGTAAGACAGTGGAGGTTGCTGTCGCCTCGTTGTCTCCTGGGTGGGGACGTAAGACAGTGGAGGTTGCTGTAGCCTCGGAGCCGACGACGAGAAGAATTGTCTCCCGTGTGGGGACGGTCGACAGCAAGACGTGTTAGCCTGTTGGAGCCTAGACAGGGAGCTGCCAGACAACGGTGGGGTGTTTGCAGCCAGAGAAGACCTGTGGGAGAGGCCGACAGGAGCCCTTTCCGTGGAGAGGGCGAAGTGCAGTGGAGTCCGGGAGACTCGGTCTGAGGGTGCGACTCAAGCTACGTTGCCAGTGTCCCCCAACTGGGATTTGGCAAATCGGGAGGACACAACAGTGTGGCAGCTTCAGTTCGTAGTCGCACAGTGGGAGGAGAGAAACTGACGGTCAACCAAGGAATGCTGGCAAGTTATGGACGTTTTACTTGTTCTTAAGTCTATAAGTGTGCAAACAAAATAGTGGAATATTGTCTTTCCTGGTTAAGTAAGAATAACTGAAGAACAGGGGATGCGATTTATGAGATTGTCTGTATGATGTTTACATATTTGTATGATACAGATAAGTGTGTTGTGTAGTGACGGGTGGGGGCTCGGAGTCAAGTTAAATAAAAGTTGATTATTTTCTATGAATGTTATTTGTTTCCCGTCACCTTTGTGCGGGCCCGATGTGAGTGACAGAGTGCGTGTGCCTATGTGAGAGCGCATTTTGGTTGTGAAAGCGTAAATACTTCTGTCTATAACCCCCCTGCATCCCTGAATATTAAAATCATATTTTAATAACGAGGGGGAGCGTCGGAGATCCGTCACAAATTGGGGACTGTCGTCCGGGATGAACATAAATGAGTCATAAGTGATTTTGATTTCTGGGTTTTGTTCAATTGCTAAAGGATTTGAAATTTGTCGTAATTGTGGAAACCTAGACTTTTTTTTTCTTTCTTACCGGGAAAGACGTTAGTCATGTGTTGATTGTTTTGATCTTTTTTCATGACTGTGCCAGTTGTTTGAACTTGCTTGATTTGGTTGCTATTGAGGTTGATTGTGTGTAGCACAACTAATTGATCGCTTTATTTACGAGTGATCGTGTGGATATCTCGCTTGTTACTGTGGTTGTATTAGCTAGCTGATCGAGGGTTAGATAGCTTCAAAATGTCGACTGAAGAGGGTGCTGAGACAATGGGTCCGCTGAAAAAGATGGACCTCATAGAAGAAGGAAAAGCTTTAGGACTAAAGGGTCCGGAACTGAAGGCATATGTAGATGAGAACTGGCCCCGTGTAATCGAGGCTCAGAAAATACAAAGGGAAAGGGAAGAAGGAAAGAAAAAAGAGGAAAGAGAACGGGAAAGAGAAGAGAGAGAAAGGGAACGGGGAAGAGAGGAGAGAGAGAGAGAGAACGGGAAAGAGAAGAGAGAGAAAGGGAACGGGAAAAGGAGGAGAGAGAACGGGAAAGAGAAGAGAGAGAAAGAGAACGGGAAAAGGAGGAGAGAGAACGGGAAAGAGAAGAGAGAGAAAGAGAACGGGAAGAGGAGGAGAGAGAAAGAGAACGGGAAAGAGAAAGGGAGAAAGAGGAAAGAGAGGAAAGAGAAAGAGAGAAGATAAGGCAGTTTGAATTAGAAAAATTAAAGTTGGAGAAAGAACGGGACGTGGACGCAAAACCCCAAGCGAACTTTGCACCACATGTCAGTCCCTTGATCAATATGCCAAAGTTTGATGATAATCCGGACCATTTAGAGGATTTCATTTCGCAATTTGAAAGGATTGCCAAAGATCAGGGCTTACCCGAAGAACGGTGGGCCACAAATTTGTCTGCGCTGCTGACACCCAAAGCTAGGGATGCTTTTTTCTGCTTACCACCGGAAAAACAGACAGATTATGAGTCGGTGCGCGATGCTTTGTTTCAGAGGTACCAGGTAACCGCCGATAAGTATAGGAAACTGTTCAGAGAAACCGTTCGTAAATCAGGTGAGACACACGTACAGTTCCTTTATCGGCTTAGGGCTCTCTTTGATAAATGGATAAGGTTAGGAAACATCGAACAAACTTTTGAATCTTTGAGGGAGGAGATCGTTAAGGAGCAAATTCTCTCCACTTGTCGGAAGGATCTCACAGTATTCTTGGCAGAAAGAGAATTAGGAAGTTTAGAGGAGTTAGTGAAAGTTGCAGACAGGTATGAAGCTGCCCATGATCAGCGTAATGTGGTGAAGGGATCGAATCAGTCGTCCCGAAATGCCCAGACCACACAGTCAGGGAGTGATTCGCCGACTCCCAACCAAAAGGAGGCGAGACAACAGTTAGAAGCGGATTCTAAGTCCCGTGGCAACAGTGGGACTCAAGAGAAGGTTAGGGTGAAACGCACATGTTTTAACTGTGGGCGAGAGGGTCATATCGCCAAGGACTGTAGCGGACTGCGAATACATTCAGTTGTTGCCGTTGATACTATTCAACAGGAAGGCAGAGTGCCACCACCAACTACTAGGGCAGTAGTAAACGGGAAACCGGTGACCTGCTTGTTAGATACAGGATTGACTCTGGCGGCAATGGTAGAACCCGGTTTTGTGAGAGAGACAGACTATACAGGGGAAACCACCTGCGTGCGGTATGCAGATGGAAGAGTCAATCGGCTACCTTTAGCGTGTGTCAGAGTAGAGTCAGAGTTTGTCAGGAGTACTCTCACTGCAGCAGTACAGAAGAATCTCCCCTATCCAGCT
This sequence comes from Conus canariensis, assembly GCA_033310375.1. NCBI lineage: Eukaryota > Metazoa > Mollusca > Gastropoda > Neogastropoda > Conidae > Conus > Conus canariensis. The sequence goes on from CM065739.1 coordinate 41,360,839, forward strand.
TTGTTAGGCGGTAGGTACATCCTCCCAAAGCCTAACCAGGCTGCCAGTCAAGTAGGGAAAGGAAGGGTAGTGCAGGGTAGGAACTCCTACTGGAAAGTAAACAGAAAGCAGGTGAAGTGCACAGGTGCTGCGGGTAGTAGAACTAGCGTGGGCCATGAAGGTGGCCATGGTGGTGGTGCAGTGGACCATGAAATTGGTCGCAGTGATAGTTTAGTGGGCCGTTATGGTGGTGCCGTAAGCCATGGAGGTGGCTGTAGTGGCGGTGCCGTGGGCCATGGAGGTGGCCGTAGTGGCGGTGCTGTAGGCCATGGTGGCCGTAGTGGTGGTTCAAGTAGCTGTTGGCGTTGCCATGGCAGTCAGAAATGTAGGAGCCATGGTGGCGGACCTCAGGGTCGAGGCGAAGAGGGACCACTGAGTAACTGGAACCGGCAGCTGGGCTGGAACCAGGGAGGCTGTAATAACGCATGGCAAGAAGGTCGAGGTGACCAGCTATCGTTAGAAACTGCCAAGGATAGTCAGCTCTTTGTAGCAGACAAGCCAGTGTTGGAAAAAGGAGAAGTAAATAAGGCTCATCAAGTAGTGGGCGTAGGCACTGAGTGGGATTCGAACCAAGGAAGTTCCACACAGAAAAAGAAAATCGGTTCGGATAAGATGAGTGAGGGATCATCTCTTAAAATTTTGAAAAGGGGAGATGATCGTCGTCGCAGTGAATGGGCGCGACAGCCCAGTTCACGTGATTTTCGAACAACAGACCCTGAGGCAATGAAAGCCAAGGGGACTGAATGCCAAGGAGATTTTGCTGAACAGGCTAGAAGAGGATCGCGCAGATTTTCACGCGCTCCTTTAAGGACTAAAATGTGTGAAGGGTGCGTTGACTCTCTTGTAAAGCCTGGAATGCGCAAACTATCTGCCCCAGGTACTATTGGCGAGCCACAAACGGCGGTCAAGACTGAGAGGGGCAGGAGTAGGTCAAGGGTTGGAGTAATGCCTCCAGGGTGTTGCTGTTGTAGTGTGAACAACAGAAGTAGAACAATGGTAGGAGCAATGCCTACGGGCTGCTGTTGTTGTGGTGGTGTGAGCAGTCATCTGTTACGGACAGCTACCGTGTAAATAATGTAGCTGGCCAGTTGTGTTATTGATTTTGATTGCCCAGTATAGGGCGGGGTTGAGCCTATGTTCATGTGTTATTTTTCATTTTTTGATATATGTTTTCCTGTATGTGTTTCTTTTGTTCATTGCCCATTATGGAGCGGGGATCAGTACGTGCTCACGTGTTATGAGTTATGATTTTTCTGGTTGATATCTGTTTGCTCATGTTGTTTTGTCGCAGCTCGGTAAAGTGTGAAAATGTCCTTTAATTTGTGACATCAGGATAAATGTTTGATTTGCATATTGTGTGTGAGACCATGTGAGCAGATTGTGGCCACACGCCTGAATTTGATTTTGATGTTACCTAAGCTGGGCCACACGCCTGAATTTGAATTTTGTCTTTGTGGATTGTGGCCACACACCTGATTTTGATTTTGATGTTAAGTGAGCTGGGCCACACCCCTGAATTTGAATCTTGGGTTAATCATGGTTGTGTTATAATTAGCAGTGGATAGAATGATAAATCAATATGTATGGGCATGCTGATAGATAACGCTATAGAGGGAGTTCCGGATTATATGTGAGCCAGTTTAGAGTTGAATGTTGTGCACAGTCGTTTATGACTAACAAAAGAGTGATTCAGTGGACTATTTGATTGATTTATTGGTTTTAATTATGTACATTCTCCATGTTAGAGATGTTGATGGAAGTGATGTCTTGAAGCATAGGGGTAGTACTGTTATACCGACCCATGCAACTGAGTTTGTTTTATCCAATTTGAGAACATTCGTCCTGGAGGAAATGTTGATTGGAACAACATTCTTAGGTACGGGGGTGTCATGAGTCGGCCGAATGTTCTCAAGCATTTAGACAAATTAAGGGTAGTTTTGCTGTTGTTGAGAGCAAGTTCCTTGGGTTCTTCAAGTGTGCGAACTCAGGCATCACCAGAGGGGAATACGCCGAGTCGTATACTGAAGGAGGGACAATTACTGGGAAGTGTTTCGCATGTCTAGGGGGGTAGTAACAAGAACATGCCGACATGCCGACCTGGGTAGACGAGAGTGTCCACTTTGAGCACTGGCTATTCAGTGGGTTCTCCAGTGGGGCTGAAAGGAAGGCGATCGTGTCAGGTGACCGTCACGGGTAGGTGACCGTCAGCCTGCAGGCAGAGTACAGCAACCATTCCGTCGTCCTTTGTTCTGAGGAATGAATGGAAGGCTTCGGCCTATTGAGTGGTTCGCACCTTGTTGTCTATAGAGGTAGTAATTACTTGAAGCATCAGTCCTGGCTGGTAGAGAAGTCCAGGCTGTTAGTACAATGGGTAGCTTCGGGGAATCGAACATGAGTTGAATAGGAGGTCAGGCATTAAGTGCTTGGTACCCAAGTCTTTGTTGGCGCTAGCAGCTGTTGTGTGTGTATGTGTAGGTGACTAATGATTCCATTGGCGGAATAAAAATAACTTGGGGATCTATTGGTACAAATCGTGTGAGGGGTGTGTGCCAGTGATTCCATTGGTTGAACCAGCTAAATTCGGGTTCTCTCTTTCTTTGAGAACGAATATAAGGAGCTTGGAAAACCAGGAAGTGGGTGATTCACTTAAGGGAAAGTGAACTCGCCCGTCTTGCTGAGGGCTCAAGAAAATACAGCGTGAAGCAGAGGCTTGCTGTCGCCTCGTTGTCTCCTGGGTGGGGACGTAAGACAGTGGAGGTTGCTGTCGCCTCGTTGTCTCCTGGGTGGGGACGTAAGACAGTGGAGGTTGCTGTCGCCTCGTTGTCTCCTGTGTGGGGACGTAAGACAGTGGAGGTTGCTGTTGCCTCGTTGTCTCCTGGGTGGGGACGTAAGACAGTGGAGGTTGCTGTAGCCTCGGAGCCGACGACGAGAAGAATTGTCTCCCGTGTGGGGACGGTCGACAGCAAGACGTGTTAGCCTGTTGGAGCCTAGACAGGGAGCTGCCAGACAACGGTGGGGTGTTTGCAGCCAGAGAAGACCTGTGGGAGAGGCCGACAGGAGCCCTTTCCGTGGAGAGGGCGAAGTGCAGTGGAGTCCGGGAGACTCGGTCTGAGGGTGCGACTCAAGCTACGTTGCCAGTGTCCCCCAACTGGGATTTGGCAAATCGGGAGGACACAACAGTGTGGCAGCTTCAGTTCGTAGTCGCACAGTGGGAGGAGAGAAACTGACGGTCAACCAAGGAATGCTGGCAAGTTATGGACGTTTTACTTGTTCTTAAGTCTATAAGTGTGCAAACAAAATAGTGGAATATTGTCTTTCCTGGTTAAGTAAGAATAACTGAAGAACAGGGGATGCGATTTATGAGATTGTCTGTATGATGTTTACATATTTGTATGATACAGATAAGTGTGTTGTGTAGTGACGGGTGGGGGCTCGGAGTCAAGTTAAATAAAAGTTGATTATTTTCTATGAATGTTATTTGTTTCCTGTCACCTTTGTGCGGGCCCGATGTGAGTGACAGAGTGCGTGTGCCTATGTGAGAGCGCATTTTGGTTGTGAAAGCGTAAATACTTCTGTCTATAACCCCCCTGCATCCCTGAATATTAAAATCATATTTTAATAACGAGGGGGAGCGTCGGAGACCCGTCACACAAGTGCTCAACTGTAGATCTTCCTTTCATAAATCTAGCTTGATTGACTGGTATTACATTGTTCTTTTCACAAAAGTGTGTGAGCCTATTTAAGACGATTCTTTCTACAAGTTTGCCACAATGGGAAGTGAGAGCTACAGGGTGGTAGCTGTTTTTGTCTTTCATAGTTTTTCCAGGTTTTAAAATTGGAACAACTATTGAATCTTTCCATATTTGAGGAACAACGCCATTTTCCCAGCAATTCTGAATTATATAATGCAGGAAAACAATGCAGTTGTTAGGGAGATGTTTTAACATGGCAGCCAATTCATCAATCCCAAGATTACAAACCACAAAACTGTCTAATCATGTGGGGAATGTCTGGTGGACTAGTGAATGTGAACAAGCTGTTAATTACAAAAAAAAAATATAAGCTGTACATCAAGTCGAAAACAGAAAAAAAATCTAGAAAATTTGCTTAAAGAGTCAATAGAAGAAAGTCATATAGAAATGAAGAAAGCAAATATACATAGTAATAACGTAATAGCCAAAGCAAAACGGCTATACTGGAATTCATTTTGTACAAAGGAAGTTTCAGATGATAAAGACTTTAATAAGGTTTGGAACAAAGTGAAATGCATGAAAAAAGGAATTAGACTCCCAAGCTATCCAATAGAATCTAATGAGAATAAATTTCCTTCTGATGGAGAAAAGGCGGAAATTTTTGGATATATTTTCTAGGAATAGTAGTTCAGAAGGCTTGTCCTCAAATTGTAAAATATACAGAGAAAAAGAACAATCACAGTCCTTCTATTCAGACCCTATTCCTGATAATGATATCCCTATTAATGCTCCGATAAGAATCAGAGAGTTGAAAAGTGCAATATCTGATATCAGCAACAACAAAAAAATGCTCTGCTGGTCTTGGCATGTGTGTGTGTGTGTGTGTGTGTGTGTGTGTGTATGTGTGTGTGTGTGTGTGTGTGTGTGTGTTGTGTGTGCTCGCTTGCTTTTGACTAATCAATAGCCATCCGGTGCTCCGCCCTTCCTCCAGTCAGACACCGCCTCGAGATAGTCGTCTGCTGTCCGATGAACTGCATCGACGATCGAGTTGGTCGGCTCTTTCATGGTGTGTCCTTTGCGTTCCAGGCCTTCCCTAATAGCCTGCAAAGACAGAGAGGAAGCAACTGGATGCAAAGCCCGGGCAGATCCCGGAAGAACAGGAGAACTCCGCAAACAGCGCCTTGTGGGCAGGCCAACCTACTCGAACAGAGGCACCGTACCCTTACGTACACCGGTTCCTAGTAGACCATTTTGTGTTTCTTTGTGGCACTTTTGTTGGTTTATCACCTATATGTGTATTGAAGTTAGTGCACTGAGTACGGAATCCGCTGCAAAGAAATGACATTTAAAAAAGAAAGAAGAAAATACAATTCCTGTAGGTTTCAGAAAGGAGTGACTGAGGGCGGAATTTTTTTTTTTTTTTTGATCTTGCGCCGAATATGAGAAGGTAAGTGGTTTCTTGTTCTTCGTTTTCACTGTCCTGAATGTTATTTGTTTTTGCCTTAAGAAGATCCAAGAGGTCGAAATGCATGGTGTCTTGTCCTGTATATAAGGGAATGCAATCTTGAGAGGTGCAAATGGGAACACAGCGTAGTTCTTAAGTGAACAAAATGGAACAAAACCTTGAGGAGTGTAAAAGGGAATGCAATTTTGGGACGTGCAAAATGGAGAACAGTATAGTTCTTAGGTGAACAAAATGTCAAAAAAAAAAACAACTTTGAGGAGTGTGAAATGGAATGCAATCTGGATTCGTGCAAATTGGAACACAGCCTTTTGAATTTCACCTAAAAGATCCTGCTGTACTACCTGCAGTTTATGATATACGAAAAGGTCAAATGAAACACATCCAAGCGCAAGCAAGACATCACTGGATGTACTGACCGAAGGGAAGCCTTTCTCCATGAACAGCTCTTTGGGCATCAGCTGGTGGTGGATTCTGGCATCGTCCACTGCGGACATCACTGTCTGGTTGAACCACAGAGTCTTCAGGATAATCTGTAAACACACAGACAGACACAGACACAGACACACACACACACGCACAAACACACACACACACACACACACACGAACGCACGCACATACACACACACACACTCACACACATGCTTGCATGCAAACGCACGCACACAAGCACGCACAAAAACACATACACATCATGATGAACATAACAGAACCACCGGTCTTGCAATTTCCCATACCTCCTCCCCCCCCCCTTCCAGCTTCATCCTCCCTCTTTCCTTCCTTCCCTCCCCCCCCCCCCCCACCCAACACACAAGCACACACAAAGCTATCAGTGATGTCAATATTGTTTCTCTTCTCTTCCATCTTCCCACTTCTTCCCCTTCCCTCCTCCTCCTTCCTCCGCCCCGTCTACCCCCCCCCCCCCCCCCCGTTACACACACACACACATACACACACGCACATATACAAAACACACACACAGACACACACACACGCACATCACAACACACACACACACACACACACACACACACACACACACACACACACACTCACGAAGCTGACAGACGTGGTGATCTTGGTGCCCCCAGCACACCACCAGCTTCACGTCCCCGGAGCCACTGTCCACAGCTACCCCCTTCCCCTCCCCTTCCCCCTCCCCCTCCCAAACTTACTAAGCTGACAGACGTGGTGATCTTGGTGCCCCCAGCTGCCCCCACCACCAGCTTCACGTCCCCGGTGCCACTGTCCACCGCCACCGTGGGCGTCATGGAAGACAAGGGTCTTTTGCCCGGGGCGATGAAATTGGCCGGGGAGGCGGGCACCCCGAAGAAGTTGGTGGTGTTGGGGGTGGAGAAGTCGTCCATTTCGTTGTTGAAGATGATCCCTGTCCGGGAGCCTTTCACTTTCGACCCGAAACTGGGGGATAGTGACGTTGGACAATCAGTTATTGAGTGAGCATTGTCCGTCCGTCCGTCTGTCTGTGCACCCGTCCGTCTGTCTGTGCACCCGGCTCTCTCTCCCTCTCTCTGTCTCTCCGTCTCTCCTCTCTCTCTCTCTCTCTCCTCTCTCCCCCCCCCCCCTCTCTCTCTCTGATGTTGCCGAGTATATATAAATCGACAATGAACTAAACCTCTCTCTCTCTCTCTCTCTCTCTCTCTCTCTCTCTCTCTGACACTGATATGATTCTGTTCATAAATCAACAATCTCTGAGACTGAAATATGTATACTCGCAAATCAACAATGAAACGAAATCGTGACGTGAACATAACGATAATGTTAGTGACACACATTACAAAATGGAGTGCTAGCGACACACACACAATGTGAGTGACACACAAATTGATAGTAATGGTGACACTACAAATTGATAGCAATGGTGATATACACAGAACGATGGCGCTAGTGCTACACTACAGACCAATAGTGGATGGACATCTACAGAATGATTGTGCCGGCAACACACCACACCCGCCTTGACTTAAGGCTGTGTCAGGCCAACTGACATAGGCTAGAACACCAAGGCTACATCAAAATGTTGTTTGCTCTGCAGAGTTATGCGGGCATTGTCTTCAGTTGTGACAAGCTCCTAGCATAACATTATCAGTCTCCAAAATCCCCCGAATCGGAGTGTGGCTGCCCAAGTGGCGGGGTAATCAAAAACGGTCACACACGTAATGTTCTCATCCCCAGCTGATGCGTTTGTACCACGGTGTTTAAGTACTTCGGCTGTTCGGATGATTCCTGGAGTCTTTTAGCCAGGGTACGACAACAACAACAACACACTACATATTAAACAGTAATAGTGACATATACAGAAAGACAGTGCCGGTGATATACTACACACTGAATGGTGACTTACACAGAATGATAGCGTTAGTGACACACTACAAACTTTAGTAGAGGTGACACACGCTTCCCAGAATGATAGTACTACCGACACACACACCACAAAATGGCAGTACCGATGACACTCACTACAAACTGATAGTGCTGTGATACATACTTCCGAATTATAGTGCTATTGACAAACATAACAAAATGACAGTACCGATCACACTCGCTTAAAATTGATAAAACACACTAACACACACTACAAAATGAATGATAGAATTAGCGACACACACTACAAATTGACAGCGTTGGTGACATGACACACACTACAAACTGACAGTAATGGTGACATACACAGCATGATAGTGCTTGTAACACACTTCTACATGACAGTACCGATCATACTCACTACATGTTATTGATAGTGTAGTGGCACGCACTACCGAGTGATAGTGCTAGCGACACATACTACAAAATGGCAGTACTGATAACAATGACTACAAATTGATAATACTAGTGACACACATTACAAAATGAAGGTACAAGCAACCCACGCTACAGAATAACAGCACCGATTAAACTCACTGCAAATCTTAAATAAATGTTAGCGAACCGCCAAGAGAAACGTGGACAAACGAGTCACATGACAAAACACGACGCGTTTCGACCTCTTAGGTCTTCTTCAGGCAAGACCCAAACAAATAGGACAATGAAAATGAACGAATTTGTCACTTAGCTTTGATCTCTTCAGCGCAAAGTAGGCGTTGAATGAAAACGAGGCTGTTAGAAGGGAGATAATGTGTGAGTCAAGGGAGTAATGATGATAATTATATTACTGATAGGAATACTAATAAAGGTCAAAATATTCAAATAATAAATTGAGACAAGATTACTACTACCTTTAGCGATAATAAGGCAATAGCAGTTGTTGTAGTATGGGAGAAAGGAGAGTGGGTTAGAGGATTCTTAAACAGCATGGTTGCCGTGGCAACAGTCTTAGTGGCGATGGGGATGTTAATGCTAGTGGTGGTAGATTAAGATTAAGATTAAAATTATAGTCCCGTCAACAGCAGAGGTTATCTCAGGACTGTCACCGCTAGTGGTGGTAAGATCAATACTAACAATAGTATTACTGATGATACTGCTAACAACTATTGTGAAGGTAAAGGTAATAAAAGTATGATACAGAAATATACTTAGAAAATACATTTTTATAACAATCATAATCAATAAATTCAAGAAAAAAAGAAACATAGATTGTTAAAACATACCAAAAAAAAAAGAAGAATTGAAAAATAATAAGATAATAGTATAAATAAATAGAAATCATAATTTTAAAAAATCAACAATTTCAGTAATAGTAATGATACTAAAGGTATTAATACTAATACTATGGGGATTAAAACACACACACACACACACACACACACACACACACACACACACGCACACACACCCACCAAATTGATAAGGCCGTGACACACACTACAACAAAACGCTGGTGGTAGTGACACAAACTGCAAAATGATCGTGCTAGCGACACACACTACAAACTGACAGTAATGGTGACATAAAAAACAAAATGACAGTACTGATTACACTCACTGCATATTGATTATCTCGTGACACACACTACAAAACGATAGTTCTGGCGACACACTACACAATGATGGCTAGGGCGACACATACTTCAAAATGACTAGATTTATCACACTCACAACAGATTGATCGTGCTTGTGACAGCCACTGCATTGCCTTCACTGTCCACAGCGGAGATATGAGCGGTACCCGGGGTATCGATGATCTCAAATTTGGGCCCGTAGTAGGCCGTGTCGTGCGTTCTGTCGTCATCAATCTTCTGACGTATCATCTGTCCCACTTCCGGTGACGTCATGTTAGCGATGACCTGGCAGCCAACCGTTCCATTCAAAGATATTGGATATAATTTCTAGGATTTTTTTAAAAATCCTGTGTAACGAAACGTTTTGAACTGCAATGAGAAATGAGTCGATTGGTGAAATAACAAATATGGGGATTCATCAATAGCACCAACAGGAACTGTAACTATAATAAATACCGATAACAGCAAATGTGAAGGAAGTTGACGCCCCTACATTTTTTTTCTCAGAAGCCTAACAACAACAACAACAACAGCAACAACAACGACAACAGCAACAACAACAGTATGTGAAATACATCAAGCATATTATGGATTTTTTTGTCGCCAAGTTGTTCTCAGCTGCCTTATTACCAACAACCAGCAGCAACAGCAACAGCAACAACAACAACAAAAAAAACAACAACAACAAGAATAGCAGCAAAGACATGTCAAATATCTCAGATATGTTGGAAAAGTTTTTGTCGTCAAGAACGAGCAGTCGTCCAACTACCACCACCACCATCACCACCACCACCAAAACCAACAAGAACACAGTGACTTGTCTCATAAATGTTCACTCATTTTTTGTCGCCAAGCTGTGTTCAGTTATTTGACAACCGACAACTACCACCATGCTACCAGCAAGAGCAGGAGCAACAACAACAACAACAACGAGAGCAACAACAACAACAACAAAACCGACATGAACACAGTTACTTGTCTCATAAATGCTCACGAGTTTTTTGGTCGGCGCCAAGCTGTGTTCAGTTATCTGACAACCGACAACCACCATCACTACGACCAGCAAGAGCAACAGCAACAAGGAGAGCAACAACAACAACAACAACAACAACAACAACAACAACAACAAAAACAACTACAACAACATCAACCAGAACAACAACAAAGCAAATCACCTCTGAAATGTTGAGGAAGTTTTTGTCCCCCAACTCAGAGCGCACGGCGAAGGCAAACTTCATGGCTTCTATGATGCGGTGGTAAGTCAGAACGGAGCTCTCCACTGTAGACATGCTCTCCGGACCAAACTGATAACCTGAACACAGACACTCTGTTGCAGCAGCTGCTGCAGCAGCAGCAGCAGCGGCAGCGGCAGCGGCGGCGGCGGCGGCGGCGGCGGCGGCGGCGGCGGCGGCGGCAGCAGCAGCAGCAGCAGTCGCCATTTTCCCGTACAGTGTTTTTTACATGCATTATCATCGCCATTACCAGAACCGTTACTGTCATGAACGCCTGTAGCGGCTGCAGCAACGTCAGTATCTGCATGACCATTATGGTCGCCATGCTATGCATCACCAGCGTCAACACTGACAGCAATACTATCATCCGTATCATCATCATCATCATCATCATCATCATCATCCTCATCCTCATCATCCTCATCCTCATCATCATCACCATCATCATCGCCATCATCGTCAAGACACGCCCATAGTGCTGGCTCTCGTCACCTTTTACAGACCGAAAAGGATATTTATTACGTGCGGCAGAAAAAACTAGCAACATCATCATCATCACACTGCCATGATCTTCGCCATCATCATGATAATCATCATCATCGTCGTCGTCATCGTCATCGTCGTCATCGTCATTCATCATCATCATCATCATCATCATGCCGTCGTCGTCGTCGTCGTCGTCGTCGTCGTCATCGTCGTCGTCGCGGACCTCAAATGCTCATCTTATAATGCATCATCCCTTGACGGCCCCCTGCATTGGGCTGGGCTACAAACACATGGATATTGCATCATCATCATCTTCATCATCATCATCATCATCATCATCATCATCACCACCACCACCACCACCACTATCGCTACCACCACCTTCACTATTAAACAGAACAGAGATGTTCACTATTTGCGTCGTCGTCGTCGTCATGATCATCATCATATCATCGTCATCATCATCATCATCATCATCATCATCTTCATCACCACCACCACCACTACCACCACCACCATCATCATAAACACCACTAGCATCACGCAGAAGATCATTATTACCATTTCATTTACATCATCATCACATCATCATCACCCAGACCTGACAAGATATTCATGATGCATTGCATCACACAGACCTGACAAGATGTTCATGATGTATTGCATCACACATATCTGACCAGATGTTCATGATGTATTGCATCACACACACCTGACCAGATGTTCATGATGTATTGCATCACACACACCTGACAAGATGTTCATGATGTATTGCATCACACACACCTGACAAGATGTTCATGATGTATTGCATCACACACACCTGACAAGATGTTCATGATGTATTGCATCACACACACACCTGACAAGATGTTCATGATGTATTGCATCACACACACACCTGACAAGATGTTCATGATGTATTGCATCACACAGACCTGACAAGATGTTCATGATGTATTGCATCACACACACTTGACAAGATGTTCACGATGTATTACATCACACAGAGCTGACAGAGTGTTCATGATGTATTACATCACTCAGACCTGACAAGATGTTCATGATGTACTGCATCACACACACCTGACAAGATGTTCATGGTGTATCGCATGACACATACCTGACAAGATGTTCATGATGTATTGCATCACACACACCTGGCAAGATGTTCATGATGTATTGCATCACACAGACCTGACAAGAAGTTCATGATGTATTGCATCACACACACACCTGACAAGCTGTTCATGATGTATTGTATCACACAGACCTGACAAGATGTTCATGATGTATTGCATCACACAGACCTGACAAGAAGTCCATGATGTATTGCATCACACACACACCTGACAAGATGTTCATGATGTATTGCATCACACACACCTGACAAGATGTTCATGATGTATTGCATCACACACACACACCTGACAAGATGTCCATGATGTATTGCATCACACACACACCTGACAAGATGTTCATGATGTATTGCATCACACACACCTGACAAGATGTTCATGATGTATTGCATCACACACACACACCTGACAAGATGTCCATGATGTATTGCATCACACACACACCTGACAAGATGTTCATGATGTATTGCATCACACACACCTGACAAGATGTTCATGATGTATTGCATCACACACACACACCTGACAAGAAGTCCATGATGTATTGCATCACACACACACCTGACAAGATGTTCATGATGTATTGCATCACACACACCTGACAAGATGTTCATGATGTATTGCATCACACACACACACCTGACAAGATGTCCATGATGTATTGCATCACACACACACACCTGACAAGATGTCCATGATGTATTGCATCACACACACACACCTGACAAGATGTTCATGATGTATTGCATCACACAGACCTGACAAGAAGTTCATGATGTATTGCATCACACACACACACCTGACAAGCTGTTCATGATGTATTGAATCACACAGACCTGACAAGATGTTCATGATGTATTGCATCACACACACACCTGACAAGCTGTTCATGATGTATTGCATCACACACACACACACTGACAAGCTGTTCATGATGTATTGCATCACACAGACCTGACAAGAAGTTCATGATGTATTGCATCACACACACACCTGACAAGATGTTCATTATGTATTGCATCACACACACCTGACAAAATGTTCATGATGTACTGCATCACCAGACCGCTGCCAGGAAGAGGGGCTGAATACAGGGTGAGGTTTCTGTTCGGCAGGTTCAAGGTCACTGGCTCTCCAACCTCCACGTAGTATCCCTTGAGGTCTTCTTTGCTGATGTTGCCCCCTGAAGAATCAGGCATACAGCACAGTGTGATCACTACAGACATAGAACCAATCCTCAAAGGAACAGACAGCGAGATTGTAAGAGGACGAACAGTGGAAAGAAGTGAGAAATGACAGAGCGAATTTTTCGTTTTGTATTGCAGAAAGTCCTCCGTAGTCTGATGGTTAGAGCATTTGTCTGTGGAGCTGGTGGTTACGAATTCGATCCACTCGTGAGATCGATTTTTTTTCGACTTGGAAACTGTCTCTGCCTACACAGCAAAATATGGGTACCTGATTCAGTTCAAGGAAGATTGAAAGCGGACAAAGGAACGATGGGAACCGCCTACCGCAGTGCTGTGCTCAAGACAAAGTGAGTTTCTGACAGATCACTAATCCCTTTTGCCACTAAACTATGGGAATTTAAACGTTTGTGTTTTATCGTATTGCGCCGTGTAGTATTTGTATTGTATTGTATCTGTATTGCATTGTATTTGTATTGTGTGTATAACACAGTGTTGTAATATACTCTTGTACTGCATTGCCCTGTATTATTCTGTACTCCATCGCATGGTTGTATAATTTGTACAGTTCATCGTCACAACAGATTTTCCTGTATGAATTCGGATCGTTCATCCTGGGGAGAATAGGTAGCCAAAGTACTGTGCCACATACCCCCCCCCCCCCCCCCTCCCCTCCCCCTCCCCGTCTCTGTCTGTAGACTGGAGTACATTGTGTGAGAGACTTTTTTTCCAAAAGGTATGATCTCAGGTGTGGTTTATAGGGTAATGGTGATAGACTGTGCTATCATCATCATTATTATTATGAATACTTATATAGCACCCATTCTCGGCTAGAGACCAAGCTCCAAGCACTTTACAATCCACACTGGTTTACACAACGGGCTGCCTACGTGGGTAATGTCGACTGAAGAGCTGCCAGCTGGCGTGTTGACATGAGAAGGACACACGTTTCATGTTCGAACAACAGCAGAACAAAATGATCTTTCACAATGTTTCTCTTTACTGAATTTCGAGGTATGGAGATGTCCTATTATCAGAACGATGAGACGTTGATGGATGGTAAATGTTCAACACCTAACAGGGATTATGTGCTACCTTTATTTTCCTTTTTTCAATAATTTTGTGTTCGTTTTATTTGTCCCTTCTCTGAAACAGACCGATAGATCGAAACGCGTTGTTTCCGCTTTGTAAATTGTGCGTCACTTTTTGTTCTTGGTGGTATAGAGAGCTCAACATTTGCTGTCAATAATATGTTGTTTTTTTTCTCTGAAGCATAAAAAATGTGTGTGTGTGTGTGTGTGTGTGTGTGTGTGTGTGTGTGTGTGTGTGTGTTGTGTGTGTGTGTGTGTTTAATGTCATGTTCCTATCTTAGAAGATGAATGGTGTGGTCTGCTGTGTCAAATGCAGCGGAAAGGTCCTAGGAGAAGAACAGAAGTCTTGTGTTGATCGAGAGAAACAAGGATATCAGGTAGCGCTGACTGAAGAGCTGCCAGCGGGCGCTTCATTCAGTCGTTTCCAGTGTCATCCAGTCAATGTCATTCACTATCGTTCTCTCTGTTTCCTTACTTCTTTCATTCTTTCCATTTCTCACGCAGGGTGCATGCTATGGACGACACAGCCATACCGACAGCCAAACTGGCCTTCTCTTTCGAAAGTGGGTGATGGGATTTTACGTCTGTGCAAGGTGTTATGCGTGCGTTCACACACGGAACCTCGCTTTATAGTCTCATTCGAAGGACTGTAAGGGAAATGAAGTCAGAACCAATGTTATCTCCAAGGGAAAAATCCCCCTGTGCTGAAACGGCCCGGCGGAGATTCGAACCCGCAACCCCAGACTCACCAAGATGACGAGTCCGGCGCTGTACTGCTGAGCTATTCCGGTCCCCGGTCTGACATGATGTGACTGACATCACTGGTCAGATGACGGAAACACTGGTGGAGGATCAATCGTTCGAGTAGTCTAGACAGCAATGGAGGGTTTGATGTAGGTATGTCGTTGACATCTCTCATTGTCACTTAGGTGCATCAGCAGCATCTAGTTTGGTTCCGCTGCACTTTACAGTTCCAGCAGTCTTCTGGGAGCCACTAAATGTCCGATTCTTAGGAGACTACGCCTCAATGGAGACACTGCACTACTGTTGAATTGCTTCAGCCGTGTTCAGTAGTCAATAGTATACGTTCTGATTTTATATACGTAGAGCACCAGCTACCCAGCTGCCATCCGGAGACAATAACTGCCTATGTAATCGAAATTTGAAGACATCAATTAATTAGATTTTTTTCTGAGGGGGTGGGGAAGAAATAAACTTAATCCTGAACAAGAACAGATAAAATGTTTTGTAAAGAACAGGAAGAAAAGGAGGAGGAGGAGGAGGAGGAAGAAGAAGAGAAGAAGAAGAAGAAGAAGAAGAAGAAGAAGAAGAAGAAGAAGAAGAAGAAGAAGAAGAAGACGACGAAGAAGAAGAAGAAGAAGAGGAAGAAGAAGAAGAAGAAGAAGAAGAAGAAGAAGAAGGAGGAGGAGGAGGAGGAGGAGGAGGAGGAAAAATAAGAAGAAGAAGACGACGACGACGACGACGACGACGACGACGACGACGAGAAGGAAGAAGAAGAAGAAGAAGAAGAAGAAGAAGAAGAAGAAGAAGAAGAAGGAGGAGGAGGAGGAGGAGGAGAGGAAGAAGAAAAAAAGAAGAAAAAGAAGAGGAGTAGGAGGAGGAGGAGGAGGAAGCGGAGAAGAAAGAGACGGTGTGGAGGCGTGGGAGGGGGAGGGTAGGGGGAGGGGAGAAGAAGAAAGAAAAGAAGCACATGGACGTCTGTCCACAAGCCTAACCCACACATTTGTTAACGACACGCAGAGAATGAAATAGTCAGTATTCACGACTGAAAACGCTGACAAGTCTGATCATGATACAATACATACGTGCACTGACATGACTGACAGAAACGAACAAGTCATTACCATGCACCATCGAGAGAGAAAGCATAAGTCAAAACAAAAGCACAACAATAGCATGCACCCAACGTGAGAAATGGAAAGAATGAAGGAAGTAAGGAAAATGAGTGATCGATATTGAACGATACTGACTGGATGACACGGGAAACGACTGAATGAAGCGCCAGCTGGCAGCTCTTCAGTCGGCACTACCCAGGTAGGCAGCCCGTTGTGTAAACGAGTGTTGATTGTAAAGCGCTTAGAGCTTGGTCTCTAGCCGAGAATAGGCGCTATATAAGTATTCATTATTATTATTATTTACAACTGAGAGAGAAAATAGAAGTCAAAACCAAAGCACAATTGAAGGAGAAAGCACAGGTTAACACGGGTACGAGGAATGAATCTGCCACACTTACGATGTTTGCTCCATCGCAGCCCACTAAACGATGTCCTCAACACACGTTTATGTGCATAAAGGCATGGACCATGTTGTCTGTCCCCACTCTGTGCCGTGGCAAGCCCAGTCCCTTACCATTGTCCTGGATGTCCTGGCTACATTAACATGGACCAAGTTGTCCCCACTCTGTGCCGTGGCAGGCCCAGCCCCTTACCATTGTCCTTGATGTCATAGCTATATACAGACACGGACCATGTTGTCCCCAGTCTGTGCCGTGGCAGGCCCAGTCCCTTACCATTGTCCTTGATGTCCTGGTTACATTACCATGGACCATGTTGTCCCCACTCTGTGCCGTGGCAGGCCCAGTCCCTTACCATTGTCCTTGATGTCATAGCTACATACAAACATGGACCATGTTGTCTCCCCTCTGTGTCGTGGCAGTCCCAGTCCCTTACCATTGTCCTTGATGTCATAGCTATATACAGACATGGACCATGTTGTCCCCAGTCTGTGCTGTGGCAGGCCCAGCCCCTTACCATTGTCCTGGATGTCATAGCTACATACAGACACGGACCATGTTGTCCCTAGTCTGTGTCGTGGCAGGCCCAGCCCCTTACCATTGTCCTGGATGTCATAGCTACATACAGACACGGACCATGTTGTCCCTAGTCTGTGCCGTGGCAGGCCCAGTCCCTTACCATTGTTCTTGATGTCATAGCTACATACAGACACGGACCATGTTGTCCCTAGTCTGTGCCGTGGCAGGCCCAACCCCTTACCATTGTTCTTGATGTCCTGGCTACATACAGACACGGACCATGTTGTCCCCACTCTGTGCCGTGGCAGGCCCAGCCCCTTACCATTGTTCTTGATGTCCTGGCTACATACAGACATGGATCATGTTGTCTCCACTCTGTGTCGTGGCAGGCCCAGCCCCTTACCATTGTCCTGGATGTCCTGGACGATGGCATCAGTCAGGGACCCGTCGTAGAAGGCGGAGACCCCCTCATCGGCGATGACCTTCAACGTCTGGCCCAGTTTGGTCCGGTAGATGAGATGTCCAGGGGTGTACAGGGTCTTGGTCTCGTCGAATAGGTAACTGAGGGCAAAGCGACATGGGGCATCATACAAGGGCGGAAATTTGACCGTGCGTACATCCAGAACTCGGTTTTACAATGTAAGGGAAGCCACAAATGAACATAACAATTAATTCAAATGGAGAAATCATGAAATAAAGTGGAGAGAGACACTTATTGAAGGAATATTTAACTATTCCATCGAACGGAAAGAGACAAACAAATTACAAAGACAAAGAAACCAAAGTGGAGATAATTATTTACAAAGCTTAATAATATAAATATGCACACAAACGAAACACGACCGAAAATTCTAAAAACCATAGCAACACTTTCAGCAGCCACCGAGCATATACACACAACAACAACAACAACAACAACGGCAACTCAAAGAGTCAGGGCGTCTGGGAACTGCCAACAGAACAGCATTGATGACAAGGAGATCATACTCTTCTGCAACACAAGGTTCTGAGTTGGGACTCGACTGAAAGAAACGAACTGACGTGTCTGAGAATGACAAAAGTGGACTGTGTAGGATTGCTGGGGATTCGTAACTCTTCTTCTTACAGAGGGGACTTAGTTTTGAGTGTCAGAGGAAGAGCGGAATGTGAGCAGATGTAGGCCTTTAAATGTGGACAAGTTGTAGCGGTCAGCTACTGTTCCTGATATCACCGAAAACGTGGAAGTGGACGGTTAATAATCTGTTCTGAGACAGTTACATCACCAACTCCGTCCTTATTTCAGATACGTTAAATTAGAACATGTGTTACATACACACCAGGACTAGTCAACGATGTGGGGCGTAGACTCGCTCTGTTTACCTTAACACTGTTGCTAGATTCAGATCAATGAGTTTGCGTTTTACTCTCCATGTGCAATTGACGTTCAGTCACCAGGTGACGACATGTGCAAACCATAGCATGATGCTATACTTCCAGAAATTTCTTGATAACACCAGAATCTCCTTGACAGTCCAGAGAGCTGGCAGAAAGTTCTAGAAACTCTTTATAATGTTCCATGCATTTTCATCCTGTGGCTTTTTTTTTAACGTTTCGTGACATACGTCTTCTTCAAACGTCACTCATTACATTAAATAAAATTACGAAAACAAAAATGCCCCCCCCCCCCCTCCCCCAAGTCAATTATTTAAGACACTTTTCCATTACGTCCGAAAGATCCCTTAAAAATGGGAGGGTGTTCGAGTGTTCTCATTGCGAACTGAAGTCCAAAGGAGACCCTTCTCGTTCCGTCAATAAGCGATCATTCACGTGCTTAAAGGCGATAATACGATCAAAACGGGCATTACAATAATCAGTTGGATTGTGGGACGTTACAGAAGCAGAACTTACACCGCAAATGAAATCCAAAATGCACACGCAAACATGACAACACAAATGCAACTTCAATGGTCGCCATCTTTGTTTCCCTTTGCGAACAAACCGTCAGTGGGTCCACTATGAAACGTTTTGAATGCTCGTGGGCAACACATGCCTTTATCTAGACAATGTGCCAAACTCGCCACAGTACGCTCTGTCTGAGCGACGGAGCCCAGACTCGAAATAACAGGTAAGTATTTCTACACCCTTTCAGCCCCTCACGTATGCAGTTTGTCCTTCTCGGCCTCTCCCACCTTATTACCTACCCCCGTCTCGGCATTCCTCCACTCGCCACTGTTATCAGCTCAGCCATGTGTAACGTCTCGCACGATCTCCACGTGCAATCTGTGTTTCTTCATGCTCGCATGTCTGGTGTGTGTGTGTGTGTGCTAGACGACGTTTCCCATTCACGCCCCCCCCCCCCCATTTATCACCTTTGTGTGTGTGTGTGTGTGTGTGTGTGTGTGTGTGTGTGATCCTGTGGCTTTCTAATTATCTGGAATATTCCAATCATGTTGACCTGCTACGCTTTACCATGGTTCTCGAACATAGGAATCGTAGACCATGTATAAGCGATGTTTAACCGTTTGAGACGGTGATATAGGAACTTGGCTCCGATTTGCAACTGTTTTCAGTGATCATGCAGTGGTCATGCAGTGGTCTTGCAGTGATCATGTGAAGACTGACTATGTGAATATTCCGAAGAAAATGACTTCTTTAAACTTGGTGCCAGACTTGGCCTGGTAATAGAGCACATAGCCCCAGTACTGGAATAATCAGCAAAGACGTAGTTCACTCGCTGCTTGTGGTTAAGACG
>CM065739.1:41385624-41395624 GCA_033310375.1 Conus canariensis
CAAACAGTGTGTTTACCTGTTTTAGACAACACACACTTGTTTACCTATTAACAAACAAACAGTGTAACAGTGTGTTTACCTGTTGCAGACAAGAAACACTTGTTTCCCTATTAACAAACAAACAGTGTGTTCAGCTGTCGTAGACAACAAACACTTGTTTCCCTATTAACAAACAAACAGTGTGTTTACCTGTCGTAGACAACAAACACTTGTTTACCTACTAACAAACAAACAGTGTGTTTACCTGTTTTAGACAACAAACACTTGTTTACCTACTAACAAACAAACAGTGTGTTTACCTGTTTAGACAACAAACACTTGTTTACCTACTAACAAACAAACAGTGTGTTTACCTGTCGTAGACAACAAACACTTGTTTACCTACTAACAAACAAACAGTGTGTTTACCTGTTGTAGACAACAAACACTTGTTTACCTATTAACAAACAGCTAGAGTGTTTACCTGTTGTAGAAAACAAACACTTGTTTACCTATTAACAAACAGCTAGAGTGTTTACCTGTTGTAGAAAACAAACACTTGTTTACCTATTAACAAACAGCTAGAGTGTTTACCTGTTGTAGAAAACAAACAAGGCTCCTCCACCGATGCCCGAGCTCTCAGCGTTGACCGCTCCACCACAGATCAACATGGCCACTGTGGCGTCCACTGCGTTGCCTTGGTGACGCGCCATTATTTTCCTTTATGGACATAAGACTTGAAGGATAAGAAACCAGATAATGATAATGATAACGACTACAACGACGACGACGACGACGATGAGGAGGAGGAGGAGGAGGAGGAGAAGGAGGCGGAGGTGGTGGAGGATAAGGATGCTGATGCTGATGATGACGATGATGATGATGATGATAATGATGATGATGATGATGAGATGATGAGAGAGGAGGAGGAGGAGGAGGAGGAGGAGAAGGATGAGGAGGACGATGATAAAGAATGATAAAGATAATGATGATGATGACGACGATGATGATGGTGGTGGTGGTGGTGGCGGTGGTGGTGGTGGTGATGATGATGATGATGATAAGGAGGAGGAGGAGGAGGAGGAGGAGGAGGAGGTTAATGATAATAATGATGATGATGATAATGATGTTGTTGATGATGATGATGATGATGATGATGATGATGATGATGATGATGGTGATGATGATGGTGGTGGTGGTGGTGGGTGGTGGGTAGTGGTGGTGGATGTAGTGGTGATGGTGATAATGATTATGATGATGATGGAAGAATA
The DNA here is from genome assembly GCA_033310375.1 of Conus canariensis. Lineage (NCBI taxonomy): Eukaryota > Metazoa > Mollusca > Gastropoda > Neogastropoda > Conidae > Conus > Conus canariensis. Next base: position 41,386,875 of record CM065739.1, read on the forward strand.
GGAGACGTAATGAAAAGACGTATGCAGTCATGTAGGAAACTTTCATCATAGAAGAGCTTGAGAAAGGATCTTGGTAGCTGAAAAAAATTAAAGATCTGTGTGTGTGTGTGTGTGTGTGTGTGTGTGTGTGTGTGTGTGTGTGTGTGTGTGTGTGTGTGTCTGTCTGTCAGTCTGTCTCTGTTTCTTCTCTGTCTCTGTACCTCTCTGTCTTTCTTTCATCTCTGTGTCTGTCTGTCTGCCCGCCTATCTGTCTGTCTCTGTATGTCTCTGTCTCTCTCAGTTTCTCTCTCTGTCTGTCTCTTTCATCTCTGTCTATATCCGTCTGTCTCTCTGTGCCTGTCTGTCTGTCTCTGTTTCTGTCTCTCTCCGTCTCTGTCTCTCTGCCACTCTGTCTCTCTCTGTCTGTCTGTCTGTCTGTCTGTCTGTCTGTCTGTCTGTCTGTCTGTCTGTCTGTCTCTCTCTCTCTCTCTCTCTCTCATCCTCGACTTAAACTGAGATTCGTCAGGGATTAGACTTTTTTTTCCCGCATGTGCGATCGTTGAACATTCCGCCATTAACTAAGGTGACGCGCATTCCGTCTTGAAAGATGATGCCCTAACATGACACCGGTGTGCGTGTGTTTTATTTTCTTCCCATTTTCTACAGGTGTACGGTGGCCTGCTCTAGTTCTGCGAATTCGAAAGGAGATTAAGTGTGTGTGTAAGATTTCATTATACTTGTGTCTGTCTGTGCATGAGACCCTGGGTTTCAGTTTCTTCCAAAGGATTAGGTAAGGCAAGGAACCGCAAGGGGCCATATCAGGGCTGCTGTCACCACGTTGAAGTCAACTGACAAGTCATTCATTCCTTCACACAACCTTTTGAAATACACCTTCTGAAAACACACTGGAAATTTTGTTAAAAAAATCTTTCTTCTGTAATATCTCAGATCAGATTAAAGAAAAAAGTTAATCTCTTTCAGAAATTTAAAGATCACATCAGGTAGAACATTTCTGAACCAGGTTTTCATGGAGTCTGCTGGAAACTGTTTGTCTCACATCATGTAACTCCCAACACTCTAAAAGAACATGTTTCACTGTGAGTGGCACATGACATAGAACGCACCACGCAGCTTCTTCACTCTTTAAAAGATACGAATGAGTTAATCAAAACAAAAAACAAAACAAAAAACGAATGGCCAGTATGCAGCCGGCATAAAACCCGTTTCTTCTTTGCGACCACCAGAGGTAGATGAGAGGAACTCTTTTCGGTTTGGACGGATCTGGAAAAGTTTGTTATCCGTCTGTGTATTCCAGTCCTCCTAGTAGAGGTATCTGATAAAATCATCAACTTGCAGGTTTCAAATCTGAGTAGGGGATAGAGATGTTGGAGAGTTGCTTTGCCAAAGGATCCGCCATTTCATTTTCCCGAATGCCAACATGACCGGGAATTCCAACGGACTAAGAGAGGACTGAGGTCCGTTCAAATGTGAACTTCAAAGACAGGACATGTCTCCCAACCTGGTGATCTTGAGAGAGATTTGAACCCCAGACCTCGGAGTACAGAGAGCATTTCCACGTATAATGACTGCAGGTGGAAGTTAAAGCAGGACATAAATACATGTTGAAAGACCCGAGCCGCCAAACGAACCTAACAAACACTAAGGGCCGGGCTGTGGCTGTGGACGGGGTATCGGAATGAGCGACGTGGGTGCATAGCCACTGAGGTGGCACAGAAAATGGGAGAACAAAGCAAAACAAGAAACAAAACAAAACAACACACACACACACACACACACACACACACACACACACACACACACACACACACACTCACACACTCACACACACAGAGTAAGGAACGAACTAGTGATTCATTACTCTGTTATATCAGTTCATGTAAGTCATCCAACACCCCCCCCCCCCCCCCCCCCCGTGAAATATAACACCCCCCACTTCCCCCCTCCCTTCCTATTCCTTTTACCCCCCCCCCCCCCCCACACACACACACACACATCCATCCACCACTTCTTCCCTTTCAGTCTGCCGTGCTGCCACCTCAATTCTGGCCCAGTTCGTCTTCTCTACCCTGACCATTCACCCCCCCCCCCTCTCTTCTCCTCCCTCCCCCCACCGCCTCTCTCCCCTCCCGTCCCCTAGCCCTTCTCCTTTCATGTCCCCCTCCCCCCCCCCCTTTAAAAAAAAAAAAGCCTTAGAGCTTTCATCCTACCCCCCCCCCCTCCTCCCCCTCCTCATTACTACCACCACCACCACCACCACCACCCATGCTGGTCTTTATTTTTTTTTTTAACCACCCCTTTATGCTCACTTTTGGACACCTACTTTCTTGCCTAAGCCCCCCCCCCCTTCTCCTCCTCCCTCCCTCGCATGCTTTCTCTCCCCCCCTCCCCTCCGCCCCCCCCCCCACCCCTTCAGTCATTTTTTTCTTCTCGTTCCCCTTGCTTTATGCAGTCTTTCAATAGTCTAGAATAAAACTGGCGTGAAGCAAGACCCGTTGACATGAAACTCCATAGAACTTTTCCCACCTCCTTCACCATTCACCCCCCCCCCTCTCTCTCCTCCTCCTCCTCCCTCCCCTCCCTCCCACCACCGCCTCTCTCCCCTCCCCTCCCCTAGCCCTTCTCCTTACATGTTCCCCCCCCCCCCTTTTTTTTTTTTTTTTTTTAAAGAAAAGCTTTAGAAAGGACTTGCAGATCCAAATACTTAATCAGTATGCCTAGGCTGTCTCTCTCTGTTCAGCCCTCTGAGTCCCCCCCCCCCCTTCCCCCCTTTACACTCCAATCCCCGTGCCCTCTTTTCTTCGGTTCACTGACTCTGTCTTTCACCTCCCTCACCTTCCTGGGCCAACGATGACACCCCCCCCCCCCCCCCCTCCTTTACTGCCATCCTATACTGCCGTTTGAAAGAAATCTCCGTTCCCCAAGCTTTGGGTGAGGCGTCCAAAACTGCTGCCGGGTGCGGTGTTGAGAAAGTGTACGTTTATTTTGTTTGTTTGTTTGTTCGTTTGTTTGTTTGTTTATTCGTTTGTTTTTTTTGTTTTGTTTTTGTTTGTTTGTTTGTTTGTTTGTTTTTTTTTGGGGGGGGTTGCGTTTCATGTTAGATTTATGATCAACCCATCTAAACAACTTAAGTCTTTTTGTTGTTGTTGTTGTTGTTGTTGATCCTACGTACACTAAATTAATCATGGTGTCTTCTACAGTTCTTTACCTTCATGACATTCTTTGTTCTGCAGAGTTCAAATGATGTATGATAATGTACCATTTCCTTTCGTCCACAGGGAAGTGAGAAAGTGTTTAACCTGGAATCTGTCTTTAGCAGTAAGGGATACCCAAACCAGAAATCCTCCTAAGGACAGCAAAGACATCTAGACTGAACTCTGTATGGAAGGATAATAGCATCTTCATACAAGACAAGACTAGACTTCTGCCTGCACCGGTATATTTCATCTCCCTGCAAGACATGGACCCTATCAGAGGATCTGGAAAAGGAGAACCCAATCTACTGCAAGTTGAGGTAACACCGCGAGATACTAAGCGTTAGATACACTGATCATAGCGCCAGTGAACAAGTTCGTCAAAGCGTTAACCAGCACATCGGACCGTATGAAGATCTACTGACATCAGTCAGAAAAAAAAAAGAAGAAAACTACGACGTTGGTTTGAATCAAATCTGAGAAGATCTCGTTCTTCGTTTTCATTGTCCTGAATGTTGTTTATCTTGCCTGAAGAAGACCTAAGAGGTCGAAACGCGTCGTGGTTTGTCTTGTAGTTTTGCTTGTCCATGTTAACCGGCGGAGTTACTTTGAATTACTTTTGAAATAAGTTGGTTTGGTGAAATGACCAGGTCTGGCATCCTTGCGGAAACTATCCTGGGGAGACTGACAAGTCTGCAGAATGAACAGAGAAAAACATTGGCGAAGACCCAGGCCCTGGCACACACCACGGACAGAGCTGAAGGAATCTGGTGGACAGTTCTTCAGCGTGGTGTTGGTGCGGCTGTTTATGAAGAAGAAGAAGAAGAAGAAGAAGAAGAAGAAGAAGAAGAAGAAGAAACAGTTCTTCAGCGTGGTGTTGGTGTTACTATTTAAGAAGAAGAAGGAACAGTTCTTCAGCGTGGTGTTGTTGTCACTCGATACGAAAAGAAGAAGAAGAAGAAGAAGAAGAAGAAGGAGGAGGAGAGGAGGAGAGAAGAAGAAGAAGTAGAAGAAGAAGAAGGAGAAGGAGGAGTAGAAGAAGAAGAAGGAGAAGGAGGAGTAGAAGAAGAACAAGAAGAAGAAGTAGAAGAAGAAGGAGAAGGAGGAGAAGAAGAAGAAGAAGAAGGAACAGTTCTTCAACGTGGTGTTGGTGTGACTCTATACGAAAAGAAGAAGAAGAAGAAGAAGAAGAAGAAGAAGAAGAAGAAGAAGAAGGAGGAGGAGGAGGAGGAGAAGAAGAAGAAGAAGTAGAAGAAGAAGAAGAAGGAGAAGAAGAAGAAAAAGAAGAAGAAAAAAGAAGAAGAGGAAGACTTCTTTTTACAAGCACTTCTATCTTCACGAAGGTTAGTGGGCTCCATAATGCATACAAAACAACGATGAGTCACTCGCTACAGAACATGCATAAAGCGTATTGGGATTAACATGACATGACTACTTCACCGCAGACCATCTGAAGATTGTTACATTAGTTTTGTGTTTCAGTATGAGACATTGTCCATTTGTTCACAGATTAAGGCGTTTATTGCATGTTTGGAATAGAGTGATATCTAGGCCTACTTTTGTTTCCAAATTACGTCTATACAGAACCGATTTCAACATGATAGTATCCCGTCTTGAAGTCAACTGCGCGTTTACAACATGAAGCTCAAAACAAGGGCACCCTTCGTGTTGTGGGGGGAAGGCTCATTTATCACGTTGGTCCTTGACACTGTGTTAATTGTAGTGCCCTCACACACACACACACACACACACACACACACACACCACAGCACACACACACACACACACACACACACACACACACACACACACACACACACAGCACACGCACGCACACACGCATAGCACACGCACACGCACACGCACGTACACACACACACACACACACACACACCACACACACACACACACGCATGCTCGCACGCTCAGACAAACAAGCACACACACACACACACACCACACACACACACACACACACACACACCACACACACGCATGCTCGCACGCTCAGACAAACAAGCACACACACACACACACACACGCGCGCGCGCGCGCGCGCGCGTGCGCGCTCTTTTCATAAGCACGCATCCGTATACCACACACATCGTCCGATATCACTTTTAGTGAGAAGACGTTAAATTGAGGAACAAACACACACACACACGCATGCACGCACGCTCAGACAACAAACAAGCACACACCACACACACACACACACACACACACACAACACGTGTGTGTGTGTGTGTGTGTGTGTGTGTGTGTGTGTGTGTGTGTGCGTGCGTGCGTGCGTGCATGCGTGCGTGCGTGCGTGGAACAGAGCCACTCATGTAACTGAAGTGAAGCGTAGCCTAGCCACCCTTGTAACTGGAGTAGTGCCACCCTCATAACCGGAGCGAAATTTCCGGCCTAGGAACAGTATAAAGTCATCTTTGTAACTACCGTAAAAAAAAAAACGAACGAACAAACAAACAAACAAACAAAAAAAACAACAAAAAAAAACTCGCAACTGGGGCAGGTGGTAAGACTCTGACTTCTCGTCTTAAGCTGTCCTTTTCTGAACCCTGCGTTCAGTTCCTTAAACACAAGAATGCCGGTCATTTTTCAAAAACGCCTTAAAATGCTGCAGTGGAGCCGTCTGTTCCTGGACTTTTATTGGGTTTTTTTGTTTGTTTGTTTTTCTTTTTGTTGTCCCATCTTCTGTGCCACCTCAGTGGCAGTGCACCCACGCCGCTCATTCCGCCACCCCGTCTACAGCCACAGCCGCAGCCCCGGTCAGTTCCGACGCAGCCCCAGCACAGGCAATCCACAGGGAGTCAATCGTCAGCAGGCAACCCACCGGAGGAGACACTGCTCTGCTGCCGTAGTCACTTCGGTGGTGTTCAGTGGCGCCTGTTCTGATCCAAACATACGCAGGACACCACCTACTAAGCCCCTCCTACTGACGACAATAATTTGTTTAGTCGCGGATGGACTTTTACTGTTTTTAAATATGTTTTTGAACTTCTGGTATGATCTCTCCAAATCATTTGCTTCTGTTTCTGAGTATAGAATATGTATTACTACTAATCGGTTATACAATCAGCAACATTCTATTTTTGTACAGATTTCATAAAAGCACTGACCTCCCCACATGAAATGTCATTTGGATCACTCAAAGTGTTTCCATGCTTGTCAGTTAGCCTAGCAATGCTTGTATTAATATGATGTCGCTTTTCCAGGTATACAAAAGTGCCAGTCACTCCTTGTTTCTCCATTATCCATCGGACTCGTTGTCAGAAGACAGCCCCTTCAATTCTGACCTCCTGTATATATTTGAGTTACTCTTTCATGGACTCTGTAACTTTCGATTTTTTTCATCTCTCCCCTCTCTCTCTCACACACACACACACACACGTACACACACATACACACACACACGTACACACACACACGCATGCAGCACGCTCAGACACACACACACACACACACACACACACACACACACACACACACACACACGCATGCAGCACGCTCAGACAAACAAGCACACACATACACACACACACACGCACACTCACACACACACACACACACACACACACACACACACACACACACACACACACTCACACACACGCTATTCGTCTCTCTCTCTCTCTGTCTCTCTCTCTCTCCACACACACACACACACACACACACACACACACACACACATACACACACAACACACACACACACACACACACACGCACGCACACACACACACACACACATACATACATACATACATACATACATGCGCCTGCTACGTACGTTCGTGTGGTGGGTGTGTGGTGTTGGTTGTCGCGCGCGCGCGCGCGCGCGCGTGGCGGGTGTGTGTGTGTGCGTGTGTTCACACCACCACCACCACCACCACCTCCGCCTCCATTTTACCAGTCTTTCCTTGCTCTCGCTTCTCCCCTTTGCCTCTCCTCGTTTTCTGGCGTTGATACCGTTGCTGCTGCTGCTTCTGCTGTTCTACTACCACTACTGCCGCTGCTGCTGCTACTCCTACTCCCCTTTACCTTCTGTTTCATCTGTTCCTACTCTGTCCCCTCTTCCATGTCGTCAAGCTATAACCACTCTCGGTAGGAGAAGCAGTACCTTCTGCTCCCCCATCTGCCGTCAGCACTGCCGCTGCTCTGTTTCCCAAGTCAGTACTCACCGTTCCAATCTGAGAACGCTGTCTTCCATCACCACCCCTGCCACTCTGTTTACCAGTCAGTACTCACCGTTCTCTGAACCTGTCTACATCATCCCTCACTGTACCAATCTATATTACCAGTCTCATCACCCGCTCAATCTTTTACCATCAGTTCTCACGTTCATCTGAGAGCACTATCTTCCATCACTCCTGCTACCAATGTGTTTACCAGTCAGTACTCACCGTTCCAATCTGAGAACTCTATCTTCCATCACCCCTGCTACCAATCTATTTACCAGTCAGTTCTCACGTTCCAGTCTGAGAACACTATCTTCCATCACCCCTGCTACCAATCTATTTACCAGTCAGTTCTCACGTTCCATTCTGAGAACGCTATCTTCCATCACCCCTGCTACCAATCTATTTACCAGTCAGTTCTCACGTTCCAATCTGAGAACACTATCTTCCATCACCCCAGCTACCAATCTATTTACCAGTCAGTTCTCACGTTCCATTCTGAGAACACTATCTTCCATCACCCCTGCTACCAATCTATTTACCAGTCAGTTCTCACGTTCCAATCTGAGAACACTATCTTCCATCACCCCTGCTACCAATCTATTTACCAGTCAGTTCTCACGTTCCAGTCTGAGAACACTATCTTCCATCACCCCTGCTACTGACTGCTCTGTTTACCGGTCAGTTCTCACGTGCCAATCTGACAGTACCGTCTACCATCACCACTGCTGCAACTCTATTTCCCAGTACTCACGTTTCAGTCTGAGAGCACTATCTTCCATCATCACTGCTACAACTCTATTTCCCAGTACTCACGTTCCAATCTCAGAGCAGACGATGGTATCCGTGGCCACGGCGGCAAAGCGGTATCTGCCGTAGTTGGATTTGTACTCCTTCTTCGGCGGCTCCGGCTTTTCCTCCTTTTCATCCGGGCAGTCCGAGTCACGTGACCTCAGCCCGATGGCGAGACCAATGGCCAGGCCGATGGCGATGACCACGGCGCCCCCTAGGATGGCAAGGATGATGACTCTGGAGTTGGACCTGTGGGACGGATCGACAGACGTGATGATTTTACAAAATAATTCTAGTGAGTCCGCCCCCCCTCCCCCCCCCCCCCTCCCCCCCCCCCGAAAAAAAAAAAACGAAACAAAAACAAAACAAAAACAAACAACAACAAAAAAAACGAGAAATGAATTACAAGACATGGTGTTTTGTCTTGTAATATGTTTATCCTTGTTTTTGGTGAACTCACTAAGAATTATTTCTTTAAAATTTGTTTCAGTTTCTGCTTGCAGTCACCTCACTTTGAAACTAGACATGATGATGTGGATGACAGCGCTATGTACAGAGCGGCTCACATACTTTTCACCTCGACC
>CM065739.1:41400624-41405624 GCA_033310375.1 Conus canariensis
CTGAACACACACTGAGGTCACACAGCCCGACTCAGTAACTGACGAATACGGTCAGCAATTCCATCACAATCATCATCTCACCTTCATGCTCGAGTAAGTTGTTGAATAAAAGATTATTGTCTTTGTCAAAAATGATTAGCAGAGCCTGCTCAGCTGTGTAAATACGTTGATTTGGTCGCTACCCTTGTCGAAGGTTGCGCCGCCATCTTGCAAGCGAGACGAAGTGCTGGCTGGTCATCCAGTCAGTGATGAGAATAAATGGGCTTTCCCCTCATGTGTGGTCATTTGCATATCATTTTAATACTACAGACATATAAGGCTTACTACGCACACTCTATTTAAGTCCGTTAATAGAAATAGTAACGAATGAAAATTCAAGAAAAATGCATGACGTCAGTGGACGGCCCATAGCCACTGGGAAAGCATTTTTACTTTGGCGTCAGCTGACGGCTTATTGGCACTCTTCGGGTTAATCCCAATATTTTTCAACTTATAAAGTAAACGAGAATGCCACACACTATCATATACTTTTCTGATGTCAAAGAAAGTAGCAAGTGTACTTTTTCTACGAGCAAATTGTTTTTTAACATGACTTGCAAGTTTTACACAGTGATCAGTTGTACTTCTACCTTTTCTGAAACCTGCTTGATTGTTGGGAATTATGTTATTCTTTTCGCAATAATGTAAAATGCGTTTTTCAACTATCTTTTCTAATATTTTTCCAACTTGAGACGTTAATGCTATTGGTCGATAACTATCAATTGCAGACCTAGGTTTACCTTGTTTTGGAACTGGTATAACAACTATCCTCTTCCAGAAAGTAGGAAGAGTTCCATTTAACCAACATTTTTGGTAAAACGAGTGAAGTAATTGCTTCCAGCACAAAGGTAAGTGGCATAACAACTGATATGAAATTCCATCTAATCCAAGAGCTGTCTTATTCGAGGAGAATGACGTTAGTGCTTCTTTAAATTCTTCAAATGTTATAGATGCATTTAAGTAATGGTTTGGATCCGGTGTGGGATCACAATAAGTATCCTTTTTCTCCTCTAGTTCTCTGTAACTTTTGGTATCTGTATGTAGTCTAGTTGATGAGTTATTTTTTGAAAAAGCTTGCACAAATGCTTCAGTTTTCTCTGATGATGTTAGAATAGCATTTTTTTCTAATTTAATAGGATATGAAGGTAGATAATACTTGTTTTTTAATTCCTTTACCTTTTTCCATACTCTGTGCATGTCCTTAGATGAAGATATTTCTGAATGACAAAAATGATTGAAATAGAGACGTTTTGCTTTTGCGACAACCCTATTACTGTGGCTTTTTGCACGTTTCATTTCAACGAAGTTTTCATCAGTTCTATCTTTGAGCCATGTTTTGTATGTTTTCTTTTTATTAAATACGGCTTCTGCACATTCTTCATTCCACCAACTATTTCCTCGATATTTTTTATCTATAGAAGATTTGCACTTTGGCATTGATTTCTCAGCTGCAGATATAATAGCTTTTCTAAAGCTATTATAAAACACATCAATATCTTCTTGTTCAATAATGCTGCGATCTATAGATAGAAGGGTTGACTCATATAGACTCCAACTCTGCATTTTTATATAAAAACTTTGGGATTTTATCTTCAACTTCTGCTTCTTCATCAACTATTTGCTCGTTTATTTTCACAACAATAGGAAGATGATCACTCCCTAACGAATCATCTTCTGTTGTCCAAGTAGCATTGATGGCCAAATCAGGAGAAATTAATGCCAGATCGATGGAGGTTGGTCTATGCGTTGATATATCAGGCACTCTTGTTATGCTGCCGTCATTCATTAATACTAGATTAGAATCAACAATATTTTCAACAAATCGATTGCAAGATATAACAGAGCAATCAGGTTCCCAAAATGGAGAATGCGCATTGAAATCACCCAAAATTATCCATTTCTTATTTATATTAGGAAGATGTTTGATCCAATCTGTATTGTCAGCATTTGGCCCATTTGGATAGTAAACAGAAAGTATGTTTATACTGAAATCTTTGTTCACCTTTAACGATATGGAAGTAGAAAAAAAGTTTTCAATGACATTAGTTGAATGATTGAATAATAACTTCAGAGGACTGTAATTCAAGTCTGATCTAACATAAATTGCAGTTTGAACCCGTTTAGTTGACACACTGCAGTCATATAAAGGTGGATAATAAAAACCACGAAATTTAGGTAACTTAAAAGGTTCAGCATTTAAGGATTGTAAGGCCAGAATGCAATAGTTATTAGAATAGATGTGATTTTCTAACTGAAGTAAGTTTTTCACAATTGATCTGCAGTTCCATTGTAAAATGTTCAAAGAATTGTTAGCCAAGTTCATTCAACACTATTTAAAAATCAATGCTTTTCAAAACAATTTGTTATGACTTTTGAGAGAAAGCAAATTGAACAGGTAACACCATGACGGATATAAAAATAAGCCCGTTGATGTTGAAGGAGCCCAAGTAGTTGTGCTCTCAGATGCCCTGCAGGAAGAAGGACATCGCTGAGGTCGTTGCAGTCTAGAACAGCCATGGAGGTATGAAGTGTGGGAGGTAGAAACCAGCATGGTGATGATGGGGGTGACCTCGTCTCCTCTTTGGTTTTTCCCAAAACAATGCATTGAGATGACGACCCAGAGTCCTTGCAATAACGCTGGCCCCTTTTGCAGTGGGGTGGATACAGTCAGGGGCCAAAATTGATTTGTCGGAGGTTTGAAGATGGTTGTAAACAACGTAGCTGATATCTTTCTCACCGGCCAGTTTCGACTTCGTCATGGCGTTGAATAGTTCCCTCTTGATGTCTAACGTTTTGTTCCTCACAGGGGCAACCTGACTTATCACCACCCTGGATTTGGGGAATTTATTCTTTACGTCCCCCACACATTTTCTTATTTCTGTGCTACACACAGTGGGATCTTTCCCTTTCAGATCATTCAGCCCAACGTGCAATACAACACAATCAGGATCTGGATCCTCCACCTCTTGAATCACAGAGTTGCATTCGTCCAGAGTAAAAGCTTTTCTTTTCCCAACACGCAGGCCATATGACAAATCCAAGCGTCTCCCGTCAACTTTGGACATGATGGAATCTTCCAATAAAAGAACACGGGGAGTGTCGTCGAATTTTCCAGACGTAATTTTATCCTTGGGTCTGAGTTTGACGTCTACTTCTTTGTCGTCATGTTCTTTGATGACGTCACTTTTTTCTCTGTTCTAAATTTTCGATTTTTCCATTTGTTTTCTGTTCCGGACCACCTTCATTCGTTTCCCTGGTTGTGTAGTGGCGTTGGGCTGTTGTACGGCTGGAGGAACTGATCCGGAACTGGCCACTCTTGCGTAGGAACTGTAGGGCTGCTTTTCTGTTTGGGTTCCCACGCTGACCTTGGTTACCTTACATGCCCCAGCCCGAAGAACTTCACTTTGCTCTCGGACGGAATTTTTGAGGCTGCAGATTCTATCCGATAGTCTCAAAATGATAGACTGCAAGTCAGCTATCGTTGGACTACGGCCAGTTTCTCTTTCATGCCTGGATCTCTGTCGGCGGGACTTGCTCCTTCGTGACCGCTGGTCGTTTTCTCCGCAGCAACCACACGTCCAGCTCCATTCAAAGAGGATGGAGCTGGTTTGGCCGTCGATTTCACGATTTCCGCGGCCTTATTTATCCCAGTCAGCACACGAATCGCTGATGAACCATTAACTCTGGTTCTAACTTTGGCCCACCTGTTCATATTGGGGAACTTACAAAGAAATTCAGCAGGCGACGTTATTTGAAGCTGATCGTATCCGCCATCTTGTCCTCGCGCGCGCGCGCGCGCGAGCGTGTGTGTGTGTGTGTATTTGTTTGTCTGTCTGTCTGTCTGTCTCTCCCTCCCCCCCTTCCTCTTCTCTCTCTCTCTCTCTCTGTCTCTCTCTCTCTCTCTCTCTCTCTCTCTCTCTCTCTCTCTCTCTCTCTGTCACTGTGTGTGTGTGTTTGTGTTTCTGTCTGTCTCTCTCTCTCTGCTCTCTCTCTCTCTCTCTCTCTCTCTCTCTCTTCTTCTGTCTGTCTGTCTGTGTTCCTGCTGACTGCTGACTCACTGACAGAAGAAGGTTCCTTCACCGAGGCTGAGTGTGATTGTGCAAGGTCTGTTGTGGCGTGCACTCCATTGACCATTGAAATGTGTATGATAGACTGCACCGCTCCCGTGTCCTTCCCTTCGGTGAAATATCGCCCTCTTTCTCCGATAGCTTATTGACGAACATGATCAGAATATGGTGTTGGCTGTCAGATGTGTGCGTGTGTTGTGTTGTGTTGTGTTGGTTGTGTGTGTGTGGTGTGTGTGTGTGTGTGTGTGTGTGTGTGTGTGTGTGTGTGTGTGTGTGTGCGCATTGTGTGTGTGTGTGTGTGTGTGTGTGTGTGTGTGTGAGTAAGTGAGTGAGTGAGTGAGTGAGTGGTGTGTATGTGTGTGTGTGTGTGTGTGTGTGGTGTTGTGTGTGTGTTGTGTGTGTGTGTGTGTTGCGCGCGCGTGCGCGCATGAGTAAGTGAGTGAGTGAGTGAGCGTGTTGGTGTGTGTTTGTGTTGTGTTGTGTGTTGTGTGTGTGTGTGTGTGTGGCGCGCGCGCGCGCGCGCGCGCGTACGCGTGAGTGAGTGAGTGAGTGAGCGTGTGTTTATGTTGTGGTGTGTGTGTGTGTGTGTGTGTGTGTGTGTGTGTGTGTGTGTGTGAATGGTACTCCATCCTATTTAAGATTTTTTGGACTTTATCTTTTGGAAACCCCACACTTGTAAAGTCTTTGTACGCGCGCGCGTGCGCACTCTCCTCTCTCTCTCTCTCTCCTCTCTCTCTCTCTCTCTCTCTCTCTCTCTCACACACACACACCAAAACACACACACACACACAAAATCAATCACTTCACGTTTCATATGAACAACCAACACACTCGTGTATGCAGGCAATCCCATCCTCCCTCCGCCTCCCTCTCCCCCCCCCCCCCCCACGAACC
>CM065739.1:41408124-41410624 GCA_033310375.1 Conus canariensis
ATACAACTGTTATTTTTGCAAGGAAAAAGAATTTGACCATGAAAGGATTGTTAGAGTAAAAACAGTCAACGTACGGCCCTAAGGTATTTTGGGAAATTATCTGAAAACTGTGAAGAGAGACAGACAGACAGGAGAGAGAGAGAGAGAGAGAGAGAGAGAGAGGAGAGAGAGAGAGAGAGAGACAGACAGACAGACAGACAGACAGACAACAGACTTAAGACAGGCAGACTGACTGAGACAGACACAGACAGACAGACAAGATAGGGACACACACACACACACACACACACACACACACACACACATTGAAAAAAAAAAAAAAAAAGGGGGGGGGGGGGGGGGAAACAACCACGAAGCTGTCAACATCGCAAAGCTGCGACACGGTAACAAAGCGTGTAATAAGCGTTGCACAGCATAGCTCACCCACACAGATCCACATCAACGCATCTTATGACTGGATTTCACAAGACACGCATCACTGGGTGAAGAATGAAGCTATAATTATAATCACAACTCCCGGAGCAAAACATGCAGCTACACATACTTCATTATAAGGGTCATGTGTCTCACGCGTATATCTGATAGCGGTGTTCCAGAAGAATTATGTACAGTTCATATACTTCATGCTGACTGCATCAGACTCAGGAATGATGGTATATGCGAAAGTGTTCAAAACAAGGAGTAATTTGTGTGTGTGTGTGTGTTGTGAAGAACGATAGGAGTAAGCTTACACATATTTTTGTCTGTTCCTTGTAATATGAAACTGCATTGTAGCGTTTTAGAAGAATCATGTAACAGACAGTGATGTAATCACCTTCGAGGATCAACGTGAACACGCTGATATATATATATATATATATATATATATATATATATATATATATATATATTATACATAGCTTCGCTCGGGTATATCTGTACAATAATTTTCTGGCCACCCCTCTCTCTCACCACTTAAAAGACAATACAATAAAATTCAGCTTGGGTTTGTTTCGTTTTTCCCATGCTGAACCAATTGCCCCAGCCTCCTCCTATCTACTTCACCCAATTTCTTCGGACGCCCACTCCCTTCTTGCCTCTCAATCTGTTTTCCCTCACGAATTTTTTTCGTAATACGATACACAGTCCATAGAGGGATGCCTGTACTTTGTGAACTTACTGATGCATTCTCAATTCCTTGATTGAAGTGCTCCAAAATGACAACTATGTAGGGGCCACCATAACCTAGTGGATAAGGCGCTGGACTCATGATCCAAAGGTCGTGGTTTCGAATCCCGGCTTGGTCTTGGAAAGTTTAACGTGGAATGTTTCCAGCTAAAATGACCGTAGTTCACCCCGATGTCCACCCTGGCCCCGCAGGTGTCAGGCTAATGTGACGGACCAGCCACCTGCATATCCTTGATTTGGGCATGGACGTTAAATCCAACTCAAACATGACAACTCTGTGAAAAGATTGCATTTTCACGATGTATCATGTCTATTGGAGGGCCTCTGGGTAGACAACATTTCTGGTCTCCCTGTTTGGCGCAGCTATAGTCAGTGTTTCTGCGTTTCCAGTTCGTGATGCTGCAACGTAGAACATTCCATGTGTAAAACACGGAACGGTCAGGTCTGCCCCAAGGGATGAAAATGTCGGACCCTGGCTCTTGATGATTGTCAGAGCGAAAGCTGGTTTCATGGGAAACTGAAGCCATCAGAACTGGAATGGCAGGGGTGAGTCCATGGGTTCCAGAGGAATTCTGGGGAGCAGCAGCGGTTAACTTTTGTGGGGGCCACATGATATTTTCGCTTCTACAACGTTCCTGTGCAGTCTGGTGAAGACACATCGGGTGCCATTGATCACCTTTGGCGGGTCCAGTGAGCGGAGAATGATAATAGGGACTCCAGATTTCAGCAACAGTTCATGTGGTGGAAGTCCAGAAATCTCAATGGAGTTCAGGAGTTCTTGTGGATAAAGGACTGCTTCATCATCATTCTTGGCCGTGTCAACAGATCTGTACAGAGTTTCCTCTCCAGGGAAGTCAGCTACGATTTTTTAACGGTCAATTTTAAGTTTCGGTGCGTGTAAGTTGTATATCATTGTTCAGCATTGAAAACTACACCTGTATACCAAATTTCATCAAAGAGAGGTCTAAATTTAGAAAATAACGCTTTTTAACGGTGATACCATCTCTAAATTTAGAAATTAACGGTTTTTAACGGTCAATTTTAAGTTTCTGTTCATATTAGTTGTCTATCATTGATCAGCGTGTAAAACTGCACCTGTATACCAAATTTCAACAAGAAAGGTCTAAATTTAGAAAATAACGGATCTTAACGGTTTTTAACGCTCAATTTTAAGTTTCCGTTCGTGTAAGTTGTATATCATTGTTCAGCGTGTAAAACTGCATCTGTATACTGAATTTCATCAAGAACGGTCTAAATTTATATAATAACGGTTTTTAACGGTCAATTTTAAGTTTCGGTTCGTGTAAGTTGTATATCATTGTTCAGCATTGAA
>CM065739.1:41425624-41428124 GCA_033310375.1 Conus canariensis
GGTACAAAATTAAAACAAACTTGATAAAGAAGCAAGCAGCTGTTCATTTGTTTATGCAATTATTTGTCTACTATCAAAGGTGATTTCAATTATAAAGTGCCAGCTGTGTACACGGGTACTACGCAAACATGACGGTGAGACTTGGACCGGTGTATTTGACCTTTGTAGGTCTGGCTTATAGCGAAAGGTGTTTGAGTTCCCAAAGCTCTTAGGCTAACTTCACTCGCAACAGTGTTCTGAACCTCAACAATTTAAATTTCTCCTGCTGAACATGCTAAAAAGGACTGGTTTTAATGAATGGTGGCTGCAGGGAAAACTTAAAATGAGAAATAAGATTACTGAGCTGCGAAACGAAGGAACAAGTGAATTAGAAAAGAGACACTACTGCAAGGGGGGGGGGGGGGGGGGGGGGGGATTGAAACATGAAAGCAGAAACGGAGTAAACTGAGCCGCCAAACGAAGGAACGACCAAATCAGGAAGCAGACACTACGCGTTTCGACCTCATGAATCTTCTTCAGGCAGGGCACACAACATTCAAAACAATGGAAACAGGACGAACAAACTTATCTCTGGCGCTAGCACTACTGTCGCTACACATAAGAATTTCTTTCACTCTAAAAAAAATCAACAAAAGATAATACCTTAAAGACGTGCAGAACTTTGTGATAATGGAGATCCTGTGGCACCGATCTTGAGAGCATCAGCCTCAGAGCTTTGAAACGTGTTTTCATCTCGGGTGGAAGCGGAATGTCAGTTTCCCCATTTGGTGCAGGATTTTTTTTTTTTTGGCAGAGGATTTAACGACAGAGTCCTAAATGAATGGACGTATAAAAATTTGAACGGAAACCCCAAACAAACCTACCACCACAGTGTGTGCTGATAGAGAACCCATTACAGCTCAGGGGTGCTCCCCAGTCAGATTTCATTCAACGAAGTCCTCGGCTGCTGGAGTGGACAGGCGGTCATACATGTAAATACATTGGTCAGCAGGCCCATGTCTTTTGTTGTAGCTTTTTTTTTAATGCTGTGTGTGTGTGTGTGTGTGTGTGTGTGTGTGTGTGTGTGTGGGGTGTGTGTGTGTGTGTGTGTGTGATATCAATGCATCTTTCACGATGTCCAATGTCTGGCAAGGGAAGGTGAAGGACACCCATCTCCTTCTGGCAAGGGAAGGTGAAGGACACCCATTTCCTTCTGGCAAGGGAAGGTGAAGGACACCCATCTCCTTCTGGCAAGGGAAGTTGAAGGACACCCATCTCCTTCTGACAAGGGAAGGTGAAGGTCACCCATCTCCTTCTGGCAAGGGAAGGTGAAGGACACCGATCTCCTTCTAGTTTCGCGGCTTGAATAATTTTTGATGCAATTACGTGCTGTCATATAGGTGAAGAGAGAAAAATCGAAAGATGAACTACCATGCTGAAACAGGATACAGAACCCCCATCATCCGACTAGAAGCCCATCGTTTCACCTGTCCAGTCACAACAGCTTAATGTATAGGAGAAATGAATACCCAACACGACAATGTGCTTAGAATTGCTTGAGAATACAACGACGAGAACAAGAACAAGAAGCAAATGAGTGAACAATGTCTGTGTCTTTTTAAAAATAGCATTGCACTAACTTTGGGCATCTCTTGAAATGGTAAAAACAAACAAACAAACAAACAATCGACTGTTGGAATTAATCGGTGCATTGATGGTACACAGACAGTGTGCAGTGCTAAACATTGAGAGTTCCAAACACTACGTGCCTATTAGAACACGTGTTGCATTTTGTCGGATTTGGAGACGAACAGGAAAAGCGAAGCTAAGTGGTTACGTGTTCTTCTTGTCACTGTCCCAAATTAAGTTTGAAAACGGAGTGACTGAGGGCGGAAAATGAAGCAAAATTTGGAAAGAGAGGGGGTTAGTTACCGCCAAGGACACAGACAAACAGAGTACAGGACCAGACACAATGCATTCCGACCTCTTGGGTTTTCGACCTCTTTGTTTTCACCTGAAGAAGACCCAAGAGGTCGAAATGCTTTGTGTCTAGTCCTGTACTCTGTTTGTCTGTGTCATTGGCGGTAACTAACCCCCTCTCTTTACAGATTTCGTCTTCTCTGTCATTACTTGCAAAGTGAAGCGACTGCAGGCGGAAATCTAAACAAAAATCTAAAAAAAAAGTGTTTGAAATGCTTCCGCCAAACAAGATGGACAAACGAATCACAAGACAAAACACGACGCGTTTTGACCTCCTAAGTCTTCATCAGGCAAAATGAGCAACACTCATGTTCAACGTTTGCATTTTCCTGAGTGTTGTTTATCTTGCCCGAAAAAGACCTAACAGGTCGGAACCGTCGTGTTTTGTCTTGCGATTCGTTTGTCCATGTTGTTCGGCGGAATTATTTCAAACTTTTTTTTTTTTATTATAAAGATTTCTCTGTCATTGGTTTGTCTGGTATCGACGCCATGTGGCCGAAGGAGATGATGGTGATCTCTGCAGAATCTCTCTTGAAATGGT
>CM065739.1:41439338-41444338 GCA_033310375.1 Conus canariensis
ATATTTGGATACATCCAATATTCGCTTCTCATTTAGTGGTAATATATTTGTTTCTTTATAACATCTATGAGTGTTTGTGTGAACTGTGACTCCCACGGCTAATTTCATGGCCTTACTATCCAAGCTTTGCAATCTCTTTAAAAGAGAGTTAGGCGCAGAGAAATACACTTCCTGCCCATATGTCAGTTTCGATCGGACTAAAGCGATGTATAGATGTAAAAGGGTATGGCAGTCCTGACCCCATGGTTGATAACATATAATTTTAAGAACGCTTAATCTTTTTCTTGTTTTATCAATTAAATTTTCAAAATGTGTTTTCCAGTTCAGCTTAGGAGTTAAGAATACCCCCAGGAATTTAACTTTTTGTTTATATTCCAGAAACTGACCATCTAGCAAAAGCGAGGGTAGAATCTTTGGGTTCTCACCATTGTTAAACAACATAAGACATGTTTTTTTCTCCAGATAGTTCTAATCCGTTGTTCTTCATATATGTAGATAATTTATCCAATTCCTTTTGGTACATCTTCTGAACAAAGTTTATTGTTCTTTTATTGGAATGCTTCCTTAATGTACAATTAATCCAAATAGCAATATCATCCGTACATTGAACTACATGCGTTACTTTTGACATAGATTTGGGAAGATCATGGATTAGGATTGTGAACAACATGGGAGCAATAACTGATCCCTGAGGAATACCCATATCTACATTCCTAAAGGATGAATAAGTTCCTCCAATCCGTGTACATATGCTTCTTTCTGTTAGGAAGCTTTTAATGTAATCAAACATTCTCTCAGAAATGCCGACATTTTTTAATTTGTACAACAGCCTTGCGTGCCATACAGAGTCATAGGCTTTTTTTAACATAAAAAATGTAGCCAAAGTACTTTTTTGCGGGAGAATTGTTTTTTTAATGTGACTGGTCAGTTTTACTAAATGGTCTGTGGTACAACGACCTTTTCCAAAGCCCGCTTGCAGAACAGGAATCACACCACCACTATCTATCTATCTATCTATCTATCTATCCATCCATATATACATCCATCTATCTATCTACCCATCTATCTACCTATCATCTATCTATCCATCTCTCTCTCTCTCTCTATATATATATATAATATGTAAATATATATATATGTGTGTGTGTATGTGTGTGTGTGTGTGTGTGTGTGTGTGCGCGCGCGCGTATGTGTGTGTGTGCGTGTGTGTGTGTGTGTGTGTGTGTGTGTGTGTGTGTGTGTGTGTGTGTGTGTGTGTGTGTTTGTGTATCCGTGTCTGTGCCTACGTCCATACACACACACACAGACACACACACACACACACACACACACACACACACACACACACACACACACACACACAACACACACACACACACATCTTGAACAACTCAATAGTGGGGGAAAACAAGTGCAGGCTAATGCTTCCTCCATCATTGTATTAATGACTTGCAAAAAAAATTGAATTAAAAACGAAAAAGCAAAGGGGGAGGGGGGGGGGGGGGGAGGGAAAGGGAAAAAAAAAGAAGAGAGAAATACATATAATAGATATAAACTCATTTACCAGCAGTATATGGGGACCATCGTAACCCACCTTGAAGACAGAGCCATTCCTATCACCTGCTCCAAGGATTTTCGTCCGATGGATCAGACTCATCAGGGAGACTCGGCTGATTGTGTCTGTGCTCCCTTAGCATCAAATAGAGATACCATATATGTACACACACACACACACACACACACACACACACACACACACACACACACACACACACACACACACACACAGATAGAGAGAGAGAGAGAGAAAGACAGGTGAGTGTGTGTGTGTGTGTGTGTGTGTGTGTGTGTGTGTGTGCGTGCGTGCGTGCGTGCGTGCGTGCGTGCGTGCGTGTGTGTGTGTGTGTGTGTGTGTGTGTGTGTGTGTGTGTGTGTGTGTGTGTGTGTGTGTGTGTGCGCGCGCGCGCACGCAATTATTTGTGAGTAAAAAATGGTCAGAGGATGACATGGTTATAATCAATAAGTAATAATAGTAACAACAGTAGCAAAAACACTAATGAAGATGGTGATGATGATGATGACTGTTTTGAAAAGAAAAACGACAGTGAGGTAGATAATTCTACTTGGGATGAAAATGTTGATGAAAATATCGGTAGTGATGACAACAACAACAACAGCAACAACAACAACAACAATGCAAAGGAAGTAAGTAAAAATAGAACGCAGTCTGCATAACAATAGTAGCACGATAAATCAACGGACGGGCAGAAATACAACAAATCTTTTTCTCCTTTTTTTTTTTCTGTCCCATCTTCAGTACCACCTCAGTGACACTGCACCCGCGCCGATTATTCCGACACCCCGCCCCCCCCCCCCTCCGCCCCCCCCACCTTCGCTCCGTCCACAGCCACAGCCACAGCCCGGCCCGGCCCGGCCCGGCCCGCAGCAGCCCTGGCACCAGCAATCCACAGGGAGCAGTCAGTGTCAAGTCGTCAAGAGGCAACCCACCGGAGGAGACACTGCACTGCTGCCGAGTCACTTCGGTGGTGTTCAGTGGCGCCTGTTCTGATCTAACATACGCAGGGCACCACTTACTGAGCCCCCTACTGACGACAATAATTGCTTTGTCGCGGAGCCGGCGTGAGTGAGCTCTCCCTCCGGAGGGCGCCACCACGTCCGTCCAACGACAGCCCCATGAACTTGCTGACACCGGTGACCCTAGTACAATCAAACCAAGGCCATAGACGGTGGAGAAGACATCGAATTTGAGGTCACCATGAGAGCAGGGCATGAAGGGCCACAGAATTTGAAACTTTTTTTTTGATGCTGGTCAATAAGAATGAGAATAATGAAGATGACGCTACAGACTTCCATTCCGGTCTGAGACTGCATGACAGGGCTGTACTCTACGCGTACGTACTTTCATGATATATCCGGCGACAACCAGGCCCGAGAGATATAGACACCTGCAGTGTTGGTCAGGAAATATGAGTCACACCCATAGACGGATTATCATGATCATTATTATTATTAACTCCCTTTGCCCCCTTCCCAACGGCCTCGATTTCTGCTTCAATGACCATCTTGCGCCGAAAACGACAAAATAATTATGTTGGTTCGGATGAGGAATTTGCACAGGCCCTCGATGCCAGGCGCCTGAAACTCAACCTGCCACGAGCAAACGAAACTGAAGATTGGGAGAAACTGGATGCAAAAATCGTCCAAAGACTCGATGCACTGATAGGGAAAAGCACCCTGGAACACAAACTAGCCACATATGGGGACATTGTGTATGCCACATGTAGAGACGCCTATGGAGCAAAACTACCCAAAGAGAAAACACCTCCAAAGAAATCCAGACGCCAAGAAAAGATGGACAAGATCAGGGTCCAAAAGAAAAACCTCAAGATGCAAATGAAGACCGCACTGCCAGCTGAAAAACAAGGCTTGGAAAAAACTGTGGAAAGACCTGAAAGAAAAACACAGCGCCCTCAGCAAAGCGGAATCTGCGAGGAAGAGGAAGAGCAAAAAAGAAGACACAAGAGCGCTTCTTCAGAGACCCCTTCCAGTTTGCCAGAACACTGTTTGAGCAGCCCAAATCTGGGACCCTAAGTGTGGACAAAGGAGTTCTTGAGCAGCATCTGAGGAAAACATACTCTGACCCACAGAGCAAAGCACCACTCGACATTCAAGGTCTGGTGTGGCCAACCAACCCTGAGGAACAGTTCAATGGCAAGCCTCCAACGTTGGCGGAAATCAAGAAGGTGGTCGACAAAGCCAGAGCCAAATCATCACCAGGGCCAAACGGAATACCTTACCAGCTTTACAAGAAATGTCCCAAGGTGCTGGAGTGGCTCCACAAGCTGCTGCGATCGGCTTGGAGAAACCAGAAGATCAGCGGCCAGTGGATGACGGCAGATGGTGTGTACATCCCCAAAGAGCAAAACTCAAGTGACATCAGCCAGTTCAGGCCAATATCACTACTGAACGTCGAAGGGAAAATCTTCTTCTCTGTCATGGCAGCAAGGCTGACCAAGTACCTGATGGAAAACAAGTACTTGGATGTGTCAGTCCAGAAAGGTGGCATCCCAGGCGTGGCTGGCTGTGTAGAACACGCCACAATGATCTGGGACGCAATCCAAAAAGCAAAAACAGAAAAGAGAGACCTGGACGTAGTGTGGCTTGATCTGGCAAACGCATATGGATCTGTGCCCCATGAGATGATACAGTTGGCTCTTGAGATGTACCATGTGCCAAAGAACATCCGCGACATGCTCAAGAAGTACTTCAATGGCTTCTCAATGCGGTTCTCTACCAAGGAGTACACAACAGACTGGATCAACTTGGAAGTGGGTATTGCAATGGGCTGTGCAATTTCCCCAATACTGTTCGTGCTGGCAATGGAACTCATCTTGAAAGCAGCAACAAACAACGCGAGACAAACAGACCTTGGCGATGGATACAAGATGCCTCCTCTCAAGGCCTTCATGGATGACACTACAGTGATTTCATCCAGAGAAGACGAGACACGTCATGTGCTGGAGAGGCTGGACGACATAGTTGCCTCATCCAGAATGAAGTTCAAGCCAAAGAAATCACGGAGTCTCTCACTGAGGAAAGGAAAAGTGGCCGGATCTGTGGTCTTCAGTGTTGCCAACCAGGCCATTCCAACAGTCACAGAAGAACCAGTCAAGAGCCTTGGAAGATGGTATGATGATACGCTGAAAGACACACAAAGAGCAAAAGAAACCAAGCAGATGGCGGAGGAAGGCTTGGAGACCATTGACCAGTGTGGGCTCCCTGGCAAATACAAGGTCTGGTGTCTGCAGTTCATGCTGATACCAAAGCTGCTATGGCCTCTGATGATATACGACATCTGCACCAGCATAGTGGAGGCAATGGAAGCCAAAATCAACAAGTTCACAAGGAAATGGCTTGGTGTCCCACCCTGTCTGACTGACATAGCGCTGTACTGTCGCCAAGCAAAGCTGAAACTACCA
>CM065739.1:41454338-41474338 GCA_033310375.1 Conus canariensis
AGGGCCATTCCTACGTGACATTAAAACTCCTATGAAATTGCAGACACTGTCGGGCTATCGTATTACGTTATATACTGGATACGAAGCCTGTTTGAGGGGTGCTTCAGCGACCAACGTTTGCGACTTTCGTCACATTTAAAAAAAAAAAAAAAAAAAGAATTAAAGTACACGAAACACTGAGCACATACATGTCCTAATGAGAATCAACCCCCCCCCCCCCCCAAAAAAAAAAAAAAAAAAAAAAAAAAACCTTATTTGCTGTGTAAACTGCTTGAAACCAACCGTCAATTCTCAGAGGAAAGAAAAGAAAACAAAGTACGGTCTACTTTGGTGAAACAGGCGGTGTGGAAAGGAACAGGCTTGGTTTTCACTGGTGGGGGAGGAAGATAGGATAAAGTATACCGCTGTAATGTTTGCTTTAATGAACCCCGGAAACGAAAAGAAAAAAAGAAAAAAAAAAGAAAAACAAACACATCTCGACCGAAAGAAAATAGACTGAAGCCATTGGACCTAAATACTGACACTCTCTCTCTCTCTCTCTCTCTCTCCACACACACACACACACACACACACACACACACACACACACACACACACACACACACCACACACACACACACACACACACACACACCACACACACAACAAGAGTAAGATAACCCCTCTGCCGGTGATTTAGAAACTATTTGTGAACTCTTGGACAAATCGCAGAGGAAATAACAGCCCATGAATACAACCCATGAAGAACATCACGGAAATTCATGGAGAAGAAAAAGAGGCGAGAAAAAAAAAAAAGAAGAAAGAAAAAAAAAAAAAAAAACACCTAAGTCTCACCCAGAGTCTGACTACGACGAGAAAATGGAATATAAAAACTGGCACCCCCAGGAAAAGCTGACTTGAACACAACAGACTAGCGCGCGCACACCTTCAGCTCCGACCATGAAGAAGAGGAAGCAGACAGGAAGCAGCTGAAGGCACCACACTCAACCTTTGGGTCATCTGCTACAGAAAAAGTCAGTCAAACTCACCAAGGACTAATTTCAAATGTCATCAATAGCGAACCGCCAAGAAAACGTAGACAAACGAATCACAAGACAAAATACGACGCGTTTCGACCTCTTAGGTCTTCTTCAGGCCAAATACAAAACACTCAGGACAACGAAAATGAACGAGCTATCACTTACCGTCATTCACTTCAGCGCAAGCTGGTCGCTGAATGAAAACGAGGCTGTCAAGAAGGCGACGATGTGTGAGTCGAGGTAGTAATGATGATAGTTATATTATTGATGGGAATAATGCTAATGGTAATGATGATGATCAAACTATTGAAGAAACATAAACAAAGACGAGACTACTAGCGCTTTTGGTGATACTATGGCAATAGCAGTTGTGGTATGGGAGAAAGGAGAGTGGGTTCAAGGACTGCCCCGTTTCAAGAGAAAAGGAAGTCATGGGTTCAGAAATCCAGAACTTAGGGGCAAAATGACTGTTTTATCAGCAGAAGAGCCAGGACAAATTGTCACTTCGATATTAATTGGATGAAATCCAGAACTTGAGGGGTTGGGTGTGTGTGTGTGCGTGCGTGTATGTGTGTGTGTGTGTGTGTGTGTGTGTGTGTGTGTGTGTGTGTGTGTGTGTGTGTGTTGTTGTGTGTGTGTGTGTGTGTGTGTGTGTGTGTGTGTGTGTGTGTGTGTGTGTGTGTGTGACAAAATGACTGTTTTCTCAGCAGAGGAGCCAGGACAAATTGTCACTTCATATTAATTGGATGAATTCCAGAACTTGGGGGGCGGGGGGGGGGGGGGATGACTATTTTATCAGAAGAAGAGCTAGGACAAAGTGTCACTTCCATATTAATTGGATGAAATCCAAAACTAAGGTGGAAAATGACTGTTTTATCAGAAGAAGAGTTAGGAAAAATTGTCACTTCCATATTAATTGGATAAAATCCAGAACTTAAGGTGAAAAAATGACTGTTTTCTCAGCAGAAGAGCCAGGACAAATTGTCACTTCCGTAGTAATTAGACGAAATCCAGAACTTGCGGTGAAAAAAAAAATGAAAGGTTTATCAGAAGAAGAGCTAGGACAAAGTGTCACTTCAATATTAATTGGATGAAATCCAGAACTTAGGGGGTGGGCGATGACTGTTTTATCAGCAGAGGAGCCTGGACAGATTGTCACTTCGATATTGATTGGATCAAAGAAAAACGGGCCATGCCGCATAATTCTGAATCTGAAATATCTAAATTAGTAAGCTGAATGTGAAGAGGTTTAAAATGGAACCATTGTTGCACGTTGCATTAAACTTGGTAACGAAGGATCGTTTTTTTTTCTCTCCATCTATTGATCTATGGCATGCATTACATTCAAGACCCATTGTAGAAAACCAGATAACAACTCTTCGAATTTAAACGGAGAGAAACTTGTATTGCTTCCAAGCAGCAGCAATGGGTCAGAGCTAATCCTAAAATATCCACGAAAGTTGATCAGTTCATTCTAGTTCACCTGCATGATTAGTGTCGCTCTATTATCTTTCATAGATGACAGATTGCTTCCAGAGGATAATGAACAGCGTCACGAAAAAGCGTTTAAGAGCTAAGGATTTCCTCTGCATGATGAGAAGTTACAGTTTAAACCCACACAGGGAATCACTCATCTTGGGATTTCTGATCAGAAAAGAAAAGACTACTTTCAGACTCACAGAAGAAAGAGAACAAAAACCCTCAAGTGCTTGCAGAGATCTGTTGAGTCACCACTGTCCCTGCAGTCCTGTGTCAGCACAAAGTCACCACTGTCCTGCAGTCCTGGTCAGCACAAAGTCAACACTGTCCTGCAGTCCTGGTCAGCACAAAGTCACCACTGTCCTGCAGTCCTGTTCAGCACAAAGTCACCGCTGTCCTGCAGTCCTGGTCAGCACAAAGTCAACACTGTCCTGCAGTCCTGTTCAGCACAAAGTCACCGCTGTCCTGCAGTCCTGGTCAGCACACAAGTCACCACTGTCCTGCAGTCCTGGTCAGCACAAAGTCACCACTGTCCTGCAGTCCTGGTCAGCACAAAGTCACCGCTGTCCTGCAGTCCTGTTCAGCACAAAGTCACCGCTGTCCTGCAGTCCTGTTCAGCACAAAGTCACCGCTGTCCTGCAGTCCTGTTCAGCACAAAGTCACCGCTGTCCTGCAGTCCTGTTCAGCACAAAGTCACCGCTGTCCTGCAGTCCTGTTCAGCACAAAGTCAACACTGTCCTGCAGTCCTGTTCAGCACAAAGTCACCACTGTCCTGCAGTCCTGTTCAGCACAAAGTCACCACTGTCCTGCAGTCCTGGTCAGCACAAAGTCACCACTGTCCTGCAGTCCTGGTCAGCACAAAGTCACCGCTGTCCTGCAGTCCTGTTCAGCACAAAGTCACCACTGTCCTGCAGTCCTGTTCAGCACAAAGTCACCACTGTCCTGCAGTCCTGTTCAGCACAAAGTCACCGCTGTCCTGCAGTCCTGTTCAGCACAAAGTCACCACTGTCCTGCAGTCCTGTTCAGCACAAATTCACCACTGTCCTGCAGTCCTGTTCAGCACAAAGTCACCACTGTCCTGCAGTCCTGTCCTGTTCAGCACAAAGTCACCACTGTCCTGCAGTCCTGTTCAGCACAAAGTCACCACTGTCAAGCAGTCCTGGTCAGCACAAAGTTACCACTGTCCTGCAGTCCTGTTCAGCACAAAGTCACCACTGTCATGCAATCCTGGTCAGCACAATGTCAACATGTGTACAACATGTACATCAGCAAGTGACACAGAAATGCAGGTGTGCGGAAGATGGACCACGTTCGACCGCCTGTGGTGGAGTGTGGTGATTTTCCGACCTGTCTGAGGAAAGGGGAAAGCGCTTCGTTAGGCATAATTCGTAGAGTGTGATCTGTGCTTAGCTGTTATCTGCAACAAAACCAAAAACCAAAAACAACAACAACAACAACAAAATTGATAGTTTCATTTTCAAACACAGAATTTGCTTACAGTCTATATGAGGTGGCTGTGTTTGAGGAAATCTAACATTCCTTTAACGACAGGAAACTTGCGACACCAACGTTGTGCTGAATCTGTTGACAAGTTTGCCCTTAAGAAAGGTTCACTTTTAAACACAGAGGGTTTTTTTTTTTTCGGAAACTTGTGATACTGCTCGCTCTGTTCACTAGACGAAGGAAATAGAAAACTTTGGACGCTTTAGATATTTCATACATGCGTCAAAAAGACAGTGATATGTACAGTTGATGTGAATGGTGTTTCAAAGCACACGCAGCATGAGGGGGCCCGCCACTTTCAATTGAATCGTTCGAATACAGAGACCACAAAGAGAAGAGTGCTTCAGCCAGGTGATAAGAATAACCGAGGACTGACTCGGTGTGGAAGATATTTGTAGCTTTAGAGCACCACGTCAAAGTATCCGCAGAGACACAGCGGCATGCTGACTCGATGAACTCGCGGAAAAGCAGGCATTGATAACCATTTTCACACCTCGTAGTGCGAGAGATGCCAGTTCGGCGAAGCAGCGTGCGCCAGTCTGTGCTACCATGACCGTAGGGTGTTAGACATGAGAGTTACTTCCCTTCGCTTCTGCATCGACGCCATCTCAAGTGAAGAAACAAATTCTTTGAAATATTTCGTATTTCAAAGCAAAACTGTCATCGCCGTTTTCACAGA
This sequence comes from Conus canariensis, assembly GCA_033310375.1. NCBI lineage: Eukaryota > Metazoa > Mollusca > Gastropoda > Neogastropoda > Conidae > Conus > Conus canariensis. Next base: position 41,459,019 of record CM065739.1, read on the forward strand.
AGCGACATAGAAAAAAAACGTATTCAAGAATGTCTTAGAATGACAACGATGACGATGATAGCAACAATTACAATGTTGTAATAAGAACCATAGTGATAAGAATTTTAATAATGATAAGCAATAAGGTAACTACCATAACTACTGGTATGACTGTTTCTACTACTAAGACAACGACTACGACTATGACAACTAGTACCACTACTACTACTACTACTACTGCTGCTGCTGCTGCTGCTGCTACTGCTACTACCACTACTACAACTGCTGTTGCTGAAGTTGCTGCTACTACCACTACCATTCCTACTGCTGCTGCTGCTGCTGCTACTACTACTGCTACAAGTACCACCACTACTTTTGAACTTATCATCGCAACTTCTTTCACTACTACTTCTAGAATCATCATCATATGATGATTACAAAATTCCTGTTATCGTATTACCATGATATTGTTACCTTTATCACCGTGCTATCAACAACATCATCATCATCATCACATTATCATCATATCTGCGCGTGCTGTTCAGTCTACGGGTGCCACGATGCTGCTGCTGTTGTCATTTTTGATCTGCATCGCCATGGCGACGACTAGGACTGTCAAAGAGATTGACTCCCGGCTGGGGGATGTTCATCGCAAGGCGGCGACGGGGAATGTGAGGCTAGACACCTTCTGATGCCTTACTTCTTCTTCTTCTTCTTCTCCTTCTTCGTCTTCTTCTTCTCTGTTAACTACAGTGTGTGTGTGTGTGTGTGTGTGTGTGTGTGTGTGTGTGTGTGTGTGTGTGTGTGTGTGTGTGTGTCAGAGCGACAGACAGAGAGAGAGAGAAAGAGAGAAAGATAGAGAGAGAGAAGGGGGAGAAGGGAAAGTAATTATAACAACAACAATAATAATGATAATAACAATATAATAATAATGATAATAATGACAATAATATTAATATAATGATAATAATGATAATGATAATAATGATAATAATGATAATGATAATGATGATGATAATACACACACACACACACACACACACACACACACACACACACACACACACACGCACATGCACACGCACATACCCGCACACACATAGAAACAGACAGACATACAGACAGACAGACTGACCGACAGACAGATACACACACAACAACAACAACAAACAACAACACTACAACGCTAACAACTACTCTTGTTGTCCTCGTGGTGTCGTCATGTTTCTCATCACTGTCTCTCACATGATTGCCAGCAGTGGCGACAATAACCTGACGTTGCTCAATTTCTGTCCTGAAATCACCAGGCATGTGACCTAAACCAGGCATGTGCAGTGGACTTTGCCGGAAACCGCCGCGAAAACCTATGCGATTGTGAATGTAGCCCTCAACCCGCAGTTTGGATAAATCGTAACGGTGGAGAACATGAAAAGAAGTGAGTGATCTTGAACTGGTACACTGTCTACGGCTGCGTAGGTATGGCGTCTCTCTAAGGTCAGTCAGTGATCTTGAACTGGTACACTGTCTACGGCTGCGTAGGTATGGCGTCTCTCTAAGGTCAGTCAGCTTGTCGTGTTAGAACTAAGCCAAAGTCCCAGCCCCAGAGCTGAATAAGTTTGGGATGAAAAAAAAAAAACAAAAAAAAAACCATGTCTTGATTTGATACTAGAAATTACCCTAAAGCAGACAACGTAGCTGACACCTGCCTAATCGTTTCTTTCAGGAAGAGGGCAGAGACAACAGTATTTTCTTTCATTTATATATAATGAATATCAATTTTTTTTTTTTAATGAAAAAGAAAACCATAAAGCGTAATGAAAATACCATTCTTCTTTCGGAAAAGCGAGTGGAGACTTTGTGTCCAGTTGAGATTTTGACAGCGGGATCCGTTTCCATGAGAGGTGGGGGAAGTGGGTGGGGGTTGGGGGGGGGGCGATGGGGTAGGGGTAGTTCTACAACAATGTTGTGAAATTTGTTCAACAGGTCTAGCAGCCAGCATTTTAAAACAAAGTTATCACAAAATGCGCAGAGAGACTGTCTATGAAACACGAACAACTTCCCATGTCTGAGACCTGCGGCCCTCATCTCTGTAGAATAGCGTAAGACCACACCTCATCAGCAGACTGCCTTGTCTCCATGTGGATCGTGTCCTAGGCTTTCAGCGTTGCACATTTGTCCCTGACACATTACCTGCTAAGGCAGCCGACTTATCTCCACCACCTGGAAAACGCTGCTCAAAATACCAAGGAAAATTACAGAAATAAAGTTAGATCTCGTTGCAAAGTGAGGCGATTGAAGGCGGAAATCTAAACAAATTTGAAAAAAAAAAAATTCTTAAGGCTCCGCCGAAAACCGTAGACAAACGAATCACAAGACAAAACACGACGCGTTTCGACCTCTTAGGTCTTCTTCAGGCAAGATACACAACACTTAGGACGACAATGAACGAGCAATCACTTATCTTCATCCAATTTGGCACAAAAATGAACGAGCAAGCACTTATCTTCATCTCGTTCAACGCCCATCTTGCGCCGAATTGGATGACGATAAGTGATTGCTCGTCCATCTTTGTTGCCCTGAGTGTTGTTTCTCTTGACTGAAGAAGACCTAAGAGGTCGAAACGCGTCGTGTTTCGTCTTGTGATTCGTTTGTGTACATTTTTCAACGGAGCCTTACGAATTATTTTTTCAAAAGAAAAAAAAAGACACACAGAGCATGCCACAGCCCGATTTCTGGATCATTGCATTTTTCGGTACAACAGCACTGTCTTCTCTGGCTGCAATGTTGCTACATTACTGCCAATTTTGTGTCTCCGCCATTCTGATGCTACAACTTTTCTGTTTAGTAAGAGGCCCCCCCCCCGCCCCTGTCGGACGCGCGCGCGCGCGCGCGCGCGCGCGCCGCGCGCGCGCGCGTGTGTGTGTGTGTGTGTGTGTGTGTGTGTGTGTGTGTTATCTCCCTCAAATCATGACAATGAACTTCAAAACGAAAAACGGTCAGCTTTCTCCTGCAAGCCCCTCTCCATCTCTCTAGAACCCCCCTCCCTCCCCCAACCCCACCTCCCCCCCCTTCCCCCCAACCCCCTCCCCCCCAACCCCACCTCCCCCCCTTCCCCCCAACCCCCTCCCCCCAACCCCACCTCCCCCCCTCCCCCCCCCCTCCCCCCTCCGTTCCAAATCTCTCTGAAACCATGACAATGAACTTCAAAACAAATGGTCAGCTTTCACCTGCAATCCCCTCTCCATCTCTCTCTCTTGCGTACTCGTGCAAGGGCGCTTGTGTGTGTGTGTGTGTGTGTGTGTGTGTGTGTGTGTGTGTGTGTGTGCGTGCGTGCGTGCGTGCGTGCGTGCGTGCGTGTGTGTGTTGTGTGTGTGTTGTCTGTCTGTCTGTCTGTAAGTATGTGTGTGTGTGTGTGTTCACACATGGGTGCGTGCGCGGGTGTTTGTGTGTGCATATATGTGTTTTTGTGTATGGATGTGTTTACATGTGTATGTATGTATAAAGAGAGAGAGAGAGAGAGAGAGAGAGAGAGAGAGAGAGAGAGAGAGAGATCAAAAACACACAAAGACAAAGATAACAACATCAGCAGCACTTCAGACAACTAAAACAGCATCAAGGTGTTGTGCAAGTTCTCCCCTGTTCTGCAGGTTCTTTAAATGCAATGTGCACCAACAGCTAAGAACGTGCAGTGGAGGAAATCTCCCAATAGATGAAATCACTGATCAAGAGGCCCCTATCATGGTCAGTTATCGTGTGTGTGTGTGTGTGTGTGTGTGTGTGTGTGTGTGTGTGTTGTGTGTGTTTGTTTGTGTGTGTGTGTGTGTGTGTGTGTGTGTGTGTGTGTGTGTGTGTGTGTGTGTTTGAAAAGGTGAAGTTCGGGAGACAGGGGAAGTTACACGTGTGCATGTCTATGTTCGTTTGTATATTTTTGTGCGTGTGTGGTTATCACGATGTATTTCGGTGTGCATATATGTATGTATTTCAGTGTCTATGTGTGTATGTATGTATGTGTATGTATGTATTATGTATATATTATATATGTGTGTATGTATGTATGTATGTATATATGTGTGTATGTATGTATGTATGCATGTATGTATGCATGCATGCATGCATGCATGTATGTATGCATGCATGTATGTTTCAGTCTATCAATCTTTTATGTTAATCATTTCTCTCTCTCTCTCTCTCTCTCTCTCTCTCTCTCTCTCTCATATATAGATATATATGTGTGTAAGTGTGTTTGTGTGTGCGCGTTCGCGCGCGGGCGCGCTTTCCAACGATATTTCGTTAAGGATCCTGTGTTGTGACAGATGCTCAATTATGAGATATAGACAGACATAAATTAAAGGCACAAGAGATTATTTGAGGACTTTGTCATCGTTTCATATGACATGTGTGGAATGTCCTCGCTGATGTTTTTAAAAATTATTTAAATTTATTTATTTATTTATTTATTTTTACGAATCATTCAATACAAATTGTTATGCAGGAGTAATCTATTTTCTGCTGAAACCCGAACATACATGCACTTGTGATGCTGTTCTGTGGTCTGCGTTGTGTTTCCGAGGACAGTAAAGATGGGTTAGGACACATCACACACTGTGTCTTGTCTGCAGATTGACTGCATTTGCGAAGTTTACGTTGACAATCACCCCTGGCCTCTATGTGTCGTGGAGGAATAACTTGGTGAGTATCGTGTACATGTTGTTGTTGTTGTTGTTATTGATGGTGGTGGTGGTGGTGGTGGTGTGTGTGTGTGTGTGTGTGTGTGTGTGTGTGTGTGGTGCGTGCGTGCGTGCGTGCGTGCGTGCGTGCGTGCGTGCGTGCGTGCGTGCGTGTGTGTGTGTGTGTGCCTGTCTGCATGCGTGTGTACGTTTATTTGTGTTCGTGGTGCGTGTCCATGCGTCAGTGTGTGTGTGTGTGTGTGTGTGTGTGTGTGTGTGCGTGTGTGTGTGTGTGTGTGTATGCCTCTGTGTGTGTGTGTGTGTGTGTGTGTGTGTGTGTGTGTGTGTGTGTGTGTGGTATGCCTCTGTGTGGTGTGTGTGTGTGTGTGTGTGTGTGTGTGTGTGTGTGTGTGTGTGCCTGTGTGTTCGTGTGTGTGTGTGTGTGTGTGTGTGTGTGTGTGTGTGTGTGTGTGTGTGTGCTCGTGCATGTGCGAACATCATTGCGTGTACGTATGTATTTATGAGTACGTGTAGTCTTCAATTAAAGTATATTTACATCACGTGATCTTCGACAAAAACAAAGAAAAAAAGAGAAAGAAAGCGGCAACAATTTAAAATAAACCAAGCAACATCTGCTTCTCATTACAGGGAAGTAAAAATCGGATTCTGAACTGATGTTAATCCAGTGTCACATATTTTGCTTTACAAGCAGCAAGTTCAAGTCTGTCATGATCAGAGAGATCATTGACCTTACATAATATAAGCCATTTCGAGTTCTTCAAACAGTATCCTACCGCGGTGGCTGATTTTTGGGGTAGGACAAAAAGTACCCAGAATCCTCTAACTTCTTTCTTAAGTGCTTCCAACACAGATTCTGTAATAATCTGTATTCCTCTTGAAGAGACAGAGGAATATTTAAACTACATGCATTGTCAGCACGTTTTGCTCCACTTTTTTTTTTAACCAGTCTGTCGACTCTTCATACAATGGATTCCACTATGTCAAGGCGCCCAGCAAAATGTAATATTACCACCACCACCTCTCAGAAGTAGGAGATGTATTAAACATTTGGTGTAGATGTTGTTAATCTGTAGAGTTTGATTTGATTAGAGTATATGAAATTGACTTTGAATTAACGCAGAAAAGAATTTGAAATATATGCTCAGGGAAATCTTGTAGATAGTACAAGGCCATTACAATGGCAGTGAGCTCTGCCGTGAATATGGATCTGTATTTTCCGACATAAAATTATCTTTCCACTATTAAAGATGGAATAGTGAAGGCTGCTCCAGCTTCCTGATTGTCCAACAGAGATCCATCCGTGTAAACGTTTACATAATCAGGACAATGATTGTGTATATGATTTTTTTACTGACGCACCAAGAATGCTATCATTGTCTTTTATTTTTATTTTTTTTTTGTAAAGAAGAATGATAGACATCAAAATGAGCAACTTAAAGTTCCCATGGTGGGCAAGGGAGAAAGTTAGTCTCTGACTTTACCATTTTCTTCAGATCCATTTCTGATCGTTGGAATAAATCAGAAGTATGAGTTCCAGTCGTAACAAGGGTAGCTATGTTTTTGCCCGTTTTGGAAAGTCTGTATCAGATCTTAGCTAGGTTCATTTTCAGCATTGTGGTTGTTTACTGAGCAACGTAGAACATATCTGCAAGAGCCAGTTGTCGATACTCAACCAAAGGTAGAACCCCTGCTTCCCTATATGTACCCATAGTTGATGCATAAAAGAGTACACCCAGGGCAAATGTCTTACAATCTAAGCTTTGCATTTTTGTCAATAAATATTTTGGAGCACCACAAAAAACATTTCTTGGCCATAAGTCAGTCTAAAAAGTACAAAAAAGTAAATGCATCTTTTTTTTAATACCGTAACATTTTGGCTCCAGTGGGTTTTTTTGCATATCAATTATTTTTCAGAAAGATTCAAACTTTTTATTGGTTTTCGTTAGTAGATATTCAATATGATTATTACACATGTCAACTTTGATGTAAGATTGATGCCAAATTTTACGACTTGTTTGTATTTTAGAACATCGTCATTGATTTGTAACGTTGGCAGTATAGGAAGGTCACCTTCAATATTAAAAAGAATAACACTAGTCTTTTCAGAAGATGAAGATGATCCATTCGCAGTAAAGTAGTTGCTGAGCCTGTCAAGTTCAAGCTGATATATTTTTTTTCTGTAGAAATTAAGCTCTGTTTTAGACTTTTTTTTTCATGTTCATTTACATCCACATGCAGATGCCATCAGCATATACTGTACGAGGACAGCATTTCTTGGTAAACATTATTTTTGGTAGATCATAAAGCACGATGTCGAGTAGATGAAGAGCAATAACCCAACTCTGTGGGATGCCCATTCTTGGAAATCTTAATGCGGAGTAAGAATTTCCAACTTTAGTCTGTGAGTAAATTCTCAACATAATAGTAAACATTTCCCAACAATCCAATAAACATCAATTTATATAACAATCTATCACGCATAATCATACGTTTTTTCTACAAAAAGGGGGGCTGACACATTCTTTCTGCGGGCAAGTTGATGTTTTATTCGGGCTGGGCCCGGTAGTCCGACGTTTCGATAGTCCGACACATCGATAGTCCGACACCCCACATTCAGATGTTTCGATAATCCGACACTGTAAGAAAAAGTGGCGATAGTCCGACATCCCACGATTCCGACAATTCCATGTCGTTTCCATAATCCGACACACAACCCAGTCATACTGCACTAATTAGCAGTCAAATGGTGAAAATAGGCAAATATGACCATTGGTCAGTGGCACTGACCACCACTGACCACTGGTCAAACTCGTCAATAGTTGCACTAATTGGACCTGGGGCAACATAGCCCCGGGGGAACATAGACCTGGGGGAACATAGAGATGATACACCGACACATTTTTTCCGACCAAATGCAATGTCGGACTATCGAAACGTCGAAATCGTGATGTGTCGAATTATTGGCACAAAATAAAACATTACAAAACAAGTTTCGTTGGTCCCACAAAATTGTCGGATTGTCGAAACGTCGGAATCGTGATTTGTCGAACTATCGAAACGTCGGAATCGTGAAGTGTCGGACTATCGGACCCAAACCGTTTTATTCGAGTGGTGAGTTTAACTAAATGGTCAACAGCTGATCTGGCCTTTCAAAATCCTGCTTGATTCACTGGATTTATTCCATTTTTATCACATCAGTTCTCCAGTGCGAGATGTTAATGCAACTGGTCTGTAATTCTCTTTCATCACCTTTAGGCTTTCCCTGTTTGGGTATTGCTACAACCATAGAAATGTTTTCATATTCGTGAAATGATGCCCTGGATCCAACGTTTCTGAAATAAATCGAGCAGCAGCTTTTACCCAATTTTCAGGCAAATGAATCAATAAATCGTTAAAAATCGCGTTTATACCAACTGAAGTTTTCTTAGTACCAAGAGATAAAAAATACTCTCTTTAAGTTCTTGCAAAGTAAGAGAAGCATTGATATAGTGTGTATTATCATACGGGGGATCTTTATATATATATATATATATATATATATATATATATATATATATACATATATATATGTTTAAAATAATGCTCTCTTGTTGTCCTGAGCTCCGCACCTTGTAGAATAGACTGAAGTAAAAACCGGGGACGGTAAAATACAAGAATAAAAACAACAGTCCGTTCATGTCTCAGACTTGTATTTTCAACAAATTTTCGCTGTTAACAGCTTCGTCAGGCCAAGGTACAATGATACACATATATCTATATATATATATCCCTTCTTGCCTCATTTTCTCTAAAAGATCCGTGTTTTTTTTTCTGACAAATTGTGTACATTCAACATACAGATCATTCAGCCTTTTCGGAGTTAGTCGGAAGTTCATTGCCATAAACTTTAACTGAATAAGTGGCAGTTTTATACCATTTTTCATGCCATTGAATTTTGTCCATACTCTTTGAAAGTCTTTGTGACCGAGGTACTAAAAAGGATTGAATAAATTAAAGAAACAAAACTGAAATGGTTCCAAATTAGAATATGCCACAGAATTTTGGTAACAAATAGTGTGCTGAAAAGTATGCAGATTGTTGATAGCGACAAATGTAATTTCTGTAATAGAGAAAAAGACTCAATTAATCATTACCTGTGGGAATGTGAGTTTACACACGCTTTCTGGAAAGACCTTGAAAGAGCTCTAAAAGTTAATTGTTCACACTGTGAAAGATTATCCCTTAATGTGGAGATTATATTATTTGGTACGGATGAGAAAACAAAAACTAATGATATGCTAGACCTGATAATTTTAATGGGAAAATATTTCATCTATAAATGTAGAATTAACACAAACAAAACGTAATGTAAACATATTTTTGAAGGAGCTGAACTACAGATATAAAATGGAGAAATATATGTCCGTGATGGGAGATGAATCATGCTACCTACCAAGAAAAATGGTCACCATATATTAAACTACTAGAGGACTAATGGTCATGTTATGTACTATATATATGTGTGTATGTATGTGTATGTATATATGTATGTATATATATATATATATATATATATATATGTGTGTGTGTGTGTGTGTGTGTGTGTGTGTGTGTGTGTGTGCTGACTATATATATATATGTGTGTATGTATGTGTATGTATATATATATGTATGTATATATATATATATATATATATATTGTGTTGTGTGTTGTGTGTGTGTGTGTGTGTGCGTGTGTGTGTGTGTGTGTGTGTGTGTGTGTGCTGACGACAGCGCAAGCTAGAAACAAATCTGTAGATTGCCTTTTAAACCTTATTTTTAACACACACACACACACACACACACACACACACACACACACACACACACATATATATATATAATATTAACAACTCACGCACAATACCATTCACCCTTCACACACTCGAACCGTCTTTTTTTTTTCACACAATCAATTCCCACGCTCCAACTTTTTCCCCTTCCTTCCCGAACGTTCACGGTTTGTGCACTGGTGACCACATTGTCACTGAAGTCCTGATGCCCCAGCAGACGAGGCGTCGAACGATGAAGAATCGACGATGTCAAAAGGTTCAATACGGAGTCACTGATTCAAAGTACACTGTGACACACACTGAAGAAAATGAAGAGCCCAGCAGCTCAGCAGATCTCAGGAGCAGGAGGGGGAGCTCCGACGCTCGCAGAAGGATGAGCTCGCCCCCTCCCAGTTGTTCGTAGCGATGACCCAGAGATCGGCCAGAAAGAAGTCGGAAACAGGGCAGTACCAGGTAAGATGCCTCACACCAGAGGTTGCAGCAACAGAGCGGTCAAACCCTGTCGACACCTGGACATAAAATAGTTTCATGACTACTCTAGCCCGCAACTGATCATAGAACTTCGGGCACACCAGAACTACAACCCATTGTCTCTGCGACTTCAATGTCGGCCAAGGCATTTGAGCCATCAAACAAAGTGTAACACATACACCAACAATCCAATCTGGCACTCACAATTCTACGAAACGGGACATAAATCAGCCTACAATATCCATTAAAAAAAAAACCAGAGTGCACAAACAACAACAACAACAACAAAAAAAAAAAACAGTTGTTAACTTCCGATTATGAACACCCCGGCTTTCTCCATATTCTGGAATATCGAAGTCAACAAAGTCAATTAATAATACTGTCAATGTGACAAAAATTATTAACAACCATCCTTTCACATACCACACTATCAATATCATATTATTCCATATCTCAATCGACACACCTCAAACGTATGTACCCAAGTGGTACAGGATAATGCCATAAATCAATCAACGAAATTATCCACAGGGAATTTATAAAATAATAAAGAATTACTCTTTTCTTCAACGGCATATAAGGAATGCCAAACGATTCAGCAACAACAACAACACCGGAGAGCGGAAGCACTCGCAGCTGCTGAATAAGAGACAATATTGGGTCAACCCCGATATAATATCATAATCCAATAATAAAATGAATGACCACTGTCACTGCCCTGAACTCAAACAGCGCAGTATCACCAAAATTGATAGCGATCGAGAACAAATGACCGGCGAGGCCATATATAGTAACGAAGACCCAGACATACTAACAAAAGCGGAGCGACAGGACGGCGCCCCCCTGCTGGGCTGTACGTGACTAGGCATACACCTAATCAATTTCAACTTGCAACCAGATCACTGCACTAACTTAAGAATAACACAACAAATTTAAAAACTACCTATTCCAACTTCCAATCATAACCACAAAAAGAAAACATAATGCATTAAATATATCAATGCATAACACCGCAAATATTCATCAATTCAAACCACCAATGTCATATAATTCACCAACTTCACACAAACAACCATATACCATTTTCTTTCCCAACACATCACTTCACACTCCCTCTTACCCCTACTCGAGGTCAAAGCACACCACCATCCCCCCCCCCCCCCCCCCCCTCCCATTATCGCTCCGGCGCAACAGCCATTCTTCATATGAAAAGAGGGGCATACGAAACAATTTTCTTCTCCAATCAAAAGAAAAATAAGAATAAACAAAAACCTATTATAATCCTCATCAATTTTCATATATATACGAACTTATGGTTTGACTCGATAATTATCGGAATTAAAAAAAAACACTTAAAAAAAAAAAATTCATTTTCAACAAACGACGGAAACACAATGCAATAAAAATAACAACCGCCGCACATACCGACATTCGGCGCGCGCGCGCGCGCGCATGATGCCCGAAACAGTAGCGCGCGTCAAGCATATGACACCTCCCTCACACTCCTTCCCCCCTTGTCTACAAGCCGGCGCGATTTACGGCCCCGTAGATCCTCTGTTTTTCATACTAAACTGAATCGCGCTTCTCACATTTCGCCTATGTACAAACGACGTGTTTCGATCCAGAATCATCTACCTCCAACTCCCTTCTTCAATGAACATCCTGCCCTACACTTCTCACCTGGAGTTACGATGACCAATGAAGACAATACAGGACAAACACCCGCCAGAGCAGCTCCAGACCGGGGAAACCCTCGTTCCCTTGAAGGCGTGGACACTGGTGGCAGACACCAACAACTTCTTGGAATCCCAAGCTGTCACAAGGACACACACCGATGGGTTTCCTGGCAGCCCACTAAACAAAGTGGCAAAACTGCCTCACCAAACGCTGGATCAGAAGACCTCCGTCTCGAGCCAGGAGTCGCAAACAACTGAATCAGACAGTCAAAAACAGACAACACTTAGAGTTGACAGACACCATGAAACTGACAAGGCCACACCCTGACTTCGACCAATCATCAATAGGTTGCCCAGGGAACGGCACGACAAAACTCCAGATAGGGGCATAGATAGCGACAGTCGTACACAGACTCGAAACACCAACTTGCCAGAGGACCAATCAGCAATAAGTCATCTAGGGTGACGAGACCACACTTCCCAATATGGGAACAACTGTGTATCGGCACAGACTCTAGATTATAAATCCCTCAAATCATCAATCGATAACCACCAACAGCTTGTACACAAGACCAAATGTGGACACAACCATATACAAGCACCAATCTCCAATAGTTGGTCAACCAGTCACCGATAAATCACCAAGGCAACAGACCACAAAATCACAAGAATGGATACAGCCAAATATAGCAACACCATCACAGGACTGGATATAGCCAAAGATAGGCCTAGACTCCAGATTGTAAATCCCTCCAATCGCCGACCGATAATCACCAACGGCATAAACACATAACCAAATATGGACACATCCATATGTAAGCACCAACCCCCACTAGTTGGCCAACCAATCACCCATAAATCACCAAGGCAACAGACCACAAAATCACAAGAATGGATAGAGCCAAATATAGGCACAAACTCCACCCTCTTTGGTCGATCACCTACCAACAATGACTCGACCAACACACACACACCAACACACACAAAATAAAACACGCATCGTAACTCCCAAATATCGACACGGGAAAAAGAAAGAACTGACCGCTGCAATAACTGCGCCTTACAATATGCGCAATTATGTCCTTGAATGTCCGTGCGTGACATACCTATTCTGGTCGGCACGGTTGTAGTTGAATTTTGGGATAACATTTTTTATTTTGATCATGCTGCGCTGATTGCTCATTGAGAGTAACACTATCTGGCAGATGATCACTACCTAGAGTATCAGCGTACGTTTTCCAAGTACATTTAAGAACAAGAACCGGTGAAATTTAAAGACAAACCAATTGCGGTTGCCCTATGTTCCGGTATGTCAGGAATTCTCGTTGCACACCCGTCATTTAGTAGATAAGAGCAAGAAACGACTATCTTTTCAATGAATCTGTTACTAGTGATTGTTATACAATCCTTTTCCCAAAATGGAGAATGAGCAGTAAAACCACCACATATCAACCATTTCGTTTTTTGTCATCTTGCCATGCGGTTATCCTGTGTGTGTGTGTGTGTGTGTGTGTGTGTGTGTTGTGTGTGTATGCGCGCGTGTGTGTATGCGCGTGTATGCGCCAATATGGATGTGTATGCGCGTGATGTATGCGCGTGTGTGTATGCGCGCGCGCGCGCGCGCGCGTGTGTGTGTCTGTGTGTGTGTGTATGTTGTGTGTGTGTGTGTGGCGCGCGCGCGCGCGCGCGCGCGTGTGTTTCTATGTATGTGTCTGTGTCTGTGTGTGTGTATAAGGGTGTGCGCACGTGTGCGAGTGCGTGCGTCAGTGTGTGTGTGTGTGTGTGTGTGTGTGTGTGTGTGTGTGTGTGTGTCTGTACATGTGTGAGCCTCTTGTCACTTGCAAGCGAGTATTTTACTACACCTCTCTCTTCACTCTCTACATTTCTACTCACTCTCTCTCTCTCTCTCTCTCTCTCTCTCTCTCTCTCTCTCTCTCATTTGTCTTTGTTTTATGTATAAGGCATTTAAATTTAGAGAAATAGTTACCTCTTGATGTTTTGATTTATTTGTGTTTGGTATGCTTTACAGTCATGAGTATTTATCTCAGTTCATATATTATGTCCACTCACCCTTTCATAAGGGGGCAAGGCCTGTATGAATAAAACATCCGAAAACATCCAAAAACACATCTCTCTCTCCTCTCTCTCTCTCTCTCTCTCTCTCTCTCTCTAAAATTTCATGTTTTGAATAATGATAGTTTGAATCGATTTGTGAAACTATTTGATTTTGGAGTTCAGCCAATAGCCCTGTATGGCGCGGAACTTTTGGCATTGGATGATGCAGCATGTGTGTGTGTGTGTGTGTGTGTGTGTGTGTGTGTGTGTGTGTGTGTGTGTGTGTGGCGCGCGCGCGCGCGCGCGCGCGCCGCAAGCACACAACAATAATAACAACAACAATCCCAACTAGTCCGCACGCATTGACACCTTGATGAAACTGAAACTATGCTTCTAGCTGCTAGAAAGAAAAAACAAACAAACAACAACAACAAGAACTGTGAGAAAGTCATCGATTTACTTATGCGAAGCATTCTAATTGCCTTCTGTAATGATGTCATGACGGACGGAGTCTAGTGATCTCTAATGCTGCAAATAATCTTGGACATTTCTAGTACTGTGTTGTACATTTTGTACTTTGTACCCCCTTCATGAGGGGCAATGGCTCTTATGAATAAATATTCATTCTCTCTCTCTGTCTCTGTCTCTCTCGCTGTATGTGTGTGTGTGTGTGTGTGTGTGTGTGTGTGTGTGTGTGTGTGTGTGTGTGTGTGAGTGTGTGTGTGTGTGTGTGTGTGTGTGTGTGTGTGTGTGTGTGTGTGTGTGTGTGTTTCAGCCAACAAAGGAAATGACGCAAACGATTAATTCAGAAGCTGCGTCTGTCAATCAAGTCAACAAGAATGATTTTTTTTTTAACAAACAAAATAAAATGAATAAGATTTAAATAAATACATCCTGACAACAATTTTCTTCCAAAGTACATGTAATATTCCAACAGAGAATAAAATTAACTGAGCTCAGTCTAGTCTGCAATGGTGTTTTCGTCGAATTAATTGTGAAACTGCTTCTTCGTTTCTCTCTCTCTCTCTCTCTCTCTCTGTGTTGTGTGTGTGTGTGTGTGTGTGTGTGTGTGTGTGTGTGTGTGTGAGAGAGAGAGAGAGAGAGAGAGAGAGAGAGAGAGAGAGAGAGAGAGAGAATGCGAATGCGAATGCGAATGCGAATACGAAGTGAGAGAGAGAGAGAGAGAGAGAGAAGAGAGAGAGAGAGAGAGAGAGAGAGAGAGAGGAGAATGCGAATACGAAGTGAGAGAGAGAGAGAGAGAGAGAGAGAGAGAGAGAGAGAGAGAGAGAGAGAGAGAGAGAAGAGAAGAGAGAGAGAGAGACGAGAGAACAGAGAGAGACAGAGAGACAGAGAGAGAGAGAGAGAGAGAGAGAGAGAGAGAGAAGAGATTCACATTGAGATAGACGATTCTCTGATAGTTCTCTTCTTCTAGCTCCCATAAGCACAGACATACTATGATCCCCCCCCCCCCTCACCCCCCAATATACAGACTTGCAATAAATGGTCATGTTGTAGACTTGTTTCGGCTTCCCTGGCACAATCATATCATGGTGGCTTGCCCTGCTCTGCAGTAATCTCATTCTGGCTTCTCTGCCACAGACATTCAACGCCACCATCTGTTGTAGCTCCCTCCACACTAG
>CM065739.1:41479338-41496838 GCA_033310375.1 Conus canariensis
TGTGTGTGTGTGTGTGTGTGTGTGTGTGTGTGTATGTGTGTGTGTGTGTGTGTGTGTGTGTGTGTGTGTGTGTGTGTGTGTGTGTGTGTGTGTGTGCGTGTTTGTGTGAGTGTGTGTGTGTGTGCGTGCTTGCGTGCATGCCTGCATGCGTATGTGCGTGCGTGCATGCGTGCGTGCATGGGTGTGTGTTGAAACATGCAAACATGACTACTATTGTCACAGAAATAAATAAATAAATGACAACTATTGTCACAGAAATCGAAGGATTCGTTGTTCAAGTTTATCAGGGGTTTCATAACCATACAGAATTAATACACACACAAACCAATAACTCATAACCATACAGAATTAATACACACATAAACCAATCACTCATAACCATACAGAATTATTACACACATAAACCAACAACTTCGAAAGATGCTCTTTATTTGGTAAACACACTGGCACACACATACACAACTTCAGCATGAACATCTATCACAGAAATATTCAAAAGCACTGGTGTTTTACTGTAAGTTTATCCTCATCGAATTTGAAACTCGTTTCGTATACTTTCTTGGGGAAACACCAGACTACATGCAAATAAATAGATAAAATCAAGTTTGAACAGCAAGACCAATACATAGGATTTGCACTAAGTAAGGGAGCACAAAATGGACACACTTTTTACAAACTTTTAAGACCACTTTGGAGTAAACTTCCACACACAGTATATGAAAAAGACTGCTTACAAGTCGCACTAGAAACAAGCACTTGGGCATAACCTTAGGTTGATTTCAGAGCAGGGGCTATCCGCTTCAATCGGTAAAAGCAGAAATCACACATTATGATGATAATATTGACAGGCTTCAATTTCCGAATAACTAAGAATTCCAAAGTTTTTAATTCTATGTTGAAAGCTTTCTCTCTCTCTCTGTCTCTGTCTCTCTTCTTTTCTTTTCTGTATCATTTTCTGTGCCACCTCAGTGGCTACCCACGCCTCTCATTCCAACTCCATGCCCACGACTACAGCTTGGCATGTCACGCCACTGCCCTAGCAATCCACAAGCAGCAGTTGATGTCAAGTCGTAATGAGCCGACTCACCACAGGAGACACTGCACTGCTGCCGAGTCACTTAGGTGGTGTTCAGTGGGGCATGTTCTGATCCAACATATGCAGGACACCCGCTATACTAAGCCCCCTACTGACGACAGCAACTGCTTAGTCACAGAGCGAGCATGAGTAAGCTGTCCCTCCGGAGGGCACCAACGTGTCCTCCAACGACAGTCCCCATGAATTTGCTGATTGGTACCAGTGACCCCAACAGAATCTCTCCAGTGTGGCTTTACTCTAAACGTCTGGTGACTACCTGCTGTTTCAGCTGAGGAATGAATGGCACAGTGTGGCTTTACTCTAAACGTCTGGTGACTCCCTACTGCTTCCGCTGGTGAATGAATGGCGCAGTGTGGCTTTACTCTAAACGTCTGGTGACTCCCTACTGCTTCCGCTGGTGAATGAATGGCGCAGTGTGGCTTTACTCTAAACATCTGGTGACTCCCTAATGCTTCCGCTGCAGGGGGCAGGGCTTAAATCAAATCAATCAAGTTGATCATCTCAGAAGAGAAATGATAATGTGACTGCTCACTTTTCCATCACAAACAAATAACCAAACCGACCAAAAAAAACAAAACAAACAAAAAAACAGTGCATGCTAAATTCAGATAATTTGTATTAAAAGCACACAAGTGTAAGAGTAATGTACACATTGTGTACTAAAGCAAATCTAAACAAATGCAAAAGTGCTCACTCACCCTCCCTCTCCTCTTCTGCCTTTCTGCTCACACACACACACACACACACACACACACACACACAGACGTGCGCGCGCGCGCACACACACACAAACATTCAAACGATCCAAACACATTTGTCTGTTCTCCTAAATGCAGGTGTGGACACTTGCAGGTGCTTGCTTTGGGCTTTATTTGGCAATAATTTGTCAGTCTCTTCCAAAAGTGAGCCCCAAACCCCACACTTTAAAAAAAAATAAATAAATAAATAGTAAAACTGGATTTTCTCATCAACTTGAGATTTGGGGAAGGTAGAGGGTGGGCGGGTGAGGGCAGAGCAGGAAGGCAGGTTGTGGGGGTGGGGTGGAGGGTGGTGGCAAGTCCTAAAAAAAAAAAAAATTGGGTTTTTATCTTGATAAATTTTGTTTTTAATATCTAACAATTAGTTCTTCAGAAGTGCAAATGTGGAAGGGCTACTGACTCTGAATCTAAATTGTGGCCATCCACTGTACTGTACTGTAGTCTTCTTAGCAATCCTAAAATTGAATTGTGGCTATCCTAACAATCCTGAAATTAAATTTTAGCTATACTCTTAATATTGAAATTGAATTGTGGCTATACTCTAAATACTGAAATTGCATCATGGCCATCCTAGCAATCCTGAAACTGAAATGTGTCCATCCTTGCAATCCTGAAATTGAAATGTGTCCATCCTTGCAATCCTGAAATGGAAAATGTTGTTTCCATCCTTGCAATCCTGAAATTGAAATGTATCCATCCTTGCAATCCTGAAATTGAAATGTATCCATCCTAGCAATCCTGAAATTGAAATGTGGCCATCCTTGCAATCCTGAAATTGAAATGTGGCCATTCTAGCAATCCCGAAATTGAAATGTGGCCATCCTTTCAATCCTGAAATTGAATTGCAGCCAGCCTGGCAATCCTCAAATTGAAATGTGTCCATCCTAGTAATTCTAAAATTGAATTGTGACCACCCTAGCAATCCTGAAATTGAATTGTGGCCAGCCTATTAACCCTGTAAATCATAACAAAACAACACATGGTTCTAAAACCATTTCCTGGTACCTTTTCATTTCATAAATCCAATTCATTTAGATATGTTTTCAAAATCATAAACCAAAGAACACTTGCGTGCAGCTACTTTATCTGTTAACCTGATCAAAAACAAACAAAAAAAGGTCCATTGAAACAACATGATTTTAACCCACTGTTTACATTGATCAATACGTAAAATATGACGTAGTCATAGCTCGAATTAATAATCCTTATTAGGATAGAAAATTAAATGGGTTGAGGCAAGAAAAGAGAGCATACACTTAAAATTATTGATGTTGCTGATCTGGCCCCTCTTTGTTTTGTACTGTTATGGAGGCCCCCTCAAAGTTTCTGATGCCAAGGATCACAGCACACACTTAAAGTGCGCTGGTTCACCTGTGTTAGAAGACAATGATTGGCTTTCTAGCTGGATCCAAACTTCAACATTCAATGACAAAGAACAGTAGCCTTTTATTGCCCATTCCATCTAGCCATTCCCAATCCCAGTAATCTGCACAAATTTTTTGTCGATTCATTTGAAGATATCTGTATAAATTTGTTGTCAAGTGCTGTATATGTTTCTTTTCTTTCCAATTGTTTTCTCTCTGTCCGAAGTGTATTCACTCCATCACTGTCACTGCTGGCATAGGTGCGTGCATGGCCTGACGGGAAGTAACATGTCAAAACTTCTTGTGCCTTCCTGACAGCAGTGATACCAAAGAGAAAACAGGCAGACAACACAAAGTTTAGTCCATTTCTTGTGTGTGAAAATCTAGACTCTTTCAAACCAGACAGAGCGTAGGACATCTTCTCATGAGGACAGCAGCTATCTTGATACTTAACGTTTTAAAACAGACACAGCATGTTCTAGCCTGAGGTTCATTCAAGAATCTACAAAAGTTTCAAGATTTTTATCACCTTTGACCACTGACCGTGGCATGGGGATACAGTGTGGCGAACAGATTTCAACAGGCAAAACACAAGACGTAACCACATCAAATAAACTACAAAGTTATCAAGACATTAACATTGTAGACACACTTTCCATGCTTGAAATATAAGTTAGACTATGTCAAAGTTTTGCATCGATTTTTGGGGCTACACGATGCTTACAAAAATTAAACACAGCTACCTCTTTGTTGTGAACAATAGGTGGAAGCGTTTTTTTTTTCTCCAATACATTATACTTTTGACATCCCATATAAAATGAACACTGACACAATACATATCCTAGCTAGAAATGCATTCAACGCTTTCAACTGCAGACAGTCTGAATCAGTGGCAATATCAACGCTTGTTTGAGAGTTTAAAAAGAAGCCAAAGTCAGAATCGAAGACAACTGCTACTGCTGGCTGTGGCATGACCATCAAAGATCTGAACACAGTGCAGGGCGAAGGGAAGGACTAAACAAACAACAAAGACCTGCACTTCTAACAGGTGATGTCTACTGGACCATTAAAACTTTAAAACCACCTCCTTTTCTCTCCCCCCCTCTCTCCTCCTCCCTCACCCCCTCCATCCTCCCCTCCCTCACACGCATTTACAGCAATAAACAAAAAGCCATGCAGAACCACTTGCGCAACACCACACAATTAAAAACAAACACAACAAAAAGAATCAGCAGTCTATTAGTGATCGCCGTTGATGAAATCTGTAAAATGAAAAATATCTCCTAAAAAAATTTTTTTCAAGGTTGGGAACACATCTGCATTAAAAAATAAAAAAAAGGGAAAAAAAAAGGAAAATCTGTCGGTAGTATAAAAAAAAATTGGAGATAATTGGATTGCAGCCAAATTACCTCTTACACATCCATTTTTCGAAACAAATTTTATTATCATACCATTGCAGCAATTGCAGAACTTTGCTGTATCTTCTAAAAAGGTAACACTACACAGACATCCAGTTTCATCAGCTCTGACCATAGCTCTTCTGCATTACATGTTCTCAGACTTGTTTGTATTCTGGGCATGCTTGAAATGGGGCTAGGAATCAGCGTGCAGGAGAGGGGTGGTATTCTGAAGTGAAAGTTTTTGTTTGTTTGTTTGTTTGCTTGCTTGTTTGTTTGGGTTTTTTTGAGAAACCATGATTTAAACAAATCAGGCACACATACTACACTGAAAAAGTTGACGGACAGTACTTACTAAAAATCTCCCCTCCAACTTCCGTCTGTAGTGTATCACAAATAATGCATAGCATGCTTGCTGGACAAGAACAGGCAGAAGGGATCCCTTTCTCGATGAAGGGAGGGTACAGTCTGGATATGAGATCTTTTACGCCCACTAAGGCTGTCCCTACCACCTAAGAAATATTGTCTCTCACTGTGGGGCTTTGTACACTGTGTCCAGCGTATCAAAAACAGGCACCACTTCACATCACCAGAGCGACACGGCAGCAGCGCAGTGTCTCCTCAGGTGGGATGCTCTTATGACAACCGAAAATTTGATTGGTCCTCGTGAACTGCCAGCACAGGGGTCATGATGCTACGTGCCGCTGGGTATGGGATGGCTGGACTAAGCAGCGTATGAGTCATGCCAATGATGGCACAGTTGTTAAAGCAAAACGAAAGCAAGATGACCTATAAAACAGCATAGTATTCAAACCTGTACAGCTAAGTCACACAACATAGTTCTTTTCAATCATTCTGACCACATGTGCCACATCTGGTGGGTGGGTTTGTCTTTTAAATGTTTGAAGGAGGATACAAGGTCGGGAGAGGGGGAGAAGATGGGGTGAAAAGTAGAGGGGGAAACTGCTACCTTTATTCCAAAGAAGAGCAGGGAATGGGAGTGGTGGTGATAGTGGTAGGAAGGCAGGAGTGTGGGTGTCACGCCTGTGGCTTGTGTCCCAGGAGCATGAAGACTGGCCATGTGATCTTGACCTCCCGCTCGTTCCTGGGTCCTTGACCGTCCTGATAAATCTCTTGCAAACTGGAATTCAAAAAACTAACAATGGTGATTAATATATGTAAATCATTAAGAGTGTTTACATAGTGCTATCATCAGCTAGTGACCAAGCTCTACGCACTTTACAATCCACATTCTCGTTTACAGAACAGGCTGCCGACCTGGGTAGAGCACACTGAAGAGCTGCCTGGCGGCACTTCATTCAGCCATTTCCCGTGTCATTCAGTCAATATCATTCACTCACTTTTCTTCCTTCATTCTGTCGATTTTTCATGCAGGGTGCATGCTATGTGTAACATGTCATCCATACCAACGGCCAAACTGGCCTTCTCTTCCCAAAGTTGGTGATGGGATTTCATGGAGTGCAAGGTGTTATGTGTGCGTTCACTCACAGAACCTCAGTTTATAGTCTTGTTTGAAGAATTTTTTTGGAAATTGATTTAGAACCAATTTTAACTCAGAGGGAAAAATCCCCCTGTACCAAAACAGCCCTGTGGAGATTCAAACCCATAACCCCAGAATCACAAATATTATGAGTCCGGCGCTCTAACAACTGAGCTATTCTGGCTCAGGATGTATGCAATATAAATCATACAATACACAGAATGTAGTTGTAGTTTTTTTTTTGTTGTTCACACTGCACTACTAATTTTCATGACAAAAGTGGGCACAGGATGTGTACAATATAAATTGTATAATACACAGAATGCAGATGTACACGTTGCTAATTTTCATGACAAAAGTGGGCACAGGATGTGTACAATATAAATTGTATAATACACAGAATGCAGATGTACACGTTGCTAATTTTCATGACAAAAGTGGGCCACACGTTACAATACAGGAACAAACCAGACGTTCATGTGTTTATTACATGCACCCCCCACACACTCACAACCCCATCCATCCCTTTTCCATCCCCAGCACACACACACACACACACACACACACACACACACACACACACACACACACACACACACCTAGCAGGCACTCTATGCATATATATGCACTTGCAATGTGCATGCCAAACAAATTCGATTTAGTTGTCAATACTAATTTTCTTGGTCACATTGACAATTAAATTACCATCAGTTAGAGACGTCTGTATGATGCCTATGCAAAGCAGTAAGAAATGAGGTGGCAGAAGCTGACAACTGATTAACACTTTTCTTAAGCAGCCATTCTGCCAGAGTTAACGCTCAAGCGCCACGCTGTGCAATCAGCTGTTTATATGACAAGATTGCCCACATTTCAACTGATGACAACCATTCAAAGGTCCTCCCTAGGACTTGACCAGCACCGAGGTGTCCATTGACATCAGGCATCGGACACACAGCGACAAAGGATATCCCAGCACTTCCTGGGTCAAAGGGAGAAATGTCTCTTTACTTTTTAATCAGTCTGGCTGTTGACCCAACATGTTTATTGGTTCAGACATTGTTTCATGTTTATGATGATTTCCAACAACGTGTCAATCCTCCACCATTCTGTCGACACAGTGCCAATAGACTTCATGGCGCATCTCACATGATAAAGTTGTCAGCCAGCAGCGTTTTAGTTTTAACCGAGACTTACTGTCACTTGCAGTTGTGCAGAAAAAAAATAACATCCCCCTCTTCTTTGCTGCTTGAGACAAAGGTTCTGGGTCCATGTGTGTTTGACCGTTTTGTATTGCCCCCAAAAGAAAAAAAAAAAGTTACAGGAGTGATGAGGACATATACTAGTCACAACAAGTTAAGCGCCACAGGTCAATTTCGACCACTGCAAGAAAAATACGTGTATAAAAAATGATATGACAAATGGACCAGTAGACCAGGTTACAAGTGTAGCCTATCCACCTATGAAAGCACGTGCATCATGCTTTCACTCGCAGTCACTTTATGCATTGAGTGAAAACCTTGTCATCATCAGAGATATTTGTGAATTTTTGTGTCAACTTTCGGCTGCTTTAGCTGCGAAAGCAGGATTAGAGGACAAAAACTGCATGACGCACATGAACGTTCAGGTTAATGTTAATACTAGTCAGTCTTAGCTAGCCAGGGATGGGTATAAAAGTCATGCAAATCTGGGCTCCTACAAGCGTGCCTCCGAGAACAAAACTTTGCACCCTGGAAAGCGGATGCACCCTGGTATGGCTGAACAAAGGCCAACCATCACAAGAAATTGGAAGACGACTGGAGTGAGCCACTCTGTAATCCAGAGGCTGCAGGAACGTTTGCAGGCCACAGGCACAACAGAAGAATTATCATTTTTTTGTGCGGATTCTGACTTATACATTTCACTGATATCATTCATTTGTGAAGAAGTGGGAGTCTTGAACTAAAAGGACTGTCAATCCATCCCATGGACCGCTAAGACCTTGTGCACTCACCACTTCAAGGCTCTAATTTATAACACCTAAAAACGACTGTCAATCCAAGCTAAGGACCCCTAAGCTTTGTTCACACCCCAGTCCACGCCCCTTGACTTCTGCAAGGACTGTATCCAAGGGACCCCCAGTACTTGTGCTCTCTCCAGGCACAGACCTTAAATTATAAACACCTGCAAGGACTGTTGACCCAATCCAAGGTCCACCCCACCCCCCCTCCCCAAGTACTTGTGCTCTCTCCAGCCACAGTCCTTAACTTATAAACACCTGCAAGGACTGTTGATCCAATCCAAGGCCCCCCCCCCCCCCCCCCCCCAGTACTTGTACTCTCTCCAGACACAGACTCTAACTTATTAACACCTGCAAGGACTGTTGACCCAATCCAAGGACGACCCCCCCCCCCCCCCCCAAGTACTTGTGCTCTCTCCAGCCACAGTCCTTAACTTATAAACACCTGCAAGGACTGTTGATCCAATCCAAGGCCCCCCCCCCCCCCCCCCCCCCAGTACTTGTACTCTCTCCAGACACAGACTCTAACTTATAAACACCTGCAAGGACTGTTGATCCAATCCAAGGCCCCCCCCCCCCCCCCCCCCCCCCCAGTACTTGTACTCTCTCCAGACACAGACTCTAACTTATTAACACCTGCAAGGACTGTTGACCCAATCCAAGGACCCCCCCCCCCCCCCCCCCACAAGTACTTGTGCCCTCTCCAGACACAGTCCCTCACTTACAGACACCGAAGAGGACTGTGAACCCAACCTTCAGATCCCCAAGGCCCTGTCCATTTACCAGGCACAGGCCCTAACTTATAAACACATCAAGAAAGGGGGCGAACCCTGACCTACACCAGGCATAGCCTTCATTTTCTATTCCAAAATGTGCTGCTGTCACTAAAAATTTTCAAATTTCTTTCTCATTTCTTGTCTTTGGCACAACAGGACCATGATCATTACCCAAGCAAACACAGGTGTGTTCTCTCTCCTTCCAAGGACCAACTGTCTGAAATATGCTTCCCATCAGTGTCAGACACTTACCTTCACCCTCTTCTTTCACATCTGCTGTTACAACAAACTTCTGCCAACAGTCGTAACCTCCTCCCCCACACCCACCCCCCACTTCCCAATCCACCTTCTGAGCGGCTTTTTGCATGCACGCGCAAGTGCCTGGTGGGTTGTCACTTGTGCGTGAAGGCTGTGTTAATGTGGGTGCGTGCGTGCATGCATGCCTGTGTTTGTGAAAGTGGGTGTGCGCGTGCGCTCCTGTGCGGGCACACGCACGCGTGTGTGTGCATGGGTGTGTGTGCATGTGTGTGTGTGTGTGTGTGTGTGTGTGTGTGTGTGTGTGTGTGTTGTGTGTGTGTGTGTAGTCTTGCGTAAATATAATGTGGCATATTTGCACTAAGTTCCTTGTTATTGCTTTTTGTGTAAAGTAAGTTCCTGTCTTTTGTTTCTACCTTGTCATGTCTTATCATATAACTGTGTAAAGCGCTTAGAGCCCTAATTTTAGAGAACAGGCACAATATAAATTAACATTATTATTATCATTATTAAAATTACTTAAGATTTTGCTGTATAGGTATGAAACTGAGGGCAGATTTCCTTCATGGTCAGGTATGGCTGTAGCAAAGTCAGATTCAGTCCTTGAATCATTTTTAAAAGTACTTTACTCTTACTCTTTCAACCCTAAAATGGAAAAAAAGTTTGTTTTGAACCTTGACTCACCTCCGTCGTACATCTGCCATGGTGTTGTTTAACGTATTAGCCAACAGATATTTCTGGTATGCTGACCAGGAACATAAATAGCCAATGAAGTCGCCCACTGACCAGCTCCTCTCGATCTTTAAGCTGTCATTCCTGGGAGACACCATCACAAAGCATCGCACTGAAAGCAGCTTCAATGTCATTCTCTGACGCATCTCGCTGATGCAGGCAGACAAAAACAAACAACTGTAAAAAAATGCAGAGTAAACCAAGAAAGACCAGGCAAGACAGTGTCAAACCTGAATGGTGTTCTTTGTAATTCATTTGGCCATAGAAATTAAAGACATGAAAAGAACTTGGTGTTGTCTGCTAGAGACATAAGACAGAGGACAGGGTGCTGGTTTGCTGCATTAGCAACAAAGAAAAAAAAGGCCAGATAGAATCTAGCAAACTGGCTCTAATTTGAAAAAGTCTCACAAATGGTGCAGTATATGATGCTAAACGGGAAGACTGGAAATCATACCATCAAGCTTCATCAACTTAACCTTCGCCGTACCTTGTTTTAAAACTCACACGGAAGGGCTCCTGGGTGACTAGTCACCCATGGATTTTATATAGGCATTCGCCTTGGTGCACCTCGCCAGATTTGTGGGTGATCAGTCACCCATGGTTTTTACATAGACCTTTCCCTTACTACACCTCACCAGATTTCGTGGGTGATCAGTCACCCATGGTTTTTACATAGACATTTTCCTCACTACACCTCGTCAGATTTCGTGGTGATCAGTCACCCATGGTTTTTACATAGACATTTCCTTACTACACCTCGCAGATTTCGTGGGTGATCAGTCACCCATGGTTTTTACATAGACATTTTCCTCACTACACCTCGTCAGATTCGGGGTGATCATCACCCATGGTTTTTACATAGACATTTCCTCACTACACCTCGTCAGATTTCGTGGGTGATCAGTCACCCATGGTTTTTACATAGACATTTTCCTCACTACACCTCGCAGATTTCGTGGGTGATCAGTCACCCATGGTTTTTACATAGACATTTTCCTCACTACACCTCGTCAGATTTCGTGGGTGATCAGTCACCCATGGTTTTTACATAGACATTTCCCACTACACCTCGTCAGATTTCGTGGTGATCAGTCACCATGGTTTTTACATAGACATTTCCTCACTACACCTCGTCAATTTCGTGGGTGATCAGTCACCCATGGTTTTTACATAGACATTTTCCTCACTACACCTCGTCAGATTTCATGGGTGACAGTCACCCATGGTTTTTACATAGACATTCCCTTACTCACCTCGCAGATTTCGTGGGTGACCAGTCACCCATGGTTTTTACATAGACATTTCCCTTACTACACCTCGTCAGATTTCATGGGTGACCAGTCACCCATGGTTTTTACATAGACATTTCCCTTACTACACCTCGTCAGATTTCATGGTGACCAGTCACCATGGTTTACATAGTACATTTCCCTACTACACTCGCCAGATTTGTGGTGATCAGTCACCCATGTTTTACATAGATCAGACAGCAAAGCATCATGTGATGTCGTAGAATCCAGATGTGTAGTGTTGATTACGAAGTGGGAAATAAGAGCTCGTTCATTTGATCTGAAAGTGAAAGGTTTACTAGCACCCATGTAAACTGAAATAGAGAGACTGACAAAGAAACAAACAAACAAACACACACACACACACACACAAACAGAGAGAGAGAGAGAGAGAGAGAGAGAGAGAGAGAACTACAACAAATACACTATGTTTTAAACATTCTAAGCAAAAAATATTTCATAAATATGCGTTAAATGGCATCAGATTTTAATATTGCAAATCAGCAACTTTGTGAGAGAAAAAAATCAAAACACAGATCAGCAAGATTATTAATTCTTTAATATCTTTATGAATTTGTCCATGAACTTTTCAGTCAGACTCAAACTGGTCTGTTCATAACAGAAGCCAAAAAAAAAAAAAAAAAAAAAAAAAAAAAAAGTTCAACATGTGCAAAAGCCAAAAAGCGAAATAACAATTGTACTTGCTGATATCAATCATGAGTAAGGAAAGAAAGCATGTACATTTAAGAACAGAATAACCTATACCAATAAATGTACATTTGCACGCATACGCACGCACAAACACACACACACTTGCAAAATACTAGAAATATGATTCCGAACTGTTTGAATGCACAAAATACTAAGAAGAAATTCAAACCTGAACTGTCTGTACGGATAGTATCCCAAATTTCATTACTGAAGGTCTTGGGACAAAAAAACAACAAATCAAACAAACGAACAAAATCAAACAAAAACAGTAGAAAATATTTTCATTCTTATGAAGGACATCAGTACCAGTTTAGAGCTGAGACAAACATTTACCAGCATCAATACGAAGCTGCTAAAACTGATTTTGTTCTTGTATTTGTTGCCCCTGGTCTCAACGATTGCTGGGAGTGGGAGGTGTTGCTCTTGGCAGTTCATCATCACCAGGTTGTTGGATGACAGTAACCTCTGTCTGCAGCAGCAGACTGCAGTCTGGGCAGATTTGTACAGTGTGATCTCGACATATCCAGTTTCGGCAGGTAATGCAGGAACCTGTTGTTTTGTGATCAGCCTTCCAGTGGCAGAAGCCGCAGCGGCCTTGTGGCTTCTTTTGTTTCTTTGGAGTTTGGCTGGCAGTGGACTTTCTTGCAGCAGATGCAGAGGACTTCCTCGCAGTTGCTGCAGAACGTTTTGCATCAGATGCTGCTGTTGATCTTGATGTTGCTGCTAGCCTCTTTCTTCTTTCTCCTGTCCTGCTTTCCTGTGCAGCACCTCTCTGTTGGACATGCTGGACAAAGTGTTCCATGGTCAGCCTCAGTGGTTTTGCCAAAGTTTTGATGTCCAGTCGTCTTTGTATCTGTTCCAGGCAAAGGTCTTCTGCAATACTGATGATGAACTGCTGCCTGGAGTCCTTTTTGGCCAGGTGGTCATCTGGGAACTTCTTCATCCATACTACATGTGCGGCAATGGTACAGAGGTCAATGACATTGAAAAACATGATCATGGGCCACCGTTTTGTGATCCTCTTGACTGTATATGCATGTGCCATCTTGTCAAGTGCATCAACAGCTCCCCTTGGTAGAGTTGTAGAAACGAATGATGTCTGGTTTCTTCTTGAAAGCAAGAGGGTCAACGGCTTTGTCGTGATGCATCGTGCTCATCACCACAACGTTCTTGTTGAGTTTGCTCTGGTAGTTGATCAGCGTCGTCTTTTCTTGAAATATAAAGGAAGAATCATGCAATGGTTGTCCTTTCTTGTCTTTGAAGGAATCTGGTAGGAAGCGTTTGTTAGCCCTGACAGTTCCAACAAAAGTGAGGCCATTGGTCTGCAAAATGTTGGCCAGCTCTTTGTCAGTAAAAAAATTGTCAGTTGTGACATTTCTTCCTGATAGTTTGATGGCAACGTTTCTTCCAAGGTTGACTTGCCTGTCTTGTCCAAGAGACCGTCCAAGGTATGGCTCTGCAACAAGTGGAAAATTTGTTTCCGCATCTACAGCCCAGAATATCTTCAGGCCATAGCGGTCTGGTTTTGAGGGAAGGTACTGCAAAAAGGAGCAGCGTCCACGGAATGGTACCAGCTGCTCATCAATGCAGATAAATGGTCCAGGAATGTAGCGGTCTGCAAGGCACTTCACGAATTCCTCCCAGAAGTCCCTAAATGGGGCAAAGACATCTCGGCCACGCCGGGCGTTCCTTGTAGTCTTGTCATCAAAACGGAGGTGGGTCAAAAGCTGCATGAATCTCTTGCGAGTGATTGTAGACCGTACTAACCCTTCACCATAGAGAGAGTCAAAAAGCAACTGTGTTGACTGCATGTTCTGTTTTCTTGCTCCTAGGAACAAAAGACAACCGATGAATGCTTTCATTTCCACCTCATCTGTAGCAGTCCATTGGCCTGGATTGTCTCTCTTCCCTTCAATATTTGTGAAGCTGACCATCGCTTTGATGTCCTTGTTTGACAGAAATAGCAAAAAGGCATCAAGAGGTGCTGCCAGATCATTGCATCCAATCAGCTGGTTTGCAGGTACCCTGAAAACATTTTGAGCAGATGCACGCCCAGTTGTTGGCAAGGGCGGGACATTACTCCACACAGAACCATCTTTCGCAGTAACTATGCATTCTCGCTCAACATGACCAATATCAGAATGGAACTGATGACTTGTCCCAGGAACTGCGGCAGCAGCACCAGATCTCTGCTGCTGAGATGCTTCCATTTGTTCAGCTGCTCTTGCCTGTGTTGATAGGAATGGGAGGTCTTCATCACCTTCCGAGTCAGAGTTGTCTGATGGAGGAGCAGGATCAAAGTCATGGTCCTCACCCTCATCATGCTGTGGAACAGCAGCATCATGTAATTCA
Organism: Conus canariensis; assembly: GCA_033310375.1. Classification (NCBI taxonomy): domain Eukaryota; kingdom Metazoa; phylum Mollusca; class Gastropoda; order Neogastropoda; family Conidae; genus Conus; species Conus canariensis. The sequence continues at coordinate 41,493,566 of CM065739.1, forward strand.
TCTGACACTGCAACATAAACAGAGATAAACGGTAATTCAGACAAGAATAATAACACACACACACACACACACACAACACACACACACACACACACACACACACACACACAACTTGTGTGCTCAGAACACATTCAGATAGTAAGCATGCAGTATTGACTGTAGTATAAAGTAACAGATCTACGTATATCATAAGATGGATGGCAGACAGATGAAACGTATATAGAATGTGATTACTAACTTGCTCCAGAACATAACAGTGCAATCACATCAGGCTCCTCGTCATCTGTCAGGTCATCACCGCTGACAAGTTCTTTGTGAGCGGCTTCATCCTGCTGACTTGATGCTCCAAGATGCACTGCATATACACACACAAACATTAATTCAGAACTTTGTTACACTGACTATTCTCTCTCTCTCTCTCTCTCTCTTTGGCGTGGGAGCATGTGTGTGTGTGTGTGTGTGTGTGTGTGTGTGTGTGTGTGTGTGTGTGTGTGTGTGTGTGTGTGTGTGGTGGTGCGTGCGCGCGTGCGTGTGCGTGCGTGCGTGCGTGCGTGCTTGCGTGCGTGTGTGTGTGTGTGTGAAAGGAAAAATAAAGATGATCTTACAATTGCCATTTGCAAGAGAAGCATCATACTCAGGATCATTCCCAAGTAGGTCAACATCCATGCCATCGTCTCCGTTTACCAGTCTCAGAGCTTCAAAGATATTTGCTCTGTCAGTTGCCATGACGGAAGCTCAAACCTGAATGACACTGAAATGAGAAGAAGAAAAATATATACATAATGTCATCTTCATTTCATAATTATCTGCTTTGAAATTAGGCCACCAGTGCTATTATATTATCTATGGATCTCTTCATGACCACAACTCACTTCTGGATCTCCAGAACACAGACTGATAATCTCCATAAAAGTGGAACAGCTATGATAATGATCTAATATTTCCTCTCTAATTCAAGTAAAACAAAAAGGGTCATGTCCACAAAAATGTACCCTAAATTGTCAACATTTAATTCAAGTATAGAAATTCAAATGATTAAAAGAAGCAAAAATAAATAAAACCTAAGCAAATCAAACATGCTCTATTTATTTACTAGAAAATCTAATAAGGTGTTTTCATTATAAGAAATGGGGTCAACGGAAGGAGAAAAAAAAAAAAAAAAAGAAAAAAAAAACTCGACCGAAATTCGAAATGCTGTCTCAGATTACGAACGCGGTGCAGTGACCAATACACCACAACGACATACAAAACAGAGTGAAAAAACTAGTATATGAATCGCAAATCCTGATTCGCGCATTAGTTGTCGGTCTTCAACATCATTAGATCTATAAAACAACTAGGCCTGAACTGACAGGTAGATCCGATGAAAAGAGAGAGGGAGCGCACACTTGTTTGACAGGAAAGGTGCTCCAATTTTCATAGTAATTATTTTAAGTTTATCCTGTGAAGTACTACTGTAATTCTTGATCAGTGTTTCCAACACGTGTACGCATGTGCACACACACAGACTGAGTAACATGCACTCGCACACACGTCAGCTAAGTAAGCTACTTAGACACTCAAGACATAATTTGTTCGCAATGTAGGAAGTACAAACACTGTCGAATACCGACTAAGATGGGGGAAAAAAGTGTACTTGCCTTCAGATATGACGGTTCCACGTATTCTCCACAATGGCTTCTGATGTGAGAATGATGCCAGAACTTCCTGTAGCAGCCGCCCAATAGTCCCGGCGTGCACGTGTGTAGAAATAAAGGGCTACGGTCTATGTAAACCATATGGGTGACCAGCCACCCACGAGCCCTAGCGTGTGTAGGAAAGGGTTGCAGTCTATAAAAGGTATGGGTGACCAGCCACCCACGAACCCTAGCGTGTGTGGAAAAGGGCAGTGGTCTATATAAAAGGTATGGGTGACCAGCCACCCACGAGCCCTAGCGTGTGAGAATTAACGCTGCTTCTCTGATTAGTATGGGTGACAGGCCACCCACGGTATCTGGCGAGGGTTATACAACGTTTTTATTGTTTACTTACTCCTTTATTTACAAACATAAAACCTCCATATTTGGTTGAATTATGCACAGATACATAATAAACAAAGTCATAAAATTTGAGCTTGACAGAGATAAAACTGACAGAGTTATGATAATTTAAATGAGAGTCTGGGTAATTTTTCACCCACAAGCTCTGGCGAAGGTTAATAACAAATGTACAGTTCTGAGACAGTTGTTCAATTTTCCTGCCAAACACTACAAGTGTGCTCTTCAGAGGGGGGGGGGGGGTGGGGGGGGGGGGGGATGACCATAATGTGCAGCTTGAACTTCACACACAGAAGTCTGTTGTGACCAATAAAATATATAATCATACTTGTCACCAATAGTTAAGGCGTTTGCCTGCAGAGATGACCATTGAGCTTTTGAAACACGCATGAAATTGGACGTCTATGGCTTGAAAACCCTCCCTGTCCACCTAGCAGTGGATAAGTACTTGATTCAGAGCTGCGGAAGAAGGGGGAGGGATGGGCCCTCTCTTACACTATGCATTGCCCAGACATGGTCAACCTCTAATACAGTAAATGCCCCTACAGTCCTTGGACTTTACTCTCAACCTTAATGAAACCAGAGTGGAACAGTGATATATAATACTTACATTCATTACAATCTCTGCATGGAAATAATACCCACCTCCGCCATCCAGGGAAAGGGAGGCTGTAGCTCTGGTAATGCTCCTCCACACGGTTCCGGCCATCTGACCAGTATGGGCCCAGTACATCATTGTACAGCTGAACAGAGTATATCATGTACTTCAGTTACTACCAACAGATCTTCAGAATAAGTGAAATAACAAAAAAAGGCAGAGACTGACTGACTGAGATATTGTGTCCATACAATCATGCAGATCTTTAAGTTGCATCTAAGGCCATTGTAGTAGACATTACTGAAACTGAAATATCACAACAGCAAGAAACTTTTTTTCTTTTTCTAAAAAGAAAAATAGAAGAAACATGGTCACTGAAGGTGAACACTGGATGCTGACATTTTTGCACAAACAGTCTTCACAATCCTATGTTATGCTGGTTAAAATCTTTTTACTCGCCTTAAAAGCTGACAAAGTCAAGTTACATTTACAGGATGATCTTGACAAATTTGCAAATTATTTAATCCATAATCCCTTGGGCTACATGGATGCCATAATGATATGTTATTCTTCACTTACTGTGTGACAGAAATTTATGCTTTACTGGATGCTGACAAAGGCTTTATTAAGTTACAACTG
>CM065739.1:41504338-41506838 GCA_033310375.1 Conus canariensis
GAAATAATGTTGTTTTAAACTTTAAAATTTCGTTTTCTTTAAAAAAAAAAAAAGTTCCCCATCATCTGTATGAATTTTCCATCAGCATTGATAACATTTCTGTTCGTACATGTTATTCTTACTCTTAGAAAACAAACTTTTGTTTGTTACAACAACAAAAAACAAAAAACACAACAACAACAACAAAACAACCATTTGATTGAAGTAATAGCCGATTTGTTTGATTATCTAGTAACTTCCTTCATGAAATGGCAGTTTGTATCGGCGTCATTCGTAACGATAGCTTAAACATGACAAAAAGGTTATCGGTTTATTTTGACCAATTGATGAATCAGTAAATTCTATTTCAAACGTATTGATTCAAAATATGACCACCACCACCCCCCCCCTCTCCCGCCCCCTGCGCCCCCCCTCCCTCAATAAAATGTGTACTGTTTACAACAACAAAAAATCTGTAAAAAATCCCCATCGTAAAGAGATAAAATTGTATTTTGAAAAAAAAAGAAAAGAAAAGAACGACCAAACCCTTCGTACACAGCATATTAAAGGCTCACGTACGTTTCGTAGTCATGCAGCAAGCAAGTCAGTTGCTCGTTCTGGCATTATTTGGATTTCGGCTCCAATGATGTGGAAGTTCTGAACCCTGGCAATGATAGGCCAATCACGGTATCTAACCGTCACTACCACCAGTAATTCAGTGGTGTACACATCACCAGCGACAACAACAACAACAACAACAACAAAATCTAGAGATATCTCTAAGTTGAAAATGAAAGGATAGCACCAAAATAAAAAAAAAGAAAACAAACAATAATGAAACCAAGGCATTCAAAAAGAAAATCCGTTGAACTTTACACTTCAAGACCCAAAAGAACTGCAAAAAGACATACATGTCAACAGCAAGAGTGACCGCTCTTCTGTCAAGATCCCAACTCGTTGTCCATCAAACTGACGACGGCTAAGTATTGTCTACAACAGTCACAACAAACCATTACTTTAGTCAAAGACAGGTAAGCTTAGCTCTAGACCTGTACAAAACTATTTTGTTGTCATATACATTTTTTTTATTATACTTGTTGTCATATACATTTTTTTTTTATTATACAGGACCACCCACATCTCGACAATTTTTCCCCCTCTTCTTCTTCTTCCACCTCTGTTCTAAACTATTATTTTGAATACACATTTTTGGTTATACGTAACCACCCATATCTCAACAATCGCCCCCTCTCCCCCTCTTCCTCCTCCTCCATTCTAAACTATTTTACTGACAGATACATTTTTCGTGATACATAACCACCCATATCCCAACAACCCCCCCCCCCCCCTCTCCTTTCCCCCTCTTCATCCTCCTCCTCCATTCTAAACTATTTTACTGACATATACATTTTTCGTTATACATAACCACCCATATCCCAACAACCCCCCTCCCCCTTCCCCCTTCCCCTCTCTCCTCCCTCCATTCTAAACTATTTTACTGACATACATTTTTTCGTTATACACAACCACCCACATCTCAACAACAACACCCCCCCCTCCCCCTCTTCCTCCTCCTTCTCCATTCTAAACTATTTTACTGACATATACATATCCCAACAATCCCCCCCCCCCTCCTCTCTCCCTCTTCCTCCTCCTCCTCCATTCTAAACTATTTACTGACATATACATTTTTCGTTATACATAACCACCCATATCTCAACAACCCCCCCCCCCCCCCCCCATCTGCCCCTCTCCCCCTCTTCCTCCTCCTCCTCCATTCTACACTATTTTACTGACATAAACATTTTTTTTTTGTTATACACAACCACCCATATCCCAACAATCCCCCCCCCCCTCTCTCTCTCTCTCTTCCTCTTCAAACCGCCATTTTATCGCTTCATGCCATACGGGACAGGAGTGTTGAACACCATGAGACCGGAATGATCCACAGAAGAAGGAGGCCTGTTAACATAGTACGAGGGAGAATACGCGCCGTGCATGCGCCGGGCGTGAGGCGACCCGTACACGGCATGCGGATGGGTGTCCATGTGACGGGCACCTGGATCCACCTCCATGGAGCCCAGAGCGGGCCCGTGCGAGCCCATGGGCATTCCGTCGCCATAGAAGGCGTGGGGATGCGGCTGCTGCTGAGGATGCAGAGGCCTGTTGAAGACGATCCACAGGATGGTGGCGAGGATGAGCAGGAGTGAGCCGGCGACGCTGAGGCCGAAGGACCAGGAGAGGTTGTAGCTCAGGTCGTGGTTGCCCTCCAGGCCGTCGATGAAGCGCTCCTGGTCCTTGATCAGGATGGCGTAGACCAGAATGCCCGCCAGGCCCAGACCTCCTGACAAGACACACCGCGCTTTCTTTCCCCAGTGACATGGAGTAGTAGTGGTGGTGGTGGTGGTGGTGGTGGTGGTGTAGTAGTAGTAGTAGTAGTAGTAGTAGCAGCAGCAGCAGCAGCAAGAGTAGTAGTAGTAGAAGTAGTAGTTAGTAGTAGTGTGTGGTGGTTGTGTAGTAG
>CM065739.1:41514338-41521838 GCA_033310375.1 Conus canariensis
TCAATGCGAGACTGAATTGGGAGCCAGTGTAAGGACGACAGAATTGGTGATAGGTGATCAGATCTAGAGGAGCAGGAGATCAGACGGGCGGCAGAAGATGGGAGAGAAATAAAACATTGTCTGGACAGCGGATCATGGATCTATCCTCCAGTTTTCAATATTGTGATTGCCCTTGGTCATCTCAGGGGAACAGTTGGTCTGCTGTGACATTCAACGTTCAACTTTGACCTCGACTTCTAAGACGGTTCGCGTTCTGCTTACAGCAAATCCCAGCAAAGTATTTTCTGAGCTGTTGTTTTAATACCGACAACTTTGTGTTGTGAATCCAGCAAAGTATTTTCCGTGATGTTGTTTTAATACCGACAACTTTGTGTTGTTGTGAATCACAGCAAAGTATTTTCCGTGATGTTGTTTTCAAACCGACAACTTTGTGTTGTGAATCCCAGCAAAGTATTTCCCGTATGCTGTGTTAATACCTACAAATTTGTGTGTGTAATCTTGATTTACAGTGCGACATTGTAAACAGCCGCGTCACTAATCTCTTATAACGGCTGCGTGCAAAGCAGAGGTTTGTTGTGTTCAGGGGTTGTTCTTTTACTTGAAATCATTACAAAGCTTACACCTTTAACATCTGACCTCGGTTTTCATGATGATTGTTGTATGTGGCGCTGAATAGTTTCTGTTTCAAGGTGAACGAAATACCTATAAGCTTTTTTTTTTTTGCCGAGTTTTCTTTAACTTCGACCTTTGATCAGTGAAAAGTTTTTTGTTATTACATATCTGTTTTTGAATGTGATTTTTAGCTGAAGACAACCCCCCCACCCCCTCCCCCACCCCCCCCCCACCCCCACCCCCCCCACACCCCCCCCCTCCCACCCTAGAAACCATCGTTTGGTAAAGATCGAATGCAACACGGAGCGTCCGTTGAGCCTTCTGTTCTAATTGTGGCGCTCTAACCTTGACCTCTGACCTCTTACCTTGTACTTCATGGAATTAGTGAACAGAATGCTTGAAAAGATCCTCTCAATATGTCACGATCCGACAGGTCTGTCTTCTCTACCACATAATGTAGCTGAAAAATGCTGATGTCACACCTTGCAATGGACACACAGACACACACAAATCTAAACATAGTATTGTTTTATAGACTCAGTTTTGTTTGCACTCATAGTTCAAAACACACACACACACACCACAACACACACACACAAACACAATATATATATATATATATATATATATATATGTGTGTGTGTGTGTGCGTATGTGTGTGTGTGCTCGCGCGCGCGCGCGCGTGAGTGTGTATGTGTGTGATAGTGTGTGTGTGTGTGTGTGTTGCGGTGTGTGTGTGTGTGTGTGTGTGTGGTGTGTGAGAGAGAGAGAGAGAGAGAGAGAGAGAGAGAGAGAGAGAGAGAGGAGAGAGAGATTGTTACCGCTCGAAATTTTCAATATTCTATGAAAGTATCTTTCTTCTTCAAGATCAGCATTATGATTCGCAAACAGTGACCTGACAGTGTTTAACTGAGTTGAAAACTGTCTATAATCTGCTGAATGTATCGAAAGTCCCCCACCGTATCTTGATCTATACCACGGGCCCACACCAACAGTTCATCCTCGATCACATTCCATCATTCCACCCAGTTTGATTGAAAAAGAAATTAAATTAAATATGAAATGAGGCAGGGAACAGTAAAAAAAAAAAAAAAAAAGAATAAAATAAACAAGCAGGGTAACTCTTGCTCACACAAGAAAACATAACTCCAAAGGAATGCTGCTTACGACACCGAATCGCCTAGCGGACATGACAGCACAGAGCACACAGAACAAACAAGGAAACATCCCCTTTAAAAAGAAATAGTTTATGCGGAACAAAATTAGTAATGGAGCGAAACAAGTACAGGCTAAGACTTCTTCCGTCATTACATTAATGACTTGGCAAAGATTGAAAAAAAAAAATTGTTTCAGTGGTGTTTCGCTTAATCTTACCGACACGCAGACAATCAATCACTCAGTCAAACAAACGGGTGAAAACAAACATTTTCAGTTCCGGTAGTTCAACCCTTGAGTGCAGATCCTTTCTTGGGTTTTTAAAATCGAATTGCTGTGTGCTGATCTGAAAGAGAAGGACTTGACTTTTCGCAGACTCTGAAGATGGAATGGCTTATTCAGAGTCAGCTGTTACTACTGTCCCATGTGACGCAGACAGACAGTGGTGTCTGGTCACTCAATCTGTCTGCCCCCATCTCATGAAAAAAGCAATCTCTCATTGACAAGCATACCACCCGTGTGTTGTGGCAGACAATGGATTACAATTACCCCAAGAAAGAATCGATCCGGGACGATGCTCCAAAAGGTGGTGCCAAACACATAATCGACTTGCAGTCAAATAACGAAACAAGTAGGGTAACTCTTGCTCCCACGATGGAAATCAAATACCGCCCCCCCCCCCCCCCCCCCCCGCCCCTCCCCCAACTCCAAACGAATGCTGCTTTCGGCGACACCGAATCGCCTAGCAGAAATGACAACACAGAGCACACAGAACAATCAACGAGGCGTTCTCATTTCATTCTGTGTGAAGATCTTGACGGACAGAAGAAACTATGCACTCTTCACGCCACAGGTCCTGCAAAACGACTTTGAGATGAACAGGAACGAAGTTAAGCCAGTTGAGATAGGACACCTTATTTTCACTTGGTGAAAAAAAAAAAGTGCCAGACTCGCTGCGAACTACAGCAAATAAAGCAAATTAGGAATTTGGGGTTCCTAGTGCGTGTTGACACTCGCTCGAATCAAAGCATATTTCTTTCCCGTTGGGTTTCTCCATCCAACACAGATCCAAATGATCCTAGTAACAAAACACCCTAATAAATGTTCGATAATACACAAAAGCTGGCGTATTTCAGTCTATTTGGGCCTCAATATTCGCAAACCAAAACTCTCCTTCAAACAGAAACATGTAGAAGAAGGGTGTTGATAATTGTCCCCCAAACTCCAAGCCTGCTTAAAATTAAAACATCTTCCTGTGTAAGCGACAAATCCACGAACAGCATACTCACGGCTTGGTGTTTGTCGAAGCAGTGCCTGGTATCCACCACACTGCAGTGGTGACGGCTGAACGAGGAATGAGCGACGTGCGTTGGGATGTCTGTGCCAAAACTTCGTCTATCCCCCGACCTCGTGTGCGAACAGAACTCAGTGTATGTTTCAGTGTATGAAACAAAACAAACTTCAAATACGCCCCAGGTTTTGTTGACATTGTGGGCCGGATTGTATGCATGACTGAGTCTTTTTTTTTCCCCCTAGCGAAGACGTGTTCAGTCTGTGATGGCTGAGCTACGGTGTTCAGTGTTTGCTTATATAGAAGCGGACCTACCCAGCCTGATGAGATCTTCACACAGGGCGAAAACTTTACCGCTTGCTGGTCCACTGGTTTCTCCTTCAGTGGAAGAGTGGACTTCAGGAAACTCTCTGAAAGTGGGTTCGTCGTACCCATCCCCACCCCTACCCCCACCCCACGCCCAACCCAATCCATCCCTATTCCCTTACGCGTGCAAGTTTGTCAGTGAAAGTAATAAAGTTATTTCAGAACGGATTCTAGATTTTCGCTATACTTTCTTTCTTGGATGTTAAGGCGTCAGGACCAGGATTCATTATCATCAGTATCTCATCATCATCATCTCTCTTTGTCTCTCTGTCTCTGTCTCTCTCTCTATCTCTTATATATATATATATATATATATATATGTGTGTTGTGTGGTGTGTGTGTGTGTGTGTGTGTGTGGTGGGTGGGTGGGTGTGGTGTGTACATCTATTTATATACATATAGATGTACTCAAGCGTTCACCACCAGACAGCCAGTATGTTTTCATCCACCTTTTCCAGACCCCAGTCCTCCGTCAACCACCTCTCGACACGTCCAGCGATGTCAAAGTCTACATGAAAAAGTGCAGAAAGGAAATCTCCAGAATAACAACCCAAGCCTGTCCATCACTCGAAGCTCTGGCGGAAAGAACAAAAAGCTATTGAGTCACCGAGACGATGACAACGCAATAAATCCCGTTAAATCCGCAGACAAGGGCAGCGAACTCGTGGTCTGGGACAAACAGCTACACAAACAGGTTGAGCACACAGATAACTTGTCTACGCACCACTCGCAGCATCACCCCTTCCTTCAACACCTTAAACTCATTTCAACCACAGCCGGTTCGGAAATCAACTTACCAAAGACATCAAATTCTGTGGCCCTTCATGCTCCTAGATCCTGCTCTCATGGTGAACGTAGTTTTGATCGTGTCTCCATGTCTATGGACTTTGGTTTGATACTGTCGGGGTCGCCAGTTTCGGCAAATTTATGGGGGGGCTGTCGGTTGGACGGACGTGGTGGCGCCGCCCTCCGGACAGAGAGAGAGAGAGAGAGAGAGAGAGAGAGAGAGAGAGAGAGAGAGAGAGAGAGAGAGAGCTCACGCCGGCTCCGCGACTAAGCAACTATTGTCGGCAGAAGGAAGGGGGGTGGGGGGGGGGGGGGTGTTTAGTGGGTGGTGTCCTGCGTATGTTAGATCAGAACAGGCACCACAGAACTACACCGAAGTGACTCGGCAGCAGTGCAGTGTCTTCTCCCGTGGGTTGCCTCTTGACGACTTGACATTGACTGCTCCTTGTGGATTGCAGGTGCACGGGCTACGGCGGGCCCGGCTGGGTCGTGGCTGTGGAAGAGAAAACGATGAACATAAACAAATGTACATAGCACGGTATTCAGCCATCTATCAGCACACAGTGCTGTTCAATCAAAGACGACAACAAAGGAAAATACTAAGATACATATAATACGCAAGTAAACATACGTTGAAATTAATCACGTGAAAACTGTAGAATGACTATAACACGTCGTCAAGCGTTATGAGCATCGCGGGCAAGCAAAAACCACAGGGTTTTTGACAATGATATCATACAGATGTACGCACATGTCCCTAAAACTCAACAGGACGGGCGGATATAAATGCCCCGAAAACCAGAGAAAGACAGATCACTCGTTGTTGACTAGGTAGGCGAAGTTACATTTCATTATAAAATGAAATTCATCACCAAGGTCATTCTGGTCACAGTCCCGACAGAATCGTTCATCGTGAGGTATTCCAAATCGTCTGCCAATTTCTATCATGAGTTTATGATTGCCACAGCGAAACCGAATCAGTGGGTACACACCACACACACACACACACACACACACACACACACACACACACACACACACGCCGCGCGCGCGCGCCGCGCGCGCGCCGCGCGCGCGCCATGCACACACACACACACACACACACACACACACACACACACACACACGCACATACACACACACATATATAAAAGAAATAGATCTGCATCAGCCTATTGCAGTAAGTATATGTTGCAGCCAGCACTGGATTTGAATCGTGAGTAGACCACAATAAAGAATCTCTCAAACAGCAACGCCCGACATTGATGGCTCGCCCACTTCGCAATGAGCAAGAAGAAACTGTGGATACTGAAGAGGCCCCCCCCCCCCCCCGCCCCCTCCCATCCAGGGTGTGTTTACCCAAATCGTCTGTTCTCATGCCGTGACTGGAGTCATTCAAGCCTAACCTCAATCTTGGGGGCTGATCATGACGTAGTAATGTAAGTGGAAAGACGAACATGTACATTTGCAATTTGCATTTGCGGTGTGCTACATGACTGATATTTTTACTTGACGGACAAATTATCCACTGTCATTGTAATGACGTAGTCTTTTGAGTAAACACTGGTTTTGTTATACAGTACAAAGTCTCAGTCTCTCTGTGTGAAGGTTATTCAAATACCACTGAACCGATTTTAATTTTTTTTTTCTTTTTTAATGTCGAAAAAATGGACTGCGGCCCACGGACGAACCATTTAAAGTTTCAGGCAGACTTATGATCTAAACCCGGGTCAAACATCGGATAAGGTCATTACAGATTTCTCTCTCTCTCTCTCTCTCTCTCTCTCTTCTCTCTCTCTCTCTCTCTCTCTCTCTCTCTCTTCTCTCTCTCTCTCTCTCTCTCTCTCTCTCTCTCTCTCTCTCTTAGCAGTCTACCTCCGTTCGCACACAATTCTTTTGCAGTCTTCTGTGGATGGACATTGGCTCTTTTTGACTGAATCGTGCTTGCATATTTCCCTTGGATTCTTTTATTTCTGTGTTATGTGTGTGTGTGTGTGTGTGTGTGTGTGTGTGTGTGTTGTGTGTGTGTGTGTGTGTGTGTGTGTGTGTGTGGAGAGAGGGGAGAGGGGAGAAGGAGATGTTTTAATTTTCAGTAAAGTTAAGATGCATTTTGTTTATAATCACTATTTCTGATTTTATTATTTCACTTATAAACTTAAACGTTTCCCTGTTAAGTTTCCTGTATGATCTTTATATCATTCAGTTGTTCCTTGTATCATTTTGGTTTTCATTGATTTATTACGTTGTTAAATGTCACTACAGCAATATGTTAATCTGACAGTAAATGGTTTCAGCAGTCCGTCAGTCAGTGTGTGTGTGTGTGTGTGTGTGTGTGTGTGTGTGTGTGTGTGTGTGTGTGTGTGTGTGTGTGTGTGTGTACGTGCGTGCGTGCGAGCGTGCGTGCGTGCGTGCGCGTTTGTGTGCGTGTGTGTGTTGTATGCGTGTGTGTGTGTGTGTGTGTGTGTGTGTGTGTGTGTGTGTGTTGTGCGTGCGTGCGTGCGTGTGTGCGTGCGAGGTGTGTGTGTGTGGTGCGTGCGTGCGTGTGTGCGTGCGTGCGGCGCGGCGTGGGCGTGTGCGTGTGTGTGGTGTGCGGTGTGTGTGTGTGTGTGTGTGTGTGTGTGTGTGTGTGTGTGTGTGTGTGTGCCAGTTTGCTCTTGAATTCTATTTGCGTTCAATGCTCTATCTACCTCATCCATCCGCCGCTCTATTCGACAGCTCTTCTCTCTCCCACTGTCTACCTCGCTAACCCCTTTGTCCCTGCAATACATCGCAGTCTCTCGCCGATCTTCTGTTCGTCATCCCCTTGATGAAACTCCTGTTATTGTTTCATTATACACCTCCCTCCGTTCTGTTAGTTCTTTCTTGGTTATCCTTAAAGCAGGAGTTATGCGAGGTTGAAATTCATGTCTTCACTCTGGCAGAATGAATGTTTGTGAATTGTGAATCTTCTGCGACGAATACAGACTTTGAAGTTGTTACCAGGGTCAGCCATTCTCTTGTGTTGGTGCGATCCAGTCCAACGAGAGATTTACAACCAACTGTGTCTGTCATATCTTTCAGCGTTCTGTGTCCACGGAACTGTCTTCTAAGAACGGGAGTTCGATTCTCCGTCATGAAACACAACACACACACACACACACACACACACACACACACACACACACACACACACACACACACACATACACACACACACCGCATACACTGGCATACACACACACACGTACACCGCATACATTGGCACACACACACACACACACACACACACACACACACACACACACACACAC
>CM065739.1:41526838-41531838 GCA_033310375.1 Conus canariensis
GCGCGCGCGTCGCGCGTATGTGAGGTTGGGGTTTAGTTAGCTACAGTTAGGTTAAGTTCCTCAGGGTTAGGTAGAAAGATTAGGCTAGGTAGGAAGCTGGGGAAATAGGACACACAATATTCTTTCATTCCAGTCTTCACTTATTGAAGGAATGGAATGGAAGCGGGAGGTTGGTTTCGTTCCCGATTGTTACCCTTTTATTACTTTGGTTCTATACCAGAGAAGGCGGGGCAGGATATCGGTTGTTGTTGTGTTGTCAAGTCTGTGGGTTGTTGTGGTAAATTGTCGTGTTGTTGCACGAGCAATAACTAGTCCGTTGGTCAGGCGTGTCAGCTCTGCGGAGGGATACACTGCTCTGACCAATCGTTGTTTTGTGTGGTGAGTAGAGTTCGCTTGATTCCGACCAGGGCGGAATGCGTTGGGGTAGCTTCACTTCGGTCCCTGGTGTTCGTCGGAGTGGACGTACGCCTTGTAGGTGCGGCGGCAGCGCCGTTAGTTTTGAAGAGTGACTTCAAGTCATAGTTAGGGCCAGGTCCTCGTCGGGTTTGGGTGCCCTTGGCCTGTGCTGAGTCGGTGTCGTCCTTGTTGGCAGCCACTTCAGCCAGTTGCAGAACTGGTGTGGTTGAACGTCTGTCTGTCCAGGTTGGTGATTTGTTAGGTTCGTGGTGTTTTGGTTCGTCGTGTTGTCTTGTATTGTGGCGAGTTGAACTGTAGTTGTCTCCTGTTGCGATTAGTTGTATTGTGTTCGTTGTGTATACTGGTTGTCTGGTATGATGTCGTCTTGGTTCCGTGATTGAAATTTGTTGTCAGCCGGTTTGAGTTGTCACCTTTTTCCTGTATATTTTTGTAAGTAATGTACATAGTGGTTCCTGAGTTCGATTTTCTCAGGACAGTTTGGCTAGACAATGTGGGTTCAATATAATGACCGTTGATGGACAGTGATGTAGATATTGTTTGTGGTTAGTTCATGGTAATGTCAGTGAGTTCAATAAGAGGGTAGTACGAGGTTGCATTTGGTTGAGGATCATAATATGAGTCAGGTGCAGATGTGTCTGCGTGAATCATAGAGGGGTTTGATGATTGTGCTCAATCTCAATTGTAAATAGTAGGAGTTCGTTGAAATTGATTAACAATTCCGGAGTTGACCTGCACAGCATTGGAATCGGTTAACTGTGTAGTAGGGCTAAGGCCAATTTATGGTCGAGTGGTTTATACTGGAGTACGGTCGTGACTATTCAACTTATATTGGTGTCTTGTCACTTTCGTTACGAGTTAGGGTTCTCGACGCGGGTGTCGTGCGCGTGCAGACTGTATCTGTGGCGTACGCATTTGGCACAGGACAGTGAGTCCATATGGTTAGAAGTTTTGTAAGAAAGTGACAGTCGTCACACGTGCAGGGATGTATGTATTTGTGACAGAACGGGGTTGGAGAAAGATATCTTAGGTTATGAATTATTTAGTAAGCAGAAAGAAGGGAAAGGTAAAGTTTAAGGCGAGTAGCTTAGCAGTCGATAGGATAAAAACGGATGATGTGCAGCATGTAATATTGTATGAAGTGTGGTTGTGTTGGCATAACAAGGATTAACCACTGGGTTATCTGACAAGAGATGACATGAGAGTGAGGTGCTGGATGGAAATTTTGGCGAACAAATCATGTTGTTTTGATATATGATTATAATTGACGGTGCAAAGAGGGGTAATAATGTGAAGGATTGTGGCTGCGAGCCGATTCTCTTGTGAACATGCTGGAACTGTGAACCGCTAAGAATTGATAAGTTTTTTTGTTGTTGTTTTTTTCCCCTCTGAGAGATGTGTATTACTACTGGTTATTGTGTGGAGACATTTCCTTGTGAAATTGGCCATTTCCTAGATTATTTAGTATGTCCTAAGGGGGCCCATGGAGTCCGTGTTGGATCGCTTAGATTGGTTTATTTCTCCGAGAATTGGGTGTGATTCATAATTTCATATGTAATAGCGTGGATGGGCTCAGGGAGAATATTGTTTTACCGCTGTTGTAAGGGTTGGCAGGAGATTGGTCTGATAACCCCAAAGCGAGTGACGGGTTGGGGGATGTATTCGAAATTTAAGGGGTCACTCTCATGCCCGAGTGGGAAGTAGGCAAGGGAGATGGAGAGTTAAAGCTTTACCAAGTAGCCTATGTGCCTTGATGACTCGGGTAGTAGCAACACTACAGTAGTGGCCTACAGTTGTGTCAGCAGGTATCCTGTTCCGTCCTGAGGCTGGGGCCAGACCACCGCAGTCTACTGCCGCGTGCCGGCAGGTGAGCGGCGCTTTCCAGTACCTGTTGTTTTCCCGGGAGAGGGAGACCACCCAGGCCGTCTGCCTTCTGTGGGGCAGCTCTCCTCCAGCTACCGGTGCTCTTCCTGGAGTTCTCCGGCACTGGTTCCTCGTCCCTGTTCAGGCGTCCTGTGAGAGGGCGCTGCACCAGGCCTTTTTCACCCTTGGTGTCCGGCGGGGCCTTCAGAGGAGGAGGCGTCCTACGAGCCCCGACCCGTCGAGAGGGCGTCTGGTGTGTGTACGTTGGGTGTCGTGCCCATCGCAGGGAGGAGTCAGACTGCGGGAAGCCACGGTCAGCGCCGGGGTGCAGAGTCTTCGGGGAGGGTGTCGGCCCGCGGAGGAGCCACGGTCAGCGCCGGGGTGCAGTCTTCCGGGGAGGTGTCGGCCTGTGAGGGGCCACGTACAGCGCCGAGGACTGGAGCTTTCCGGGCCGGGATGGGTTGTCCCATGTTTGTGGTAGAAGGGGTGTAGCGTTAGGCAGTAGGGTTAGGGGTGTTAGCTACTGCCTCCTTTTAGGATGTAGTGGCCAGCACAGTGTAGGGTACTGGTCGATGCCTCCCTTAGGGACGCAGCGATCAGTTTGGTAGTGGTCCCGGGTTAAAAGAGAAGGGCGAGTCCTGGGGAGAGGTGTGGGTGGTAGCAGTAGTTAAGAGATTAGAGTCCCTTTGGTAAATCCTTGTCCCTAGTAGTTAGTCACCACGTGTGCGGGCTATCGCTGTGTCCCCAGGTCACAGTGATATACTGCAACTGGTGTTTCAGGTTAGGTTAGGGTCTTCCAGGTCATTATAGTAGAGTAGGGTAAGTCAGCGGGAATTAAGATACTTGTGTCAATTGTGGATGTGCGTGAGTGGTGGCGCCATGGAGTGTGTGTGAAATAAAGAAGCGGGCGTGATTGTAAAACTGTGTGCTGTGTTGTCTGACCTAGTGTGTGATAGGCGTGGGTAAGGATGGTAGGGCCGTCCGGCGTAGCGACCGTGACAGCAGAGTAAAAGAAATATTGATTTGAATGCAGTGGTAGCAGAGTAAAAGAAATATCGATTTGAATGCAGTGGTAGCAGAGTAAAAGAAATATCGATTTGAATGCAGTGGTAGCAGAGTAAAAGAAATATCGATTTGAATTCAGTGGTGGTAGGGTTAAAGAAAGATCGGTTTTAGTGTAGCGCTGGCATAGTAACAGAAATATTGGATCTTTAATACAGAACTGCAAGAGTTAAAGAAATGTCGGATTTTTAATGCAGCGCTGATAGAGTAAAAGAAACATTGGATCTGATGCAGTATTGGGAGAGTACGATACATCGTTATGGATTCCTACATTTGCTCACAGTTCCTCCCCTTCCCCCCTCCCCCTCCCGCCCTCATTCCCCCCCCCCCCCCCACACACACACACACACTTTGCTGTCCCTCCCTCTCATCCCTTTCCTCCATTCAACATGCATTGTCTTCTGTATATCCCACCTCTTGACTTGAAGAAAGATTCTGTTTAATTGCGCGCGCGCGCGCGCGCGCGCACACACACACACACACACACACACACACACACACACACACACACACACACACACACACACACACACACACACACACACACGTGTACATTCAAGCAAACACATACATTCACATGTTGTGAAAGTTCGATTTCTATTACATTTGTGGGCAAGGGCTACGAACTTTTTTCCATCTCTACTCCACCGTCAAGAAGCTGTTGCTGTTGTTTGTTTTGGCAGGGCGTAGGCTCTACCAGAATTTTATCTGTGGGGTTACATATAGGAGAGAGAGAGAGAGAGAGAGAGAGAGAGAGAGAGAGAGAGAGAGAGAGAGAGAGAATGACAATGACAATGTTTTAATGTTAGGCCTCCAGCCTGTAAACATAGGTACACGTAAACAATGTAGTGGCTATCCAAACAGACGGATGATAGGAATCAACTTAGATTTGTAGCAATGATATTTCTTCCCTGTGTCTCAGTGCATAAAAAATATACATAGCTACATCACGAATGATTCTGATTTCCTCACTACACAATAAATGTCGGCACTTTTCCTCGGTTAAATGCTTTGATATATATTTATCTCTAGGTAATGCGTAAGCTTCGCATCGAAAGAAAAAATGTAGCTCATCTTCACTATTCTTACAAAATGGGCACTGCATATCCTCAGAATCATTTTCCCTGTAGTGTCTATTTATCTTTGAATCATCTATGCCTAATCTGAATCCGGTGAGTGCCGATCTAAATTTGTTAATGGTTATTATTGATAAGTATTGTTCACGGTGTGGAAGTAATTCTTTGTGTGCATATTCTCAAGAACATTTTATAACTTCCAATCATTCCATTTATATATACCTCCGAGAAACCATACCTGTCTAAACATGCTTTAATAGATGACAGCCAGTTATTAACTTTTCACTGTCTTTCTGCTTCAGCCTTTAGTGCTGAATTATGCTAAATCATGTCCATTTTGAGAGAGAGAGAGAGAGAGAGAGAGAGAGAGAGAGAGAGAGAGACAGAGGGGGGGGGGGGGGTGCTGGCAAACATTGCTCTTTTCTTCCGAGAATAACATTGGGAAGATTTGTTGAGAAACGATACAATCACCCAAAGCTATACTGACAGCATGTGGAAAGCAGAGTAGATTCATGTCTGGTGTCGACTATAGTCCCCTAGGTGATGGTCGTCAGTAGAACCGGTGAGGTTGCCATGAACTCATCC
>CM065739.1:41544338-41546838 GCA_033310375.1 Conus canariensis
ACTAAAATGTGAGCAAACTAAACTGGAAATTTAATCTGAGTTTGTGGTTGCAGGAAACGTGAAGTGAGCACCAGAACTACGGGTGAAATAGACTAAAAAAAAAAAAAATTAGTACTCCACTCGACTGTATAGGAAACCAATGAAATGAAGCAATGTCTTCGATGCATATGGACCAGTCTAATTTCTAGGATGCAAAACAAATGTTAGAAAAGAAATGTTTTGAGTATGTGGAATGTTCTACAAATTTGCAGGTTCACACACAAATGAAAATGTAGCTACTGAACTTTTCTTTAACCGTAAGGTAAAGCGGGCAGTATTCCGTTCTTTTACAAGAAATGGGTGCAGGACGTTGTTTGTTTGTTTGTTTGTTTGTTTTCAATTTACTGAACGACAATTACAATCTGGTCAATCTTAATACACTGTCAGAGAAGCTGGGATTCCAGGTCAGTGTAGTAAATTAGATCATTCCTGTGCAATCATTAAAGGACTTGGCAAAGAAAAGAAAAATAAAACCAAATAACATTATCAATGTCAGAACTTTAGCGTTACAAAAAAACAAAATCTGTAGTGTTACTGAGAAACTCATATTTCTTGCTATGTTATGATGGGAGACATTGACATTTTAAACATTATTTTCTTTGGAAGGAAATCTTCAATGAGGCAGGGGACAGTAAACAATAGATAAGAAACATGTAGGGTAACTCTTGCTCCCGTGACGAAACATTTACAGTCCCATGACTCCAAACGAATGTTGTTTACGACACTAGATCGCCTAGCAGAAATGACAAATGACAGAGCACACAGGAGAAACAAGGAGAAATCTGTGATATATTTTAAGCCGGACCCATTTTAGTCTTGTTTATACAATTTTCTAAATCCTCCAGATTCTAAATTCTACATTATAAATCAGATGTTTTCTCGTTAGAATTATCAACACTAGCATATCGTCATATCAGAAACAAGGCTGTCTCCTTGTTTGTTCTGTGTGCTCTGTGTCGTCATTTCTGCCAGGCGTTTTGGTGTTGCAAGCAGCATTCGTTTGGAGTTATGGGCCTGTAAATATTTCATCATGGGGGCAAGAGTTACTCTACTTAGTTTTCATTTATTAATTCCTTTCTCAAATGGTACAGAGTCCTATCGGTCGGAAAAATATCAAAATGATTTAAAAGATTTAATAAATAAGACTGAAAAAGGGTCTAGCTTAATGTATCTTAGATTTCTCGTAACAGGTTTGAAAAGTTTGCAAGTCATTGATAGTGATAAACGTAATTTCTATAACAGTGAGAAATACTCGAACAGTCACTATTTAGGGTGTTTTGAGTTTGCTTCAGCTTTCGTGTGTCCTCAGGCGGTCTGGGCCTCAGTGGTGCAGTGACCTACGCCACCAGGATTGAACAGGACGAGAACTACATCAACGACATTGAAGGGAACCACGACTTTCAGTTCGACGTCTCCTGGTCCTTCGGGGTCAACATCGCCGGCAGCGCTCTCCTCCTTCTGTCCTCGGCCATCGTTTCTGCCTTCGACAGGCCACTGGCCCCCCAGCAGTCTGCCGCCACCTTCAGCAACCTCAATACCGCCGGAATGCCCATGGGGACAGCAGCACCTGCTCCGGGCACCGTGCACGTCTACGCCACTCCCGTTAACATGGCCGGCAACCCCCAGGCGATGTACAACGCTCCTCCCCCGACTTACTACTCCACCATCCCCGGTCAAGGTCTAGCTCAGGCCTCGGCGCCCATGGTGTTCAACACCCCTGTCCCCGGGGGTATCAAGCAGTAGAGACGGAGGAGACAGTACAACAGGGGAAATGGTCAGAGTATGGTGGCTCGTGTGTGTCAAGAAGAGAATGCATCCCATCAAAGATGGATTGCTGTTAGCAAGAACGACCACTCTTGACCAAAGCAAATGTTGCTATTTTTGTAAATAATTCCTGATCTTAACCATTGCCAACGCTTTTTGATTAGCAGCATTTAGGCTACTTCTGTTGTCAAAAAAAAAAGTTACTTCCCTTCCAACCATTAGGATATCTAAGCAAAGGGCGATTTTTTTTTCTCTGCAATGCATTTAATTCATTATAGCTTTGCAATGCATTTGTGTATTCAGTTATCTGTTTTCTTAAGTCATCTTTTCTGGAAAACTGGGAACCATTTGGATTTTTTTTTTCCAATCATTACGAGAACTGTAGTTAATCAGTGATACTCCAGTGAGTTTGAGTTTTCTTATAAACTCAGTGATACTACAGTGATGATCAAACTTTGATACCTAACGGTGACACTCCGTCACTGTTAGGTAACAAAGTTTGATCATCACTGTCGCTGAATTATATTTGGGGTGTCTCTGTCAAATACTACGGATGGATCGTGACTGTTACTGAATTACAGGTAGATTGTTTCTATTAGATACCACGGGTGGATCGTGACTGTTAATGAAGTGTCTGTCAAATACTGCGGGTGGGTAATCACCGTCGTTGAATTATAGGATTGTCTCTTTCAGATAC
>CM065739.1:41554338-41559338 GCA_033310375.1 Conus canariensis
CCAAGGACACAGACAGACACAGAGTACAGGACTAGACACGCCTGTTTGTGTCCTTGGCAGTAACTAACCCCCTCTCTTTTCAGATTTTGCTTCACTTTCTGCCCTCAGTCAGTCCGTTTTGAAACTTATTGATTAGGAATTATACATCCTCATGCTGCTGCCATAAAATGTACCTTGAAATGGTGGATTGGCGAAGAGAAATATTTGGCTGAAAGAAATTTTTGAAATGAGATAGTGGATAGTAAACAGTAAATAAACAAAGAAGTAGGATAACTCTTTCTTCCATGCTGAAATTAATTACACGCCCATAATTTTGAACGAATGCTACGTACGACACCAAATCGCCTCCTAACAGAAAAGACAGCTCAGAAGAAAAGACCCGCCTTCGAGGTAAAAAGAAAAAAAAAACACACGAACTTTCAAATTTGCTCTTCTGCTCGGAACCTGACACATATAAATAGCAACTGGAGAAACGAGCACATGCTGATTAATATTTATTCACGACTGGCACAGCTTTTGGATCTTGAGCATAGCCAAGCAATCACAAAGAAAGCAACAAATACACGTAAACCTCGGTTTAATTTGTATGAAAGGAAATCGTAATTCAGGCAGAGAATAGATCAGTTTACTAAAAAAAAGAAATAAATTAAAAAAAGAACAAGTAGGGTAACTCTTCTTCCCACAACAAAATTGATTACTCGCCCATAATGCAAAACCTCATATGCTGCTTACGACACCAAATGTGTGTCATGTAGAGGGTATGTGGGCAACGTGTGTTATACGTATACACTTAACACACGTATGTATAATTCGTCTACTCACTGTCTAACCTCCACTCCTCACTCCCTAAGCGGGCCATGCCTCAACCGCGTTTTGGCTGGCACCTTGTTTCACCTTGGTGCTCTTTTAACCTTGTATGTATGTATATATGTATGTATAAGCATATATATATATATATATATATATATATATATATATATATATATTATGAACAATATAAAAAAGTCCTTAAAAAATCTGAAGGTGCTCAACCCCTTGGGGAGCAACATCTGTTAAAAAATATTTTTAAAAATGAAGTATTAAAATCTTTAAGATTTTAATACTTCATTTTTAAAAATATTTTTTAACATATATATATATATATATGTGTGTGTGTGTGTGTGTGTGTGTGTGTGTGTGTGTGTGTGCGTGCGTGCGTGTGTGTATGCGTGTGTGCGTGCATGCGTGCGTGCGTGCGTGTGTGTGTATGTGTGTGCGCGTGTGTGTGAGTGTTTGTGTGTGTGTGTGTGTGTGTGTGTGTGTGTGTGTGTGTGTGTGCATGTGTGTGTGCATGTGTGCGTGCGTGCATGTATGTGTGTGCATGCGTGTGTGTGTGGCATGTGTGTGTGCATGCATGTGTGCGTGCGTGTGCTCGAGCATGCGTGCATGCGTGCGTATGTGTGTGTGTGTGTGTGTGTGTCAGTCTGTCTTTCTGTCTATCTGTGTTTGCGTCTGGCTGTGTGTGGTGTGTCGGTGTGTGGGCGCGCTTGAGTTTGTGAGTTTGTGTGCAGTGTGTCAAATGTATGCATGTGAATAATGAAATAAAGAGATGCGGAAGAAAGCGAAAGGAAGAAGAAAAAAGGAAATGATGTGAAGATAATGAAGAAAGCTGCAAGAAAGGGACAGGAAGAAAGAGGGGGGGGGGGGGGGGGGGGGAAGAAAATAGAAAAAAAAGGCGCCGGTGAGTGTGAAAGAAACAAGGAATATGAACATTCAAGAACGACAATTAAGGACAGAGACCGTGGAATAAGAGAGGAGGGATAAAAAGAAAGAAGGAAGAAAGGAAGGAAAGAAAGAATGAAAGAAGGAAGGAAGGAAGGAAGGAAGGGAGGACAGAAAGAAACAAAAGACGTACTCCAACAACAACAAGAACAACAACACAACAACAACAACACTACCACCAACAACAACAACAAACCAGCATCGACCAACAACAACAACAAAAAACATCAACAAAATCAACCAAAATAACACCAACGTTTGTTTATTCCCAAGATTTACCATTTCATTCATTACTTCACCGCACCGACAAACGGACAGACAGCACTGACACATTCTACAGTCAGCTAGACCTGATAGGCAATTCTTTAAAAAAAAAAAAAAAAAAAAAAAAAATCACACAGGCAACAGCAAGACAAAGCAGCTGCTGGCACAACGACTTTCGACCATGTCTGTGTCAGTGCCACCACAACCATCCCAGTCCCTCTGGAACCAAGGCCCGTAATTCGTACATGGGTGGACCTGCCAGGAGGGGGTGAGGATAGGGGTGATGGAGGTGTTGCCTGTGGGGCTGCAGAGTTACTTCTTCTTCTTCTTCTTGAAGACGTCTTCATAGACTGAAAAGCGAAAAGTGATGAGATTGGATCTTTTGGGGAAGTCTTGAAGCGAGATGGGAGGACTCTGTGTGTGTGTGTGTGTGTGTGTGTGTGTGTGTGTGTGTGTGTGTGTGTGTGTGTGTGTGTGTGTGTGTGTGTGTGTGTGAGTTTGTATGTGTGTGTGCGCGCACGCGCTGTGTATGTGTGTGTGTATGAGTGTGTGTGTGTGAGTGTGTGTGTGTGAGTGTGTGTGTGTGTGTGTGTGTGTGTGTGTGTGTGTGTGTGTGTGTGTGTGTGTGTGTGTGTGTGTGTTTAACGTCTGCTCACTTTGAGTGATATTAGACGTGAATCAATGAAGAGAATGACTGAAGGAATGAATGATTGAGTGAATAAGCCTATATGTTATATAAGCGTGTATGTAGGCCTTTGTATGTGAGTGTATGCGTGTATATATCTGTATATGTATCTAAACAAAAACAAAACTAAAAAAAACAGAACCCCCCCCCCCCCCCCCCCCCCCCGCCCGAAATCTTTATACAACAATTAATGGATTAAATTAACAGAAGATATAGATCTAACATATAACAATAAAACAAAAATCCTTCACTATCTAAACTTAAGAGTGAAGGAGTAAAATGCAGGCCATCATTATATAACGCACTATGAACTAACACAAAACAGTCTAAGAAAAACCACAATCGGACTATGAAATAAGTGTGCGTTGTTGTGTGTTGTGTGTGTGGTGTGTGTGTGTGTGTGTGTGTGTGTGTGTGTGTGTGTGTGTGTGTGTGCGTGCGTGCGTGCGTGCGTGCGTGCGTGTTTCATGACAGATTATGGTGACAATGGCTAGTACAACCATACTCACTGTAGTTTCTCCTCATGAGGGTGTTAAATCCATAGCCCTCTGAAAACAAAAAACAAAAACAAAAAAACATAATGACAACAACAACAACAACAACAACAACAACCACACACAAATACTGTCTGTCCTGCCCGTTCTTCTCTTCCCTTACAGGGATTAAAACAAAGAATCTCCCTCAGACCTTGGCCTTATCCACGTTGGGCCTCAGTAGCACACCAGGTTCACATCCACGATGCATCTCTCCGAGTTCTTCCACACTCCAGCATCCGCACACACACTTCCTACAAGTCTGGCCTAGAAGCAACCGCTTCTGGCCAAACGAACATAGAAAATTCACAGCAACGTTTGAGGTCACTCTCATACTGTAGTTATCCTCCAGAAAGCTACAACCACCTCGTCCACATGCATTCCAACCAGTCTGACTATGGCATCAGCAGTGTCTTACAGCAGTGGCAGTTCAGTGAGCGAAAGGCTTTTACTCTTCAAATGAACTGTAATGGACTTGATCTGTTCACTTTGCATGAACAAGCTTCAGCTGGCTTAGTTAGCCCTAATCACCGGACTTTATACTCCGAGGTCTGAGTGGATAATTTGTCTCCCCTTGATTCTCAAAGGTTCGAACTCAGGGATCCTTGCCACCTTTGATGATGACTGTCACAGTGCTAGTGAGTACCCGACAGCTTCGACCTCTTTCACACACGCCGCTCGAAGATCTGAACTACGTGAGGGCGCAAACGCTAATCGGTCAATGATCCTCTTCTCTTTCACGTCTGAAATCATCGTCATTTAAAGCGTTTAAAGCCTTCTATGAGAAGTTTCGCTCCCTTGATACAGAACACGAAATAATCTGTTATCTTCTGGGCAGAGAACTTCATGTGTAATTAAGTAAACATAAACAAACAGTCGTTCGGTACATATATACGCACAAAACCACAGACTAAGGGGCAGACATTCCAGAAAACGGTCGGGGTATAACGATATCCACCAAAGAACGCCCCCTATAAGTGGATACCATTGCAGCTAACTGTCGCGTGCAACCTGCAGGGGAGATAACTGTAGCTACGACTGCGCTGATCATATTGAAGGTATATAATTGTAGCAAAGATCCTTGCTGCAATCACAGCTACGCTGGTATGGAACATGCCATTTATATAATTGCATCTACAGTTCTTTGCAATTTACGACGGATTTCATTACAACTACGACTGTAGGGAACTGATAATAAAAATAATATAACTGTAGTTATAATGAGGCGTAATCGTGTAGTGATGATTTGTACAAAGTCTGCAAGAAATATGTTAGTAGCCACGACAGGGTTCATCCTACAGGGAATGTAAGTGGAGCTTCGGGGGAATTTAATACACAGGTAGATCCCTTCGTAATCAGACAAGAGAGAGAACTGTAGCTACTATAGCACTCAACAAAGAAGGGATAAACGTGTAGCTTCAGTTGCAATCAACCTACAGGGATTGTAACTGGAGCTAAAGGGGAATTCAGTACACATGTAGATCCCATCATAATCAGACACGGGAGAGTGTGGGGAGGAGGGGGGTGGCAGAATAGCTCAGTGGTAGAGCACCGGACTCATAATCTTGGTGATCCTGGGATAGCGGGTTCGAATCTCCGCTGGGCCGTTTCGGTACAGGCGGGGTTTCCCTCGGAGTTAACATTGGTTCTGACTCCATTTCCCATACAGTCCTTCGAATGAGACTATAAACCGAGGTTCCCTGTGTGAACGCACGTATAACATCTTGCACCCACGTAAAATCCCATCACCAACTTTC
>CM065739.1:41561838-41569338 GCA_033310375.1 Conus canariensis
CACACAACTGGCCTGGTAAGTACACGAGAGAGAGAGACAACCATACAGCCCCGTGTTAACACACAACTGGCCTGGTAAGTACACAGAGAGAGAGACAACCATACAGCCCCGTGTTAACACACAACTGGCCTGGTAAGTACACAGAGAGAGAGAACAACCATACAGCCCCGTGTTAACACACAACTGGCCTGGTAAGTACACAGAGAGAGAGACAACCATACAGCCCCGTGTTAACACACAACTGGCCTGGTAAGTACACAGAGAGAGAGACAACCATACAGCCCCGTGTTAACACACAACTGGCCTGGTAAGTACACAGAGAGAGAGACAACCATACAGCCCCGTGTTAACACACAACTGGCCTGGCACGTACACAGAGAGACAACCACACAGCCCCGTGTCAACACACAACTGGCCTGGTAAGTACAGAGAGAGAGAGAGAGACAACCATACAGCCCCGTGTTAACACACAACTGGCCTGGTAAGTACACAGAGAGAGAGAGAGACAACCATACAGCCCCGTGTTAACACACAACTGGCCTGGCACGTACACAGAGAGACAACCACACAGCCCCGTGTCAACACACAACTGGCCTGACAAGTACAGAGAGAGAGAGAGAGGGGGGGGGGGGAAGGAAGGGAGTGAAAGCGAGGGAGGGGAAAAAAGAGGGACAGAAGGGCCAGAGGCATGGAATGAGAGAGAGAGAGAGAGAGAGAGAGAGAGAGAGAGAGAGAGAGAGAGAGAGAGAGAGAGAGAGAGAGAGGGTACTCATGAATGAAAGTAATAATATACTACTGATTTTGAATTCAAATTAAACTTGAAAAATCACCCACTTCGAAACGGGAGGAAGGGGGGGGGGGGGGGGGGAGGGGGGGGGGAGGGGGCGGGTATGTAAGTGTTACTGGGCTTTTTTCAGGCTAGAAGCCAAATGTGTCATTTGAAGGACGAAAAATGTTGGCCACATTTGGCAAATCAACAAATCCTTGAACATACTATGAGTGTTTTGGCCACATTTGGCAAATCAACAAATCCTTGAACATACTATGAGTGTTTTGGCCACATTTGGCAAATCAACAAATCCTTGAACATACTATGAATGTTTTGGCCACATTTGGCAACTCAACAAATCCTTGAACATACTATGAGTGTCTTGGCCACATTTGGCAAATCAACAAATCCTTGAACATACTATGAGTGTTTTGGCCACATTTGGCAAATCAACAAATCCTTGAACATACTATGAGTGTCTTGGCCACATTTGGCAACTCAACAAATCCTTGAACATACTATGAGTGTCTTGGCCACATTTGGCAAATCAACAAATCCTTGAACATACTATGAGTGTTTTGGCCACATTTGGCAAATCAACAAATCCTTGAACATACTATGAATGTTTTGGCCACATTTGGCAACTCAACAAATCCTTGAACATACTATGAGTGTCTTGGCCACATTTGGCAAATCAACAAATCCTTGAACATACTATGAGTGTTTTGGCCACATTTGGCAAATCAACAAATCCTTGAACATACTATGAGTGTCTTGGCCACATTTGGCAACTCAACAAATCCTTGAACATACTATGAGTGTCTTGGCCACATTTGGCAAATCAAACAAATCCTTGAACATACTATGAGTGTTTTGGCCACATTTGGCAAATCAACAAATCCTTGAACATACTATGAGTGTCTTGGCCACATTTGGCAACTCAACAAATCCTTGAACATACTATGAGTGTCTTGGCCACATTTGGCAAATCAACAAATCCTTGAACATACTATGAGTGTTTTGGCCACATTTGGCAAATCAACAAATCCTTGAACATACTATGAGTGTCTTGGCCACATTTGGCAAATCAACAAATCCTTGAACAGACTATGAGCGTCTTGGGTCTGATGACACTAGACCAGATCTGCGGCATAAAATGGTCAGAAAAAAATAATAAACCGACATTTTCCTTGGAACAAAGTATTTTACTAGCTTCACAAGATTACGGAGATAAAACTAAAGTGGCTATAGATAGAATTCTCTATGAAACAGTTACCATGAACATTTTTTTCCATGCAAATGGGTTCAGCATTCGCAATACAATGTATGCTATACAAGATTACGGAGATAAAACTAAAGTGGCTATAGATAGAATTCTCTATGAAACAGTTACCATGAACATTGTTTTCCATGCAAATGGGTTCAGCATTCGCAATACAATGTATGCTATATGATAAAAGAACAGACTAGATTCAACTTCCTTTTGCATAAACAGACATGTTAGGCAGTTTTTAAATTGGTGTGGCACTTTTATTCAACGAAAAATGTGAAGATACCTATGACATGAAACTTTCGTATAAACTTGATATTTTTGGTGTGTGGACAAACACCAAGAACTGATGACACTTTTGACTATACCATAATGTTTTCAAGGTGCGACGGACAACGCAGCACCTTATCTTCTGCCTTTGCCATCAGAGCGAAAAAAAAAAAAAAAAAAAAGAATACTTATCCTATGTCTTCGCCCTCGGTGAAAAATGAATTAGCACATTTCTCAAAATGAAAATCAAATTTATGTTGTAACCAATAGCTCTTTCATGAACAACAAATAAACAAAACTCGTACCGAAGAAGCGATATCTATTCCATTCATCGCAGACACAACACAAGCCATGGGGGGTAAAGCTCGGGTTTAAACATTTGTTTTCTGACATGCAGGACCCCGCTTTTCGCTGGGGTCTTTTGACGGAACACGAAATATGTATAAACGATTTCCAGATCTGATGAAGCGATAGACAGGCGTGGTAATTCGAAGAAATGTCGTTCTTTACGTTCCTGGATCAAAGACCAAAAAGGGAAAATATGTATCTCTGAAAATACACTACACGAAGAATGAATCCCATTATGAAACACTTTAAAGATGATCGTTCATCTGCTTACTGTCCTTGGATGAAAAACATTGCTAACCGTAACGAAGGGCATTTTTGAGAAATGACAATTATTTACAAGAACCGCAGTACCAGAAGCGATGTTGTCTTGAAGATTGAAGCTTAAAACACAATTGTGCAAGGTCGTACAGCGGTATACATGGCAACAGAGTGACAGAATTTCTTAAGATCTGAATTGCGTGTCTTGCAAAACAAATGTTCAGTTAGAAACCAAATAGATGTTCGACATTATTGTATTGTGTCTTTGCTTAAAGTCAATATTCAAAAGGGGGATCAAGCACTCATTTTTGTGTGTTGATCGGTCGAAATAAAGCGGACAATGGAACACTTCGATCCCTGTCTTTGTCTTCAAAACCAAATGGAGCACATATTTTCTTTGTCCTTAACAATAGATGGATGAAAACAGCTACCTGTGCTGCGTGACAGTGAAAAGCTCCGTAGACCGGACTCTGGCGTGGAGATCATCAGGAGAGAATGCGTCGCTGTTTCGGGCTCTTCCTCTCGACAGCTGTAATGACGCACCGAGCCCCCTCACCGATGTGAGGTCTCCTTGCCAGTTTGACTGTATGCCTTTTCTGTCAACCGTCAGGACTCGCACCAGCTTGTGTCCTCTCTTTTCAGCCAGATCCAATGACTCGCTTTCTCAACAGTCTCCTGTAGGGCTTTTGTCATGGCATTCCCTTTCTTCGGACCAAGTCCAGCCACTCTCATCCACTTTCTGACGCTAGTCGCGATGAAACCTCTGCAGCCGACTTCGACTGGGAAATGGGTTGCTTTCCATCCCGCCTCCTTGCATTCTTCAACAAGAGTCTCATAGCGATTTTCTTTCCGCTCGTGTGCCTCGCTGATATTGTCTTCGTGAGGCACAGTGAGTTCCACCAGGTGTACCTCTTTCTCTTCCTCACTCCATATCACCAGGTCTGGCTTCTTCGTTGTTGGGATGGGGAAGAATCTCTTGCAGCCCTCTAGGTCTGCTGCTACCTCCCATTGACCACCGCTCTGATCTTCTGTGGCTTCACTCGCCTTCTTTCTCTCAGGAACCTTGCCTCCTTGCGGCACAAACTCGATCATGCCCAGTCCGTGTTTCTGTGGCATAGGAGCGTATTTTCCCTCTTCCGCCTGCTCCTTCGCCATCTTGGTGAACACTTTGAGCACTTCGTTGTGTCTCCAGGTGTATCTGTTCAGAGCCAGGTGGCAGTTTGAGAGGATGTGCTTCATGGTTCCTCGTTTGCCGCACCTACACTTGTCATCTTCCTGGACCTTCCATCTGACTAGGTTCACTGGCGAAGGCAGAACGTCATAGGTGGACCGGAGAAGGAAGCTGAGTCTCGATGTGTTCCACTTCCAGATCTCACTCCATCCAATCTTTCTTTCAACTACATGCTCTTCCCACCCGGTCACCTGTCCTTGCTGGGCACACTGGATGAGATGAACTTCTCGCTTTTCAGCCTCAATCTTTCGTACCTGCCCTGTTGCAGCTGTTCTTCTGTCCCGCTGAGACATTTTCCTGAAAGGTCTGAAGTCACCGTTGCCAAGCCCCACCCTGTCAGCCTGTACTGGCCCGACAATGTCGCCATGTTCCAATGAAGAGAT
This sequence comes from Conus canariensis, assembly GCA_033310375.1. Classification (NCBI taxonomy): domain Eukaryota; kingdom Metazoa; phylum Mollusca; class Gastropoda; order Neogastropoda; family Conidae; genus Conus; species Conus canariensis. Next base: position 41,566,368 of record CM065739.1, read on the forward strand.
GATCTCGTCGGTTGCATCCTCTGCCTTCCACTTTCTTGCTGTTTTGACATCCGGTGGCTTGCCACTGATCTCTTGGTCCCTCGACTCCCTCAGCATCATCACTGTCCTGACCTTTCCTGCCTTGTAGATCTCCACGATGGATGTGAGGGGTAGCTGCAGCGCGCCTTTCTGCCTGTACAGGGCTGATGTGTTGATTGTGCGAGGTAGCCCAAGCCACTTCCTGATGTAAGTATTGCAAGTTCTCTCAATCATCTCAACTCTCGACAAGGCGACTTCGTACATTGTCAGCGGCCATGCCAGTCGCGGGTAGAGGGCAAACTGTAGACACCATATCTTATGCTTTCCTGGCAGTTTTGTCTGGTCAATCGCTTTCAGCCCATCTTCAGCCTGCCTCATGATCGCCACGCCTCGGCTCCTGTCAGACAGAGTTCCCGCGTACCACCGCCCCAAACTTTTCACAGGTTTATCTTTTACTGTAGGCATCTGTTCCCCTGCAATTGTGAACTTCTGTTGTTTCTGCTTCCCTTTGTGAAAAGTCAGGCTTCTAGACAATGGAACATTTCGATCCCTGTCTTTGTCTTCAAAACCAAATGGAGCACATATTTTCTTTGTCCTTAACAATAAAACAGACAATAGAGCACTTTTTTTTTCTTTTTCTTTTTTTGTTGTCCATGATGAACAATGAAAAAGATACTGGAGCACACTGTTTTCTGTCTCTTTTGTTAGTCAAGAATGAAACAGACGATGGAGTATACGGTTTTCTGCCTTTGTCCTCAGTTAACTGTAAAACAGATGGAGCTTTGTCTTCGTCTTTGTTCTGAGTCAAGAATGAAACAGATAATGGAGCAGATTGCCTTCGTCTTTGTTCTCGGTCAAAAATGAAGCAGATAATGGAGCATAGTGTTTTACCGTCTTTGTCCTCCGTCAAAAATAAAACAGATAATAGAGCTTTGTCTTTGTCTTTGTCCTCAATCAAGAATGAAAGAAGATAATCGAACATATTGCTTTCCATCTTTGTCCTCAGACAATGATGAAACAGATAATGGAGCTTTGTCTTTGTCTTTGTCCTCAATCAAGAATGAAAGAAGATAATCGAACATATTGCTTTCCGTCTTTGTCCTCAGACAACGATGAAACAGATAGTGGAATTTTGTCTTTGTCTTTGTCCTTTGTCGAGAATGAAACAGATAATGGAGCAGATTGTCTTTATCTTTGTTCTCGGTCAAAAATGAAAAAGATAACGGAGCAGATTGTCTTTATCTTTGTTCTCGGTCAAAAATGAAACAGATAACGGAGCAGATTGTCTTTATCTTTGTTCTCGGTCAGAAGTGAAACAGATAATGGAGCGTAGTGTTTCCTGTCTGTCCTCAGTAAGAAAATAAAGCAGATAATAGAGCTTTGTCTTTGTCCTGAGTCGAGAATGAAACAGATGATGGAGTAGATTGTCTCTGTCTTTGTTCTCGGTCAAACAAAATGACACAGTTGAAGGAGCATAATGTTTTCTGTCTTTATCCTCAGTCGAAAATAAAACAGCTAATAAAGCTTTGTGTTTGTCTTCCGTCAAAAATAAAAGAGATAATAGAGCTTTGTCTTTGTCCTCCGTCGAGAATGAAGGAAGATAATCCATCATATTGCTTCCCGTCTTTGTCCTCAGACAACGGTGAAACAGATGATGGAGTTTGTCTTTGTCTTTGTCCTCAATCAAGAATGAAACAAGAATGGAGCACAATGTCTATCTTCGTCTTCAATCAAGAATGAAACAGATAAAGGAACACAATGTCTTTGTCGTGGTCCTCAATCAAGATTGAAACAGATAATGGAGCATATTGTTTTCTGCCTTTTTTGTTAAGTCAACAGTGAATCAGAATAAGAAGCACACCGTTCTCTGCCTTTGTCCTCAGTCGACAATGAAATACATGACGGGGCGCATTGTTTTCTATCTTTGTCGAGAGTAAACCATCAAACAGAGAATCATCACATTGTACCAGGCCTTTTGTCCTCAATCAACAATGACACAGAAAATGCAGCACATTGTTTTACACATCGATGAAACGAGAAAATAAAAGAAGAAAGGAAAAGCAGCAGAAGAAGACATAAAATGAAGGGAAGCAATGAACTCTAAGAAGCTAAAAAAAAAAAAAAAAAAAAAAAAAAAAAATTCAGAGAAAGAAGGTAAAAATTAAGACGAAGGGCAATGAAGAATGGAAGAAATGAACGAAATCAAAAAAGAAGAACGAAGAACAAAGGAAAACAACATGAAAACGAAGTAAGAAAGGCAAGAAAGAATGAATGAAAGAAAGAACAAAAGAACAGAAAGAAAAGGAGAAAAAAAAGAATGAAAGACAGAAGGGAAGAAATTTGAAATGAAATGATGAGAGTGAAACAGATTTCTTAAAGCAATCAAAATCAAATCAAATCAAATCAAACAAAACCCCTCACAGTCAAACCAGATGCTCAAACCAACAGCTACCATCAAATACCTCCCACCACCACCACCAACCAACCAACCACCACAACACCACCATCAACAATCATCTACACACACACACACACACACACACACACACACACACACACACACACACACACACACACACAATCCGCCGCAGACAACGTCAAGACCTCGAGAAGACAGTGATCAAAGAGTGAGCACCCTTGATGGATGCACTCTCCTCTGTGCGGAAACTGCAAAGACCGAAGACTGTGACACCTCACTGACTGAGCTGGTCCCTGTCTTCTGAGGTCGATTTATACGCACAGTCCGACAACACCGACCAGGCTACCTCACGAACAGATGTAACCTTCACGATAAATCTTACCGGGGGAGGGGGGGGGGGGAGGGAGAAAACGATGGGTAGTGGAGGCGGAGGGGAGGGAGAGGGAGAGATAACAGAGGCTACGGGGCATGTTTGATTGATGACGTCAAGAAACGTCTTAGTTCTACCAATACTCGTGACGTTTCGCGGTAGAG
>CM065739.1:41574338-41579338 GCA_033310375.1 Conus canariensis
TGACAGCTCACTGCCGTTCAGCCTCAGGATATAGGACTTTTTAACCTTTAACCAAACCCTTTTTTTCCGGATTTCCCTTTTGAGTACAATTGGTGTACATATAAACTTTTTTTCTTCACTAGAGTTTATATCATCCGATACTTGCTTTTTATACCATTGAATTTATAGAACGTCTATGTGCATATTTGTCAAAGACAATAGTGGCTTTCGAGGGGTTGTTATCTCTCCTTGTTATGGATTTTAACCAAATCCTTTTTTTCCGTATATTGCTTTTATGCGTTTTGAATGTGATTAATGTACAGATCGACTTGTTTTTCTGTTCTGGACTTTATATTAACCGAGACTTGCTTTTTATGTCAGTAAATTTAGAATAGCTAAATTTATATTGATCAAAGACACTGGTTTTCGAGGATTATTTCTTTTCTCCTTGTTACTTATTCTACATTCTGCCGCCCGGACTGCCACAGCAGTACGAAACCAAGTTTTGGTTTGTCAGTGTGTATGTTTGTGTGCGTGCCTATAACGGCGTTTATTGTCGCGCGACCGCAATATCTTAAGCACTGAACTTACACACAACAGAGCCGATAGTATAATTAGTATGTAGGAGTGACGAAATCTTCAGGTGTGTTTAACGCTAGCCAAAACAACACAGTTGGGTAGTGCTTCATCAAACTACAGAGGAGGGGGGGGGGGGGGGGGGGGGGGGGGGGGGGGGCGGGGTTCAGCATTTACATATGGTGACATGTTCCGATCTTGAGGTAAACGAATGACGAAATACTGTCGGAAAACCAGTTTCCCCAAATGACAAGGACAACTACCGTCAGAAAAGGGAGGTAATTTCCACTTCTGGCCTAAGTCCATGGGAGAGTAGGACATGCTATCCTGTGCTGTTTTCATGACATCATGTAGTACTTTGGTTAGAACCTAGTGAATGCAATAGACGTGCCTAAGGCTGTCATATGTTGTCCTTTTACTTGGTTCATGTTTTTTTTTTTTAACAAGTCATGATTTCAAACTACATAAGACCCGAATTACCTTGTGATTTCAACATGTCTCCACGATGCCAAAAATTGGCGTTTTGTAATGCAAGACCACACACACACACACACACACACACACACACACACACAAGAGAGAGAGAGAGAGAGAGAGAGAGAGAGAGAGAGAGAGAGAGAGAGGAGAGAGAGAGAGAGAGAGAGAGCATTGCCCCGGAAAAGCACAAATCAAAATAAGTTTAAATGAAATCACGATTCTCTTTCTTTGCTGGCGTTGAGAAGACAAAAATACATATCCCACAAACATTTTTTTTTCTAAAGAAAGAAAAATGAGGAAGGCGTGAGGTGGGGGGAGGGGTGGAGGGGGGGGGCAGAGACAAAAGACATCAAGACACCCAGACAGAAAGAAAGAAAAAGAGAGAGAGAGGAGAGAGAGAGAGAGAGAGAGAGAGAGAGAGAGAGAGAGAGAGAGAGAAGAAATGATGCTGTCCTTGATATGGACACGAGCCGATGGCAAATGGTCCAGTCTATCAAAGGAAAGCGTGACTCTAGCAATGATAGGCCAACAAAAGAAAACAACTATCACCATCCATCATTCGGCCACACCCTACGTCACGGCTTCCTTTCCTCCTCCGTCCTTTTGAACATGATGTTCCTGATTTCTGGCTGTGTTTGTTCTTGCTCCTGCCGCTCCGGTTGTGAAATCGGTGAGATAAATAAGTATATACACAGGCTTAAAAACATTTTTTTTTTTTTGCATCTAGAATAGAATTTGGGTTCTTTCGTAGAAGATGCACTTCTTGCCAAATAGTTCCCCTCTCTCTCTCTCTCCTCTCTCTCTCTCTGTTGTGTTGTGTGTGTGTGTGTGTGTGTGTGTGTGTGTGTGTGTGTGTGTGTGTGTGTGTGTGTGCGCGCGCGCTCACGCATTCTCTTGACAATGTCTATAGAATGCTTTGAGAGTTCCACCGGATGTGATTTTTGAGTACTTCTAGAAAGATAAACGTCTTTCATCTGACGCTGAATTTTTGTGGAAAATGTTTGCCGCTTAAGGCATTTCGAATATGTTTTTTTTTTTTTTTAATCAGATCTATTGATTTTTGTAAGCGCATGGAACTAATTCTGACCATGTGACAGGCCAGTTATGACCTTTGTGGTTAGCTGAACTATAACCGATACGAACTGAATTAACCTATTCTCTTTATGGACAACATTCATTCATATTCTTTACTCTCGAATTTGTTCGTCCTACTTTCCATATATTTTCTCTTTTTCTTGTCATTCATTTCTAGTTTATATATGCTACATGTAAGCAAGCAAATCTGTTGCTAATTCTGACAGCAAAATGTTAATTTGCCTATGAGGAAAGCGCTTTTTTTTTTTTTTTTTTTTTTGGACCAACTGGACAACAATATTCAAAAAAGAGAATTTTGACCTACATAACACGTAACACAGACACTTTCTTCCCTCAGTACTATCAGCAGTATGTCTTTTATTCATAACAATCCTTTTCAAGTTAACATTTTGAGTTTACTTTCACTACTTTTGTCACAGAGATCCACTTTCCTGTCTGCAGTTAAACGTTTAGAGCGTTTGTCTGCAGAGGTGACGGTCGTGCTATCGAATTGCTCGTGGAGTCGGGAGTTTTTCAGCTGGAGAATCCTGTCGACCTAGTAGTAAATTAATGAATGCCTGATTCTGTTCAGAGGGGCATAGAGGCGGGGGAATGAGAGGGATGGGCTCCGCATTCCATCGTGCCATGCCACAGACTCGGTGAACCTCTGACAGTTTCACTTGCCCTTCATGACAGGGTATGGGACTTCTAATCTTAACTTTCTATCAACCCACTTTTTTTTCTTAGGTTTCTCTTTCATATGTTCTGAATATGATTAATGTATGTGTCAACCGATTTTTTCTTTTTTTTTTTTTTTTTTTTTTTTTTTTTTTACTGGAGTTCATATTAGTCCAGACTTGCTTTTTATACCCGTACATTGTAGAATACTTATGTCTGTCTATATTTATTAAAGAGACCGGTTTTTCGAGAGGTTCTTTTTCTCTCCTTTTTAATCTTCTATCCTCTGCAGCAATGAGAACAGGACATCACTTTTTTGGTGTGTAGGTGTGTATGTCTGTGTGTCCGTGTCTGTGTCTGTGTGTCTGCTTGTCAGCACAATATCTCAGGGAGTGTTCGTTGAATCTTCATCAGCCACGAGAGAGTCAGTTGTATAATTCATCGTGAAGGGTGATGAAATGTGAAAACCACACAGCCAGGTAGAGCTTCATCAAACTTTAGTAAGATATTTGTCATGACAGCATGTACGTGTGGTGTCGTGTTCTGATCTCCCCACGCCCACCCCACCCCCTCTTCTCACGAAACACTGTTTGGAAAACCTGTTTGCAAATGACAGAAAAGAAACTGTGTTGGAAAAGGGAGGTAAATTCCACTTCTGGCTTGAGCCCGTAAGAGTAAGCGACCTGTGATCCTGTGCTGTTTTCACTTTATTACATGGCGGTCTCGTTAGAGCCTGGTAAATGCATTGCATGCTGTTTACGTTGTCAACATATATCGCCCTTTTATCACAAAATTGCTTTATGATATTAAGAAAAGCCGTCAAAAGTTCAAAATACCTTTTGAATCCAAAATAACTTGTGATTTCAACAAGTCTATATAATGTCAAAATATTGCCATTTTTTATGTAAGACTACAGAGAGAGGGGGGAGGGGGAGGGGGGGGGGGCGTTGCCCTGAATTATGAACAAAAAAATGAAGTGACATTAAATCAAATTACAATGGTTGGTTTGGCCTTTAAAACACACAAAAAAAAACCCACCCCCCACAAACAAATGGAGAGAAAGAAAAATAGTGGAGATGACGAGAGGGGCCGGGGGGAAGGGATTGGTGGATGAAGAAAGAGAAAAAAAAAAGAAAGAAAGAAAAAAGAAAGAAAGAAAGAAATCGTTTTGTCTCTGATGTGGAAACTTGCAGATGGCAAATGGTCCGGTCTATGAAAGCAAAACGTGACTCCAGCTATGATAAGCGAGCAAGAGAAAACGACGATCATCATCCATCGTTCGGTCACGCTCTACATGACGACTTCTTTCCGTCTTTTTGGGGAGTGATGTCGCAGATTTGTGTGTGTGTGTGTGTGTGTTGTGTGTGTGTGTGTGTGTGTGTGTGTGTGTGTGTGTGTGTGTGTGTGTGTTGTGTATGTGTGTGTGTGTGTGTGTGTGTGTGTGTGTTGTGTGTGTGTGTGTGTGTTCCTTCTTCGTTTCAGTTACAGAGTCGATAGGATCAATATCTACGCAGAGACAAAATATATATTTCTTTCTTTCTTTCTTTCTTTCTTTCTTTCTTTTCTTCTTTCTTCCTCCATCAATCCTCTCCCCTGACCCCTCTCGTAATTTTTCTTTCTCCCATTTTTTTTTTTTTTTTGTATTTGGTATTTATGCACTTGTATATATGATACCTATAGGAACGTTCTGCATACAGCCTCATGAAACAGCTCTCATTGCAGGGAGGGAAAAAACCAGAGCCCTGAAAGCAATGCAGAAGCGGCAGCAAGGTGTTCAAGCTGGATCTGGTCAAGGAGGAACAAAGTGAACTTCATAAGCTTAATTTCCCTACAAATATCAGGTTCCCGTGGCTCAGTGGTTAAAGCGCGAGTCATTAAGTGGAAAATGAGCATGTCAGAGGGTCATGGGTTCGAATCCAGCCATGGCTCGTCCCAAGATGGAAAAAAAAAAAAAAAAGGGCAGCAGAGGACATCCGGAGTCATGAACCGGTGTGGCCCAACCCCCTAAGTGTCAGGAGATAAGGGCCGAAACACTTGCTTGTAGAGGGCTTCTCTTCTGAGGACTCTCTGCTGCCACGCTCTCCACGAGTTTCTTTCTACTACCTATCATAATCAGCATAATCATTATTATATGCATTATTTTATTTATGCTTTTCTGTGTCAATATTGTTATTGTCTTAAATCTGTAAAGACTTTTACTGCTGATCACGCAAGAA
>CM065739.1:41589338-41591838 GCA_033310375.1 Conus canariensis
TGTGTGTGTGTGTGTGTGTGTGTGTGTGTCTCTTGTGTGTGTGTGTGTGTGTGTGTGTGTGTGTGTGTGTGTGTGTGTGTGTGTGTGTGTGTGTGTGTACATAGCTATAGATATAATAGTTGTGTGTGTTTTGTGTATTGTATGTATGTATGTATGTGTGTGTGTGTGTGTGTGTGTGTGTGTGTGTGTGTGTGTATGTGCGTTTGTGTGTGTGTGTGTGTGTGTGTGTGTGTGTGTGTGTGTTGTGTGTGTGTGTGTGTGTGTGTAATGTTTCTTTTTTCTTTAAAAAAAAAAGTGTTTTATATTTTTACAATGTTTCCTTAGATTTCATATATCACCAAAGATTAATCTGACGGATAAACTGAATTCAGTTCAGTCGGTGTGTGTTTGTGTGTGGGTGTTGATGTGTTGTTATTGTGTGTGTGTGTGTGTGTGATGTGTGTGTGTGTGTGTGTGCTGTGTGCGTGTGCGTGAGCACGCGCGCACGCGTGGTGTGTGTGTGTGTGTGTGTGTGTGTGTGTGTGTGTGTGTGTGTGTGTGTGTGTGTGTACTTTTTTTCTCTCCATATTCCCATTTTCTACCTCATGGTGGTTGCTTTAACAGCCGTTGGATTTATGTTTTTTGTCCATGGAAGAAAAGAATATTAAGGTAATATTTCCATTTCATGCGAAGATAAACGAACACAACCGGCTGCGCTACACTGACGGATGTCTGTGTGTGTCTGTGTTATTGTAGTAAGTAAAACACACAGACACACAGACACACACACACACACACACACACACACACACACACACACACACACACACACACACAGACGTGCGCGCACGCGTGCGCGCGCGCGCGTATATACATACATATGTATATACATGAGAGAGAGAGAGACAGACAGATAGATAGACAGACAGAGAGTAGTATTTTCATTTGAAATTTTTTTTTTAAAGTCCGTCCTATGTAATATTACAAACGCTACAGTAAGTATCATGAGTATAAGAGAGAGAGAGAGATTATGTCGCTTACAACCGAGCCGACCGCAAAACAAAGATATCATGAGGAGGATGATACTGACGATGCCAATGATGAGGATGATGACAAAGAAACGTGAATATAAAGTCACCTTGTATCTCACAAAGGACGTTGCTGAGTGGACGCTTGTCTAAAGAGCACGATAGCCACTGGCCACATTCTTGTTGACCCCTGTGAACACACCACCAGACGTACCATGTTACAACTGTATAGTCCAATATCTTGTCCGACATGGGGGTATCGATTGGGCAGGCTGTTGTGATTTTACTTTTAAAGTATTTTCAGAAGTATTCAGAGTGGAGTGTCTAGGTGCTAACGTGTGAAGGACAGAGGTGACAGAAAATAACCAGAGACAGTAGGTCTGACGTTCTCAGTGATCTCTGTTGCCTTTTTAATAATTGTCTAATATCATCGATGATGACCAGACGTTAAAATAACCACTCAAGTCAAGTAAACTGATGGAGATATCACAACCACTTTACCTTTTCTTGCAGCATGAAATATATTCCTCAACATTCGCTAGGGAAACTCTTCCCAGCTTGATATAAAGAAGTGAAAATACATTTGGATGATCAAAAAAAAAAAAAGGTTTAGAGAGAGAGAGAAGGGCATTTTAGTACATTTCTGTCAGTGGCATGCAGTTTTTTTTATACGAAATATACTAAGCATCATGTCAGTTAACACGACTGTTTGTGGGAGTTCCAAACTTGCCTAGAGTTGTTGCTGTTGTTGTTGTTGTTGTTGTTGTTGATGATGTTGTTGTTGATGTTGTTGTTACTATTGGCGCAGTTGGTGGTGGTGGTGTTGGTGGTGGTGGTAGTGGTGGGTTTTGTCTAACTGACTTCTGGTTTCGACCTATTACTATACTAGTCAAACAGCTTGCACATGCCTATCCCTCCATTTCTTAAGAGCGTGCAAAACCGTCGTTTTCAACATGGCAATGACGTCATGTAATCTAATACGCAAAAAATTCATCGCATACGATAGTTCGTGTCTAACGTAAGCTATTCTTGCGCAACTCAAGGGAGGTAACACATTCTCTGTTCGTGCAGCACACAATGTCTTTGTCTGAGATATGAAGAAAGCGTTCAAAAACATTAAAAAAAAAAACAAACAAAAAACTGCTCCAACACTATTGACAATGGCTGCATGAACAAACGCAGATCTCTCTCTCTCTCTCTCTCTCTCTCTCTCTCTCTCTCTCTCTCTCTCTCTCTGTGCACTCGACACAATGGTGTCGTCGAAGCTAGCACCTGTTGTGTTGTCAGTGAAATCGAATCCAGCCATGCTACTCATCCGTTTTGAATAATGACGAGTAAAAACACGGCACCAAAAACGCACCAAACACCACCACCCAGATGGCCATAACAAGAGAATGTGCGTTTGTGTATGTTTTAATTCTGTTGCCTTTGATCTCTTAAGACGTCATCTGTCGAGAGTTCTTTGATCTATTTTTCAGTTGGGCACGAAATAC
>CM065739.1:41599338-41601838 GCA_033310375.1 Conus canariensis
TAGGATGGTAAGAGTTCCACCCACTTGGCGGATGCTGTTTAAGTGATGGGATGGTAGAGAGTTCCACCCACTGGCGATGCCTGGTTTAAGTGATAGGGGATGGTAGAGAGTTCACACTGGCGGATGCCTGGTTTAAGTGATAGGGGATGTAGAGGTTCCACCACTGGCGATGCCTGGTTTAAGTGATAGGGGATGGTAGGGTTCCACCCACTGGATGCTGGTTTTTAAGTGATAGGGGATGGTAGAGAGTTCACCACTGGCGTGTGTTTTAAGTGATAGGGGAGAGAGAGTTCCACCCACTTGCGGATGCTGGTTTTAAGTGAAGGGTGGTAGAGAGTTCCACCCATTGGCGGATCCTGGTTTAAGTGAAGGTGGTGAGGTTCACCATTGGCGGATGCCTGTTTAGTGAAGGGATGTAGAGAGTTCCACCACTGGGGATGCCTGGTTTTAGTGATAGGATGGTGAGAGTTCACCACTTGGCGGATGCCTGGTTTAAGTGAAGGGGATGGTAGAGAGTCCACCACTTGCGGATGCCGGTTTTAAGTGTAGGTGGTAGAGGTTCCACCCACTGGCGGATGCCTGGTTTTATGATAGGGATGGTAGAGGTTCCACCACTGGCGGATGCCTGGTTTAGGATAGGATGAAGAGTTCCCACTTGGCGGATGCTGGTTTTTAAGTGATAGGGATGGTAGAGAGTTCCACCATGGCGGATGCTGTTTTAAGTGATAGGGGTGGTAGAGGTTCCACCACTGGCGGATGCCTGGTTTTAAGTGATAGGGATGGTAGAGAGTTCCACACTTGGCGGAGGATGTCCCTGGTTGTTTAAGTGATAGGGGATGGTAGAGAGTTCCACCCACTTGGCGGATGCCTGGTTTTAAGTGATAGGGGATGGTAGAAGTTCCACCCACTTGGCGGATGCCTGGTTTTAAGGATAGGGGATGGTAGAGAGTTCCACCCACTTGGCGGATGCCTGGTTTTTAAGTGATAGGGGATGGTAGAGAGTTCCACCCACTTGGCGGATGCCTGGTTTTTAAGTGAAGGGGATGGTGAGAGTTCCACCCACTTGGCGGATGCCTGGTTTTAAGTGATAGGGGATGGTAGAGAGTTCCACCCACTTGGCGGATGCCTGGTTTTAAGTGTAGGGATAGGTAGAGGAGTTCCACCCACTTGGGTTGCCTGGTTATTAAGTGATGGGGATGGTAAGAGTTACCCACTGGCGGAGCCTGGTTTTTAAGTGAAGGGATGGTAGAGAGTTCCACCACTGGCGGATGCCTGGTTTTAAGTGATAGGGGATGGTAGAGAGTTCCACCCACTTGGCGGATGCCTGGTTTTAAGTGATAGGGGATGGTAGAGAGTTCCACCCACTTGGCGGATGCCTGGTTTTTAAGTGATAGGGGATGGTAGAGAGTTCCACCCACTTGGCGATGCTGGTTTTAATGATAGGGATGGTAGAGAGTTCCACCCACTGGCGGATGCCTGGTTTTAAGTGAAGGGGATGTAGATTCACCACTTGGCGGATGCCTGGTTTTAAGTGATAGGGATGTAGAGAGTTCCACCACTGGCGATGCCTGGTTTTAATGAAGGGAGGTAGAGAGTTCCACCCACTTGGCGGATGCCTGTTATTAAGTGAAGGGGATGGAGAGTTCCACCCACTTGGCGGATGCCTGGTTTTAAGTGATAGGGATGGTAGAGAGTTCCACCCACTTGGCGATGCCTGGTTTTTAAGTGATAGGGGATGGTAGAGGTTCCACCCACTTGGCGGATGCCTGGTTTTTAAGTGATAGGGGATGGTAGAGAGTTCCACCCACTTGGCGGATGCCTGTTTTAAGTGATAGGGATGGTAGAGAGTTCACCCACATGGCGGATGCCTGGTTTTAAGTGATAGGGATGGTAGAGAGTTCCACCCACTTGGCGGATGCCTGTTTTAAGTGATAGGGGATGGTAGAGAGTTCCACCCACTTGGCGGATGCCTGGTTTTTAAGTGATAGGGATGGTAGAGAGTTCCACCCACTGGCGGATGCCTGGTTTTTAAGTGATAGGGGATGGTAGAGAGTTCCACCCACTTGGCGGATGCCTGGTTTTTAAGTGATAGGGATGGTAGAGAGTTCCACCCACTGGCGGATGCCTGGTTTTTAAGTGATAGGGGATGGTAGAGAGTTCCACCCACTTGGCGGATGCCTGGTTATTAAGTGATAGGGGATGGTAGAGAGTTCCACCCACTTGGCGGATGCCTGGTTTTTAAGTGAAGGGGATGGTAGAGAGTTCCACCCACTTGGCGGATGCCTGGTTTTAAGTGATAGGGGATGGTAGAGAGTTCCACCCACTTGGCGGATGCCTGGTTTTTTAAGTGATAGGGATGGTAGAGAGTTCCACCCACTTGGCGGATGCCTGGTTTTAAGTGATAGGGATGGTAGAGAGTTCCACCCACTGGCGGATGCCTGGTTTTTAAGTGATAGGGGATGGTAGAGAGTTCCACCCACTTGGCGGATGCCTGGTTTTA
>CM065739.1:41606838-41621838 GCA_033310375.1 Conus canariensis
TCACACACTCACTTATATTTACGTTGTCACCTCAGTGCAAAGAGCAGGACAATTGACATATATCACATGAAAGTCATGTTGCACAGGATGATTTTCTCGCTAACCTTCGCTTTCTGGTGAAAACTGCTTTTTTTCTTGAGAAAATCCTGTTTGCATTTAGAAAAAAAAAACTTTCCGTGTGGAAAAAATATTTACTTGAAAAGCAATATCCTACTGTCCTAATTAATTCACTTCAAGAAGAACACGGCATTTTTAACTGCAAAATCATTTTTTTGTTTTTGTTTTTTAATGACGTTTTATCGTCTTTCTTTCAATGATTGGCATTTTGTAATAATAAAAATAATAATGAATACTTATACAGCGCCTATTCTCGGCTAGAGACCAAGCTCTAAGCACTCTACAATCCACACTCGTTTATACAACGAACAATCTTTTTTTCTTGACGGAAATGATCCTTCTCATCAGAAAAGATACTCTTTCTTAACAACACTTCTCATCATAAAAGATAACTCTTTCTAGACATAACATCTAACAGCTATCGTCAGGAAAATTACTCTTTCTTGAAGGAAACTGTGCAGTTCATCTGGACGATCTTCCTTACTTTAAGAAAATGATACTTTTTGCGCGACCACAACAACTCTTCATTGAAGAAACTGATAATTTTCATCGAGACGACAATCTCTTTCTTGAAAAAATGTGACATTTTTTCATCAGGTCAGTCATTCCTGTTTAAGGACGATAAATCTCAAGAAAAGTCACTCTTTCTTGAAGACGCTTACTCTTTTCATGAGGGAAAATAACTCTTTCTTGAAGACTGTAGCTCTTTTCTATGGGAAAAGTACTAAGTGCAGAAAACGACCCTTTTTTGACTCAGAAAGACATCCCTTGGAGAAAATGACCGTGTTTTTTTTCGCAAAGACACCCTGTCTAGTAAAAGGACACTTTCCATCAGAAAAAAAATTAATGCTGTATCTTTTACACTTTTCTGTCAGTTGAAATGCTCCCCCTTGAAGGACATGACATTTTTCGTCCAAAGAATCATTCTTTTTTTTTAAAGATAGTGGCGCTTTTCGTCAGGATTAGTAAAATATCTAAAAGAAAATAACGCTCTGCATCAGGAAAATAACGGGGCCCGAAGTAAATGACGTTTTCTTTTATTGAGACAGATTAATAAATCCATCTTTTTTTTAATCAGAATTACTCTTTTCCTGTACAACATTTCCCTTTCATGAAGCAAAGTTCCTCTTTCTAGACAAAAATTACAACCTTTCATGAATGAGAGGATGACAATTTCTTCAGGATGAAAAAACAATGGTCTCTTTACAAGGCATTCCCTGTTTTCTTTTTCATCAGGAAAACTACTCTTGTGAACAAAAGAACACTTTCTTCAAGCTTTCACACAGAAATTTCATACACTTTTTATCGTAAAATTTCTCTTTCTTGGAGAAGGAAAAACAAATTTGTATGAAAAAAAAAATTACTCTTTTTAGAAGAACCATGAAAAATGTTTAGAACTACAAAAAAGATGACGCTGTTTATTAGATTTTTTTTTTTGTTACTAATAGTGGGATTGAAGAAGGCAAAGAGAGGTGGGGTCTTTATAAAAAGAAGGATGGGTGCAGCTAGGAAGGTCACACCATGTTTCACTTTCACTCACTTACCTGTCCAACTGTCCCACAGGTTCGCCTCGATGCAAAGAAGGTGACGACGGTCTGTCTCCCCTGGCCGTAGCCATTTTATACCTTCCTGTGATCCCATCGGTCAGAGAGGTCGTAAAGTGGGGTCAGGGGTCAAGGCCAGGAGGGTGGACGGAGAGAGAGAGAGAGAGAGAGAGAGAGAGAGAGAGGAGAGAGAGAGAGAGAGAGAAGGTACGAGAAACGGGTGGGGGGGGGGAGGTTAAGGGGGGGGGGGGGGTAAGGAACTCGTCATCATTGTCTTGCGGCTGTCAGTCTGTCTCTCTTTTTCTCTTTGCTCTGTCTGTCTGTTTGTCAGTCTGTCCGCCTGACTGTCTGCCTGTCTGTCGGTCGGTCGGTTGGTTGGTCTGTCTGTCTGTCTACCTGTCTTGTCTGTCTTTTGTGTCTGTCTGTGTGTCTGTCTGTGTGTCTGTCTGTCTCGCTCTGTCTCTCTCTGTCTCTCTGTTCTCTTCTCTCTCTCTCTCTCTCTCTCTCTCTCTCTCTCTCTCTCTCTCTCTTCTTTTAAAGCGAAGGCCGAATCATACTGTCAGCCGTAACAATGCCTGGGCTATTAAAACAGAATCGTTGATCAGTCTAAACGTGAGTACATTTTTACCTCCCTTGCATCATTTCGGATCTTCAAAAGGTCTAAGCTCAGAGATTTCTCTTCCATCTTTTCCCTAAGTGTTGGCTATGGATTTCTTTATATATATATATATATATATATATATATATATATATATTATATATATATATTATTATTATATATATATAGTTAAAACAAGTGTAAAAGAGGAATATGAAAATTATCTACAAATTTGTTTCTAGCGCTTGGCTATCGGGTTGAGCACTTGTAGAATTATTCTAGGCTTTTTAATCATACTGGTCATATATATATATATATATATATATAATATATAATATATATACTTATAAGTATAACTTCTTCTCGTCCCCAATTCTGCCCTTTGTTTTGGTAAGCAGTCACACTAGAGTCACACAGAGTTGTAGATGGAGTTGTATGCTAGGTACCAACGGGTGGACTACGACCTCAAGCTGGCCAGCTCTACTGATGAGTGTCACGCATAAGACGAAAGGTATCCTCAGGCTGGCGTTAACACTTAGTTCTCTGCACAGGACAGAATTCAGTTGTTCCTGTATGCCGTCAAGGAAGGCTTTGATGATTCCACTTTAACGACTGGATATTTTGAGCCCTCCATCACCGCCATACATTCCTTAAGTCTAAATCTTCTTCGAGTTATTCTTGATCTTTCTGGAGTCATTTTTGTCTGCATTTATTTCCTCCCCCACCCCCATCCCTACCACCACCACCCTTCACTATTCACCGCCTACCCATTCGTTCACAGAGAGAGAAAGAGTGAGAGTGAGAGAGAGAAAAAAAAACAGACAGAGAGCGAGACAGACAGATAAACAGACAGACGGACAAACAGATAGACGGACAAACAGATAGATAGATAGATGGGTGGATGGAGATGGATGGATGGATGGATGGATGGATGGGTGGATAGATAGATAGATAGATAGATAGATAGATAGATAGAAGATATAGATAGATGATAGAGCAATGAGTGAGCGAGCGAGCGGCGAGCGAGAGCCAGACAGACAGACAGACAGAGTATACCGCATATGAACGTCCGCTTAATATGTCATCAAACAGCAACGGTGATTTATAATGACTTTCGCGCAGAGGACTTGGCGAGGAACCAAATGGTTTACTAAACTGCTTGCATATCAGTACTGAAGAAGAGGGGATGATTGGAGGAAGCGGGCAGCGGCAGTGGGGGAAGGGAGAGGGGGGTGAGACAGGAGAACGAGAGAGAGACAGAGACAGATATACGAGGAAACGTCCACACCAACCTGTCGTCACTGGCATTTGCCGAATGTACACCATAAATATCGACAACCACTTCGCCGCTCTTTTCCGGGTACACACAAATCGTCTACGTCGACAGCCTGTGACGTGCCGCTCTTCTGAACCGTGAATCAGCTGTAGTGTCCTCAGTCTTCCTGTCATTTCTGGGATGTCCTTCGATTAACGTGCTATTTTTACATCGAGACCAAAACGTTATTAACACCTGGGGAGTGAAGATTTACAGGCGCGTGGCTTTGAGAGTTCAAGGTGGAGAGACACGTAACCCCTGACCAAGGCGCAAACTTTTTTTGTTTTTTGTTGTTTTTTTTTTTGGTCAGTGTCAATATAACTTTATTATATGTAAAGTTTATAGTGTACCTAAGACCGTTCGATCCGGTTATGTCGAAATCCAGGGTGGTGAAGAGATGAGAGAGGGCTAACGTTGTCATCATCCAGCATAATACAGAAACTTTAGAAAGTAATGAATGTGTCTAAAAGTATCATTTTGTTATACTGTAAGGAAGCCTGTTACCCGTTCTGTACAGAACTGTAAATGTGTTTTCAGATTTTCCGGAATTGTGTTGGAAATGTTGTAGGTTCATTGCAAGCACATTGCTGTTGTCTTAAATTAAGCTCATAGAGAACAAGATGCTGTTTGGTGAAGACGAGAGACTGCAAACAATTTTAATAGTTTTTAATAGTTTTAGACAAAATGTTCTGCTAAAAGATGTGTGGCGGAGAATTGTCATACGATGTAATTGTTTTTTCAAAGGCAGTTGGGAATAGCATGTTAATGATAAACTACTTGTGTCGATTTTTACCCAAGTTTCTTTGCAACTTGTCTTAAATTATAAGTGAATAGAATATGTATAACCCCTCCTACCCGCTCTCCGTCTTTCCTTCTGCTTAATCTCTCTCATGTTCCTATCCTAGTCTTGAATTGTCCAAGGAAAGGTAACTCCTGTCATAGTTCCTGATTACCTGCTGAAGAAGGATGGTTCCAAGTACAGTTAGACCATTGTTCTCTGTTGTTTTTATTCATTATGTTTCTTTCACTGTGCTGAACAAGCCCAAAGGGCTTTGCTTCTGTCTTGCTGTTCGTACGTTCCATTCCTTGGCGGAGTAAGTATACTATTTCCATTCTGTCATTTTTAAAACGTTGAACTATAAATTGTATTTTTATGTTCTATGATACCAGCATCGGTTACAGTAATAAATGTGACATCACAATAAAGGTTTAATGTAAATTTAAAAGTGCACATCTTTCGAGAAATTCTGCGCCAGAAATTTCCCCTTTTCTGTCGCTGTCTCTGCAATCTCCATTTTCTTCTGTACTTTTATTGTTCTTTTAACTGACCCTGTCTTCTTAGAGGTTTTTTTTTTTCACAAAGCTTCCATAATTATAAAAGCTCGTGTGTCCATCACGGTATTTCCCTGAGCAGTGGAGGGGTGGGGTGGGGGGGGGAGGGTGTTTAGCGGTTCTTTGGTCCTCTCCAAGAATTCAAAGATGTAGGAAGTAGGAAAAATTCGGTGAAATTCGAATCTGGCACCTAGGATCTCTCATTTTGTCTTCTAATCGCACAAGACCAACCACCCATCCACAGAGAGAGACACTGACACTGACACTGACACGATTTTTTTGCCATTAGCAAAATGCCCTGTTGGCAAGGGGGTATCATGAGTCATATCTAGCCACAGCGGCTCACAACACAGAGAGAGAGAGAGAGAGAGAGAGAGAGAGAGAGAGAGAAAGAGAGAGAGAGAGAGACAGACAGACAGACAGACAGACAGACAAACAGACAGAGAGAGCGTGTGTGTGTGTGTGTGTGTGTGTGTGTGTGTGTGTGTGTGTGTGTGTGTGTGTGTGTGTGTGTGTGTGTGTGTGTGTGCGCATTTCGCGTATATGCAGCAGACAATAAGGATAGGATTAAATGTCTGTAAAAATATGCTGACAATTTAAAGCAGCTGCTTATGTGTATCAGTAAGAGAAAGACGAATGTGGTCAAATTTGTTCGTTTCTGTGTATCCCTGTCCGTCTGTCTGTCTGTCTGTCTGTCTGTCTGTCTGTCTGTCTGTCTGTCTGTCTGTCTGACTGTCTGTCTGTGTCTCAGAGACACAGAAATACTGCCTGTGTGCTGGTAAAAGTTGCAAAATATCTTTCTCATGTACGCTTATCCATTTCCTTATCAAAATATTACTATGAACCTCCGTGTGAACCTTCCTGGCTTTTCGTAATATCCTGACATTATGGTGTATGTGTTACGCACAGAGGTGACCTTTCAACACATGCACACAAGCGCTCGCGTATGCATGCGCGCGCGACACACACACACACACACACACACACACACACACACACACACACACACACATACACACACATATACACACACATACGCATACGCACAGACACACAGACACAGACACACACACACACACACACACACACACACACACACACACTCAGAATAGAACACCAGAAATGCACTGTCTTTATTATTTACTTACTGAACGAAACAGATACCAACAACAAAAATAGGGCGGAAGCATAACCGGATCAATCCAGAGTAAAACAGTATTCATTTTGACATCTAACTGATTTCATTTGAATGTTCATAGTCAATCAACTTGGTCTCGAAACATCTATGCGTAATCCTATTGATGAAAACTAATCAGTCAAACAAGTCCATCGAAACCTGTCGAAACATTTCTGGGCGTTTCGTATTTCATACCCATCAGCACAAACTGATAATACCCCAACTGCATCGAGAAAGAAATGAAAAATTCCAAAACGAACACAACTCAAATCATCCTCTCTAGCAGAAAAGGAAAAAAAACAAACTTTGTGTCTCTTCATTGGTGGGACAAAGTGCCATGTTCTGTGTGTCCAAACAAGAGCAAGAACTCTGTCTTTCCAAGCGTGTCCCCCATGCTGTCCACATGTCCTGAATTATCTGCCGGTGTCCTGGATTTTCCCAGCTGTCCTGTATCTCAAGGGGGAGGGTAGCAAGAGTACAGGCTGATCTCAAGGGTCCCTGTTTTCCTGTCATCAGGTGCCGGATTTCCGGTGTCCATCATTCTTTATTCCTGGAATATCTGTAAATATAAAATATGGAACGGCACTCATACCGAATCACGGTCGTTACCAGTGTACCACTGATACAAGAGGCGCCCAGTGTGTAATGTACGTCTTATACCAAAAACAACAGTGGTTGTGCTCATTGTGTTTGTTATACAAAAGAGGATAGTGTCTGTACAAAGTGTAAGGTTTTTTTTTTATAATATATATATATAAAAGATATACTGGTTGAAAGTTATACGAAAAAGAATAGAGTTTGTACGTGGTGCGAGTCTTCTAGAACAAAGGACAGTGGTTATATGTGGTGTAAGTCTTGTAACACAAACAAAAACAGTGGTTGTATGTAGTGTTGTGTGTTAGTCTTCTACTACCAGAAAGTTACACTGGTGTGTGCAGTGTAAACCTTCAAGCACAAAACAGCGGTTGTAAGCAGTGCAAGTTTTCTGCATAAAATTGTCCGTACTGTAAATTTTCTACCACTACAAAAAAAAAAAAAACAGTAGCTGCATGCATTGTAAATTTTCTGCCACAAAGGACAGTGATTCTATGTTGTATAAGTCTTCTACCACAAGTGACTGATATTGCACATAGTTCAAGTCTTCTATCACAAAAGACAGTGGTTGTAAGTAGAGTAAAAAAAAATCTTCTTTCATAAAGGACAATGTTTGCACGTTCTATAAATCTTTCAGCACAAAGGACAATGGTTGTATGTAAAGTAAGTCTTCTAGAACAAAAGACAGTGGCTGTAAGTAGTGTAAGTCTTCTAGCGTAAAATGGTTGTATTAAGTGTGAATCTTCTAGCAAAGAGAACAATTGTTGTATTACGTGTAAGTCTTCTCGCTCAAAGGACAGTGGTTGTAGCTAGTGTAAGTTTTCCTGCATCAAGAACAGTGGTTGTGCGTTGTGTAAGTCTTCTAGCACGAAGGACAATGAGCGTGTTAAGTGGTAGTCTTCTAGCACAAAGAACAATGGCTGTAGGTTGTATATTTCAAGCACAAAGGGGCAATGGTTGTAAGTAGTGTAAATCTATTACAAAGGACGATAGTTGCATGTAACGTAAGTCTTTTCACGCAAAGGACAGTGGTTTTATATAGTGTAAATCTTCTACCACAGAGTACAATGATCGTATGTAATGTAAGTCATCTAACACAAAGGACAATGTTTGTGCGTAGCGTTCGTTTTATACCCTAAAGAACAGTGGTTTCAGGAAGTGTCGCTCTTGTACCAAACAGGACCAAGTCTGTATGTATTGTAAATCTAATAACTAAAGCGGTTATACTTTGCTTAAGCCTTGACACCAAAGAGAACAGTTGTTGTCACATTGTAAGTCTTACACTTGAATGAAATGTTATTGATTATAGTGTAAGTCATACAACAGAAGAGAGTGATTGTAGGCAGGGTAATTCTTACACCAAAAAAGCCAGGGGGATATATATATATATATATATATATATTGTAATTCTTACACCAAAGTGGACAGTGGTTGTATTCATTTGCTTTTATTTAAGAAAACATTTAGGATGCAGGGAAAATTATCTTATGTCAAAAATACTCGTCATTTATAAAGTGTTGAGTAAGTTTTATCAAAAGACTGCCTTGATTTTTTATGATTGTGTAAGACGTCTTTAAAAAAAAAAAAAAAAAGAGGGTTCTTTTCATTATCCGAACGTTTGGGTATTTCTGTCCCCCAAAAAAAAACCTTCTCTGATTACCAATTGTCCGAGAGAAAAGAATAAAACTGTGGTAACATACCGCCAAACGAATGAAACCAACACAAACACCAACAAAGGAGCGACGCGTTTCGATCTAAAGGTCTTCAACGAAAGGCCTCACTTTTTGTCTGACATTTGTTCGTTTCATTCGTTTGGCAAACAAATTTGACCATCTGCTTGATACGACCTTATGTGCAAGTCTTCTAGCAAAGACTATATGTGTCCATTACCTCCTATGTACAGGCGAAAAACGGCCGAGGTTGACATGGTCTAATAGGCCCCACTGTTGGTATTCCTGGTACCTGGACATATGGCAGAATACAGACATGAAAACACCGTGACTCCTAACGTCGGGGTCACGAAAGAGTTCATCATTCAGACACTTGCATTCACACCATCAAGAACTCTCCGCTCTGCTTCTGACCGTTTGATTCTTTCTGTTTCGCATCATTTCCTCCCAAATGTTTCGTGAATGCTTTTGTTGTTGTTGTTGTTGTTTTTGTTGTTGTTGTTGTTGTTGTTGTTGTTGTCCTCCCTCTTTCTCTCTCATCTGCTTGGAATTCCCTTCCATGACAAGACATTTGTTCGTCTGGATTTCATCATGTTTTCCAAACTGGCCCCCCAAAAAGTGTCTTTTTTTGATAATATCTTTGGTTCTATCCTAGATGCCTACTGTACTCAGCTAGCTGTGGCTGCCACGCTTTTCTTCATTAGCTGGTATCCCCCCCTCCCCCCCTCCTCACCCACGTTCCTCCTTCCTTTTCTCATCAGTCCTCGATTTTGTTGTTGTTGTTCCAAGATCTTCTTCGTCACCCCCCCCCCCCCCCCCTTCATTCCCTAGCGACGGAGTGTTCTCTCTCTCTCTCTCTCTCTCTCTCTCTCTCTATATATATATATATTATATACATATATTTATATGTATGTTTGTATGTACATATGCGCGCGTGTGTGTGTGGGCGCGCGCGCATGTGTGTGTGTGTATACATGATGTTATGAGATGTGTGTGTGTGTTGTGTGTGTGTGTGTGTGTGTGTGTGTGTGTGTGTGTGTCTGTGTGTGTGTCTGTCTGTGTGTCTGTGTGTCTGTGTCTGTCTGTGTCTGTGTCTGTGTCTTTATCTGTGTTTTTGTCTGTGTCTGCGTCTCTGTGTCTGTGTCTGTGTGTGCGCGCGCGTGAACCACAAAGTGAACACCCGATCGCGTGGAAAGACCAGCCAGCGAATGCGTGGCATTACCTGTGGCTGTGTTGTCGATGATGATCTCAGAGTCGGAGACGTCCCCGCCAAACATGGCTTTGATCCTGGCCAGAGTGTTCATGTCGGCACCGCCGGTTCCCGTGGCGTCGCCCTTGATGATGAAACGGGAGTCGGAGAAGTCTCCGCCGATGGAGGTATCGATGTTGCTCTCCGTATACATGGGATCGGAGTAACCACCTGCACAGGCAAGAAGGCCGAGCATAATGTACGGTACTTTGACAGAACGGATTGTGTGTTGAGAGAATGCATTGTTTTGAGACAGATTGTGTGTTGAGAGAATGCATTGTTTTCAGACAGATTGTGTGTTGAGAGAATGCATTGTTTTGAGACAGAATGTGTGTTGAGAGAATGCATTGTCTTTAGACAGAATGTGTGTTGAAAGAATGCATTGTCTTTAGACAGAATGTGTGTTGAAAGAATGCATTGTCTTTAGACAGAATGTGTGTTGAAAGAATGCATTGTCTTTAGACAGAATGTGTGTTGAAAGAATGCATTGTCTTTAGACAGAATGAATGGTGAAAGAATGCATCGTCTTAAGAAAGACTGTGATTATTTTGACACAGCACATTATATAAATGGATTGACTTTATCAGATTGGATTGTGTTCTGAAAGAACGTAATGTCTTTAGAAAGAATGTAATTATTTTTTGACACAACGCATCTTATAAATGGACTGACTTTGTCAGAATGGATTGTGTTTTGAAGGGATGCATTGTCTTCAGACAGAATGCAGTCATTTTGACTCAAAATATCTGATAAACGGATTGACTTTATCAGATTGGATTCTGTTTTGAAAGAATCTATTGGCTGGTTTGCTTGTTTGTTTTCTTTTTTTTTTCTTTTTTTTGACAGATCGTATTTCGTTGCGAGAGAATACATGTCTTCAAAAGACTGAACTGCCGTTTTGACAGAATATATTGCGTTCTGACTGAACGTCTTGTGTTTGACAGAATGTATCGAATTTCGACAAAACATAATTGTCTTTTGGCAAAGTATATAGCTTCAGACGGATGCCAGCATCAACAACATAGCATCGACACAGAATGTCTAGCCTTCGCACAGAATGCATTGCATTTTCAACAAGATGCATTGTATTGAACCTTATTTACAAAGAGTCCACACACACACACACCCCACACACACACACACACACACACACACACACACACACACACACACACACACACACACACACACACACACACACACACACAAATTCGCGCACTGACTAATCTACAACGTGGATCAAATTACTATGGAGATAAAGACGTCAACGATGGAAGACTAGGACATCTACGACGACGATGATGACGATGATGATGATATCATCATCGCCATCCTCGACATGAACATCGGCCTCTCTCATTACCACCCTGAGCGGGTGCGTACGCACCGGCACCGGCACCGGCACCGGCACCGGCACCTGCAACGGCACTGGCACTGGCAGCGGCACTGGCAGCAGCACTGGCACTGGCACCGGCAACGGCCCTGGTACTCTGAGAAGAATACTGCGTGGACGGCTGCGGGTACTCAACGAACTGGATTGGTGGCTTCGGCCTGACAGCGTCCTGGAATGCCTGGAACAGGAACGATAGCAAGAGTAGTAGTAGCAGTACTAGCAGCAGCAGCAGCAGCAGCAGTAGTAGTAGTATAGTAGTAGTAGTAGTAGTAGTAGTAGTAGTAGTAATAGCAGCAATAGCACCAGAGCATCTGCAGCAGGAGCAGTAGTAGTAGTAACAGTGATGGTGGTGGTGGTGCTGGTGGTGGTGCTGGTGCTGGTGGTGGTGGTAGTGGTGGTGTGGTGGTGGTGATAGTAGTAGTAGTAGTAGTAGTAGTAGTAGTGGCAACAGCAGCAGAGCGGTAGCAGCAGCAGCAGCAGCAGTGGTAGTAGTAGTCGTAGTAGTAGTAGTCGTAGTAGTAGTGGTGGTGGTGGTGGTGGTGGTCTGGTAGTAATAGTAGTAGTAGTAGTAGTAGTAGTAGTAGTAGTAGTAGTAGTAGTGCTTGCTGTTGTTGTTGTTGTTGTTGTTGTAGCAGTAGCAGCAACATCAGTAGTAGTAACAGCAGCAGAAGTGTGCAGCCCGAGCTGTAGCCGCAGTACCAGCAACAATAGCAGTAGTAGTAGTAGTAGTAGTAGTAGTAGTAGTAGTAGTAGTAGTAGTAGTAGTAGTAGTATGTTGTAGTGCTTGCTGTTGTTGTTGTTGTAGAAGTAGTGGTAGTTGTAGTAGGAGGAGTATGAGTAAGAGGAGTAGGAATAGTAGTAGTCGCAGAAGCAGAAGCAGCAGCGACAGCAACAGTAGTAGTAGTAGTAATAGGCAGTTGCAGCAGCAGTAACAGCAGTAGCAGAAGCTACTAGAAGCAGCGACAAAAACAGCACCAGCATCAGTCGTAGTAACAGCAGCAGTAGGCCTACCGATACCAGTAGTACCAGCAGTAGCACCAACAGTAGGATCGTAGCTGAAATAGAAGCAGTAGAAACAGAAGAGACGATTCAGTGTAAAACGCCAAGTAGAGAACAGCCGCAGAAAAAGACCCGTCGCAGCAGCGATGCTTGTAGAATCAGCAGCAGAAATAGCATAAAAACTCCAACAATAACGACGACCACCACTACCACCACCACCACCACACAACAACAACAACAACAACAACGATAGCAATAGTAATAGTAATAATAAGAGTAATAATGATAATAATAATAATGATAATAATAATGATGATAAGGAGGAGGAAACGTGTTCAATTAAAATGCGTTTTGGTGGGCTCTTGGCCGATACCAATGTCGTCAAAATCACAGTATATCGGAGGATCAATCTAAATTACCGAGAATCGAACCAAAGAAAAAGGAAAAGGAAACACAAAAATAAACAAGAAAGCAGCAGAGATGAAAATCACGAACAAATCTGAAATTACATTGGTTTTAAAACAATGTGTATGGGGAGGGGTGGAAAAGTAGATTGTACAGTTAAAAGCGTTATAACCGCAAGCTGAATTTTTTTTCTTTCTTTCTCTCTTTCTTCCTTTTTTTGTTTTTGTTTTTTGTTTTTGTTGTTTTTGTTTTTGTTTGTTTGTTTTTCTGGGGTTTTTTTTGTTTTGTTTTGTTTTTTGTAAATTATCTCTTTCTTCCGTTCTCTTTTCTATCCCTTGCTGAACTCTTTGGCAGTCTCTTGAATTGTGTGTGTGTTTTCCCCATGATGAATTTCACAGTATTATAAGTGGCGTTCTGTGTTAGACACCAAGGGTGGGCTGTCTGTCAACAACCGCATTCAGCCGTGTCCGCCGAGAAGTCCTACTCAGGAGTCGAAAGTTGACTGGGCAGAATCATAGATGGTGTTCTTGGTCAGATGCAATGCGTGGAGTATCACAACCGCAACTGCTGGCTACTGACCAGTCGCGCAACAAGGAGTTGGAAATCGACTCTAGACGGGTGTTCACACATGGTTCTGTTCACGTTTCAGAACTGGACGGGTATTCACACATGCTTCTGTTCACGATTCGGAACTGGACGGGTATACACAAATGGTTCAGTTCACGATTCAGAACTGGACGGGTATACACACATACTTCTGTTCACGATTCAGAACTGGACGGGTATACACACATGCTTCTGTTCACGATTCAGAACTGGACGGGTATACACAAATGGTTCAGTTTACGAGACAGAAGTGGACGGGTATACACACATGGTTCCGTTCACGAGACAGAACTGGACGGGTATACATACATGGTTCAGTTCACGAGACAGAAGTGGACGGGTATACACACATACTTCTGTTCACGATTCAGAACTGGACGGGTATACACACATACTTCTGTTCACGATTCAGAACTGGACGGGTATACACAAATGGTTCAGTTCACGAGACAGAAGTGGACGGGTATACACACATGGTTCAGTTCACGAGACAAAACTGGACGGGTATACACAAATGGTTCAGTTCACGAGACAAAACTGGACGGGTATACATACATGGTTCAGTTCACGAGACAGAAGTGGACGGGTATACACACACGCTTCTGTTCACGATTCAGAACTGGACGGGTATACACAAATGGTTCAGTTCACGAGACAGAACTGGACGGGTATTCACAAATGGTTCAGTTCACGAGACAGAACTGGACGGGTATTCACACATGGTTCAGTTCACGATTCAAAACTGGACGGTTATACACAAATGGTTCAGTGCACGAGACATAAGTGGACGGGTGTACACACATGGTTCAGTTCACAATACAGAACTGGACGGGTATACACACATGGTTCAGTTCACGATTCAGAACTGGACGGGTATACACAAATGGGTCCGTTCACGAGACAGAAGTGGACGGGTGGACACACATGGTTCAGTTCACAATACAGAACTGGACGGGTGTACACGAATGGTTCTGTTCACAATATAGAACTCAACCGTTCCCCTGTAAAGCCAGAGAAGAGTACAATACTGACATGTTTCAGTACTCTTTGTCAGTCCGTTTCCTCTCTCCTGTCCCTCCCTCCTTCTACTTCTTTCCCCTGACACCCCCCCCCCCCCCACCCCTCATCTCCACGGTGTGTGTGCTGGGGACGTGTTTATCTACAACTGCTTTTCTCCCCATTATATATTTATGTTTTTTGTTTGTTTAAACTTGTGCTGCCTAACACACACACACACACACACACACACACACACACACACACACACACACACACACACACACACACACACACCACACACACACACACAAACTAACAGGTCACGGCTTGTTGCTGTAGTATTTGTTGTGCACATTTGACTGCTCGTTTTTTTTTTTTTTTCAGCATTTATTTGCAAGGTTTTTAACTTCCGCCAAGCAGTCATTGCACTTTAGAACTCACTTTGATTCAAAATGACTATCGCCCTCCATCGTCTCGTCTTTATGTTTTCAAGTATAGATTTCCTGTCAATATTTTCGAATCCTTATGCATAGCACTGCCTCCCCCCCCCCCCACTCCCCCCTTCCCGCCCCATTCCCTTCCCTTTCCTCCCCACTCCAACACTTCCACCTATTTTCTTTGTTGATTACATTCGAGATCAAGTTGTGTTACTTTAGTGTTCGATGCATTTTTTGGCGGCTTAGCATTTCAACATTTAATTCCATGATACAGTTAG
The DNA here is from genome assembly GCA_033310375.1 of Conus canariensis. Taxonomy (NCBI): domain Eukaryota; kingdom Metazoa; phylum Mollusca; class Gastropoda; order Neogastropoda; family Conidae; genus Conus; species Conus canariensis. Next base: position 41,621,552 of record CM065739.1, read on the forward strand.
ACTGATTTCAAAATGCATAGATCAAACAATATCTATTCAATCACATATTTGAAAGTGCAAAGAAAGATTACTGCCAGCAGTAACAGCCTAGTACAATGCATATACCTGCGATTTTTCCACTTGTTTTTTTGTTTAGGATGGATTTGAAAAATGATATAGAAAAAAAAAAATACACAGCGTATGATCAGACCATGGATTAACCCTTTCAGCACTAAAGAAGCCATGGTGGAAGACTCAGCTTCGATGGTCAAAGTCTGTACCAATTCAACAGACTATGCTGTAAACCT
>CM065739.1:41626838-41631838 GCA_033310375.1 Conus canariensis
GTCATCATGGCAATCTTCGTCGTCGTCAACGTTCCTATTGTCATGCATCGTTCTTCAATGCCATAGAGATTTCCCAAGAGGCAGGTTGGAGACCTGAACTGTTGTCTCCATCCAGAAAGTCTCAGGTGTTAAACCCTAAAATTCAAAACTCCCAGCAGCTTTCAACAATGTGAATGAACCACCACTACCACTACCACCACCACCACCACTACCACCGCAAGAACAACAATGAATTCCTTCTTCCTCCTCTTCCTCCTCCTCCTCTTCCTCCTCCCCCTCCTCCTCCTCCTCCTCATCATCATCATCATCATCGTCGTCATCCCCATCAACATCATCATCATCATCATCATCGTCGTCATCATCACCATCAACATCATCATCATCATCGTCGTCGTCGTCGTCGTCGTCGTATTCATCATCATGGTGTTCTCATTGTCGTTATTGTCATTCATCATCACAGACATCCGCGACGACGCAGAACTCCATGCTCTTAAGGACTCACAGTTTCGTTGGCAGCGAAAACAACAACAGCGAAATTAGCAACTTGAAAATATCAAATCAATTAAAAAAATTAAAATAAAATGAAAAACAGAACAAGAAAATGTGACAGTGAAAGAGAGTTCCACTCACGTGGACGGGGACGGGGACGGGGCAAAATGAAGTTGATGGCCGGGCCACCTTTGCTGCCACTTCCCACTGGACCCCTCAGCTTAATGGGACCCACTGGCCCGCTTGGACCTCCTCCGATCTGGGGGCCGTTGAGGCCAAACGGGACAGCCGGGAACTGGGGGCCAATCGGGCCAAGTGGGATTTTAGGGCCGATAGGACCGATCCCTCCGCCTGGGAATTTGGGACCGATTGGACCAATCCCTCCGCCTGGGAACTGGGGACCGATTGGACCAATCCCTCCGCCTGGGAACTGGGGACCGATTGGACCAATCCCTCCGCCTGGGAATTGGGGACCAACTGGGCCACCTAGGCCAATCGGGCCAATCGGGTGAGGTGGAGCGATCGGCCCAATTGGGCCACCCGGGCCTCCCGGCGGCCGAAAAGGTAGTGCAAAGGCACGGACATGCGCAGACACCAGGACCAGAACGAGGCCGCTGACCATACACACACGTGCTGCCATCGTGCTTCTTCTGTCTTGCCTGCACACAGTGGAGACAGGTCGCATTAGAAACCGACAGACAGAAAGACAGACAGACCGACAGACAGAAAGACAGACAGACCGACGGACAGACCGACAGACAAACAAGATTATGTTTTGGTTAAAAAAAAAATCTCAAGCATTTTAAAAACTGAAGTCTAATGAGAGTACATTGCGATACATGTTATGGTTCCAGCCGTCCAGAGAACGCATTTGTACTGGTATGGGGAACACACGCGGATGCTTCAATGGGGAGTACAGCTCTTGGTATCAGGCAGATACATGTATATACGTACGGAGCAGGCAATATGAATAAGCTTGTCTTCAAGATGGTTACGATGGTCCTCATAGACAGCTAGTGAAGGATTTTTTTTTAACTTATGATATATTTCCTTGACTTTTCATTCTTGTTTTCTTTTTCTTTTTCTTTTCTTTTTTTTCCTGGCTTGTTCGTTTGCTTGTTTTTGTTTAACAAATAGGCATATCCGTTAATTTGCTGCTGTTATGCACAGTTATCTTTACGTCATGCGTGTAAGTTGATCAAAAATGTTCTTACACCCACAAAAAGTCATTGAGTTCTTATCAAAGAACATTTTTGTTCAAACTCCTCGTACGAAATGAAACGAACACTTTAAGTTAACGATTTACAACTCTATTGATCCCTTTGGTATTCCTTTTTGACTTCAACATTTGTTTTGCATGGTTGTCTCAGGAGTTCACGACGGTTCATGCAGCTGGCTTCACAGAAAGTTTCTTTTTATCCACCAACCTGTTCTGTACAGATTACATTTGATATAGGAAAGGTTTCATAATATTTCTGGCACATATTTTTTTTTAAGATATTTATAACTGGGAAAACAGACATAAATCTAGACCCGTCCATCTATTACGGTGTCGGCAATTTCAAGGGCCAAATCAATTTTTAATGGAGTAGGAAAAGATTCTCACTGCTGACAGCAAAACAAAATACCATTTCTTTTATATCTTAATGAACTTGTTTTCCTGTTAATCATATCTTTGTTCCATATTATCATTCTTCTAACCCGTTCGTTTAGCGGCCTCATAGAGTTTGTTATCATTTTCTTGCTTCAGTTTCCCTCTGCGGTCAAAACACAAGCGAAGGATTAACTCCTATCGGTTTGGAGACTTTGGTGCGACCTTTTTCACGGAATTTGCTGATGGCAGTATGCTGATTACGAAATAAAAATTATTCATGCAAATAATGCCATATTATACATCAAAATGTAGATCAGCATCTTCAGATTTTGAATTACTAATGAAAGATGCAGACGTTAACCGTAGCAAATGATTGCGGAAGCTGTAACGAATGAAAAATTCTGAAGGCGTGGTATCGAATATAGATATTTGATCATCGAGCTGGTAGAGTTAAGAGAGTGGATTTTTTTGAAACTGTTGAATCAAAATAATGAAGCACTGCTTCAGTTCAACTGTCATCATAGCCCCGCCGTCAGCATGTGGCCCTGTCAGGGGGCACCACAAAACAACACTGACCGGCAATTTGCTGTGAAGAAGGCTTGAGGGAAAAACAGCCGAAGGCTACGCTTTTAAGTAATCTCACATTAATTTTGTCCTGAGAGATCCCTTTTTTAGTATCGGTAGTCCTTTCGTGAATCAAGAAAGACTCAATAAATGATGACAGAGACGCCAAAGATGCAATGTCCTTATACACTTGTTTAGACGCCAAAGATGCAATGTCCTTACACACTTGTTTACACGCCAAAGATGCAATGTCGTTATACACTTTTTAGACGCCAAAGATGCGATGTCCGTACACACTTGTTCAGAAGCCAAAGATGCAATGTCGTTATTCACTTGTTTAGACGCCAAAGATGCAGTGTCCTTATACATTTGTTTTTCCTCCACAACTTCTTTCTCTTTATCCATCAGCTTAAAGTCATGCGCAGTGCGCTCTCAAAACTTAGCGGATGTGGTGTAGCGTATATGGTCTAGTCCGCACGCAGTGACGCCTCCTTGATGAAACTGAAACTGAAACTATAAGAGATATATTGGTCTGATCGTCCTCAGATACCCAGACTTTGTTACTGATCTTTTCATCCCGGGATTTTTGTTAAAAGAACTTTTTGTTACGCATAACAGCTTATTTTTCCCTAGTCGCTGGTCTCCATTGGTTATGTTCTTTACAGCTCCATTTTGGATTTTAAACCAAATTAATTTGATTTATAAAACAAAGAAAACAAACTCCATTCAAGCATAGAATTCTCATGCGAGCGATGAGAGGCATTTTCAGCATATACTCATCATGAGGGAACCTTTTGCTCATGAAAGGAAATCTTCAATGAGACAGTGAGACAGTGAACAGTACAAAACAGACGAGTAGGGTCCAGCCCCCATAAAACTGCAGGCCTAATTCCTCATGTTCAAGTGCTTCTCTTCAACCAGGGAGCCAGCAGCGGGCCTGACGAGTTCTTCTCAGGGCGAAACAGTCGCGGCCTGCTGGAAGATGCGAGTTTCCGTTAAGTACTCACCTGAACGACTGTGTGTACCTCGGGCCTAGCCGCCTCAGCTGGGGGAAGATGACGGCACTTGCCTAGCTTCCAGCCATTTTTATACTTTCAAGGCGTTGAAGTGGGGAGTAGGAGTGGAATGGTGGTGGTGGTGGTGGTGGTGGTGGTGGTGGAGGTAATGTGATGTGTGTGTGTGTGTGTGTGTGTGTGTGTTGTGTGTGTGTGTGTGTGTGTGTGTGTGTGTGTGTGTAATAGCAATGACAAGGAGAGGGTTTTCTAAAAAAAAAAAAAAAAAAAAGAGGAGGGGAGAAGTGATAAAGGGGAAGTAGAAGTGTGTGCAGGTAGGAAGGGAGGAGGGGGTTGGGGTTCGGAGGGGAGGAGGGGGGGGGGGGCGAGTGTGGAAGAAGACGTAAAATTACGATAGATCAAAGCATCAAACATCATAAAGTGACAAACGTTTTCCATCGTACCCTCAGGCGTCCTTCACGGCTCTTGACAACAGCAGGGGTTCGCCAATCCTCTCAGTTCGAAAAAAAACTCTGAAAGCCGCTCCTAAATCCTTCACAACCATCATCCCCCCCCCATTCCCCCCCCCTCCCCCCTCCTCCGCCTTCCCCCAACCACCCCACGCACACCTTCCCTGACTCCCCATTCTTTGTTTCCCTCCGCATCCCGCTGTCTCCGGGGGAAAAAGAAAACAACTGTCTAACCCTAATAAGTGACTTAGTGCTCTCCGGTACCACTGTGATGTAGGGCTTTCCCGGATGGCTTTTCTTGGACGACATCTCCTGACAGCTCGCTGCCGTAAACTCATCATGCTCAAAATTAGCCGTCCTCATACCATACAATCTTGTGCGTGTGAGTAGGTGGGTTGGGTGGCGAGGGGGAGGTATGTGTGTGTGTGTATGTGGGGGGGGGGGGGGGGGGAAGTGTAGTGTGTGTGGATATATATGTATATATATATATATATATTATTGTATGTATGTGTGTGTGTGTGTGTGTGTGTGTGTGTGTGTGTGTGTGTGTGTGTGTGTGTGTGTGTTCTTTACTGTAAACTGATGCTGATGAAAATCAATCCTCTTCATACAATGCAGTGTGTGTGTGTGTGTGTGTGTGTGTGTGTGTGTGTGTGTGTGTGTGTGTGTGTGTGTGTGTGTGTGTGTGTGTGTGTGTTGTGTTCTTTACTGTAAACTGATCATGTTAAAAATTAACCCTCTTCATACAATGTAGTGTGTGTTGTGTGTGTGTGTGTGTGTGTGTGTGTGTGTGTGTGTGTGTGTGTGTGTGTGTGTGTGTGTGTGTGTGTGTGTGTAAGTGTGAATTCATATGTGTATATTTTGGGGGTAAGTGTGGATGTGGGTGTGTAC
>CM065739.1:41644338-41649338 GCA_033310375.1 Conus canariensis
TGGACAAGCAAATTTCAAGACAAAATACGACACGTTTCGATCTCTTAGGTCTTCTTTAGGCAAGATTAACAATGTTCAGAACAATGAAACATACATATATACATACATTCATACATACATACATACATACTTACAATATATATATATATATATACATACAACATACATACATACATGCAGGCATACGTACGTACTACATACATACAGACAGACATACATACATGCATGCATACATACATATATACATACATACATGCATGCATACGTACGTACAGACACACATACATACATAGACAGATAGATAGATAGATAGATATTGCCCCAGATACTACACAGAAATATTCGAAACTAAGCATTATAAGAATAAAACACTATTCTTAATCATGGCACAAATCTATATTGTACAAAAAAATACATCAAAATAGAAGCACCATTCAGAGAGAGAGAGAGAGAGAGAGAGAGAGAGAAGAGAGAGAGAGAGAGAGAGAGAGAGAGAGAGAGACTGATGTATAAATAGACGAGGCAGATAGACAAAAAAAAAAAAAAAAAACATGAGGCGAGCCAAATGGTTTGAACTGCAACTGCCATTTTTTTTTTTAATGACTTATAGACAATGAACAACACACTGAACTTGTGGAAGACCGATGGGACATTCTCACTCCTACTACACACCGCAGTGTGTTTCTTGCAGACACAATGCACACATGAAATAAAAAGTTTGATGGCACACCCTTCAAATAATGTAATTGAATTAATTTTACTCAGAGGTTACATAACCAGGGCAACACAATTTTTTTTTAAAAAGATGGAATGAGGAGGGCGGGAGTAGAGACGAAGAAATAGAGAACGGAAGGGCGGGGGGGAAGAAGGGGACAAGGAAAAGAAGCAAAAGTGCACGACGGTAAAAAGGAGTTGGGGGGGTGGGGGGTGGGGGGGGGGAGGTGAGGGGGGGTGGAGGAGAGGACGGGAAGGTGGGAAGGGAGGGAGGAGCGAGGGGGTCAGACAAGAGGTCAAACGCAGATGACGTGATCCGGATCGTGCCGAACATTTTTAAACTCTACACGAATCATCAGGTCCATATGCTATTAGCCCACCTCCTTTCACGAATGCAAGTACGTGTTACAAAAAAAAAAAAAAAAAAAAAAAAAAAGCGCAGAGAGAGAGAGAGAGAGAGAGAGAGAGAGAGAGAGAGAGAGAGAGAAGCGCGTGACAGATCGCAAACAAATATGGCGTCTCGCAGCATGTCTGAAGTGTCAAGGGAGGATAAGTAGCAATGCCAACGACATCCTTGTCCGATGACAGAGTACCCAAATAGGATCGTCTCCCTTTGCACAGCTTTTGGGGGGGGGGGGGGGGGGGGGGGCGGGGGGGGTTAAAAACAAAACCAAAAAAAAAAAAAAAAAAGAAAAGAAAGGAAGAAAGAAAACAAAAAGAAAGAAAGAAAACGACAATGGAGAAAAAAATGGGGGCAGGAAGGGGAACTAAGAAAGAAAGCAAGTTAAGAAAAGAAAAAAAAACCCAGCGTCGATCAATTTAGACATTGGCGAGATGGTTGTGATGAAGTTGACATAGATGCCTAACAGTTGACAAGCTGGGCCGATCTCTCTATCTGTTTCTGTCATTGTCAAAGACTGACAGACGGTCTGTCTCTAGGCAGATGTGGGCGATGATTGAGCAGTGGATGAACAATCGTTTTCCCTATATATATAAACGAGAGAGGATCGCTTCCTGCGTTTGACTAGAAGACTCTCTCTGTCTCTCTGTCTCTGACTCTGTCCTTCTCTGTCTCTGACTCTATCTCTCTGTCTCTGTCTCTGTCTCTCTCTGTGTCTCTCTGTCTCTGTCTCTGTCTCCCTCTCTCTCTCTCTCTCTCTCTCTCTCTCTCTCTCTCTTTGTTTAGCCTCAGGGCTGAGTGTAAAAAAGCACGCTTGTATGCTTATCTCATATCCCTGAATAAACAAAATTTCGTTCGTTCGTTCTCTCTCTCTCTCTCTCTCTCCTCTCTCTCTCTCTCTCTCTCTCTTCTCTCTCTCTTCAGTGCACTCCCCACCTTTAAAAAAAGTACAAGTGCTGTCATCAATGGATTTTTTGTTAATCCGTAGTGTGTGTGTGTGTGTGTGTGTGTGTGTGTGTGTGTGTGTGTGTGTGTGTGTGAGTGAGTGTGTGTGTGTGTGTGTGTGTGTGTGTGTGTGTGTGTGTGTGTGTGTGTGTGTGTGTGTGTGTGTGTGTGTTGTCTGTCTGTTTATTTGTCTGTGCGCGTACACACACACACACACACACACACACACACACACACACACACACACACACACACACACACACACACACTTGTACTTGGGTGAAGTTGCGTCCAGCAAGTCTCTCGACTCGGTCTCCGTTTTCTTCCGTCCCCCCCCCCCCCCCCCCCATCCCCAATCCCTCTTCTCTCCTCTCTCTCTCTCTCTCTCTCTCTCTCTCTCTCTCTCTCTGGTTTGCAAGTTGTTATTGTACCGATGAAGGGAGGCATTGTTAGCCTGCATTTGTTTTCCCCCCATCACATTTTTTTCTCAACATATTATTGCGTGTTCAGTCATTGGGAGATTGCATCTCTTAGAAGATCCAAGTGTGTGTATGTGTGTGTGTGTGTGTGTGTGTGTGTGTGTGTGTGTGTGTGTGTGTGTGTGTGTGTGTGTGTGTGTGTGTGTGTTTGGGGGGGGGGGGGCTGTTCTGTGGGGTTCGTGGCTACTGTCAGCACTGATATCACTGGCCAAGCTCGGGCTACTGAACACTAAAGCAGGCCGTCCATTCTGACTGTTGACACCTTTTGACCTCCCTTGTTTCCCGACATGGATCCTCAAGCTTAGGCTGAAAGATTCCCTTTGATGCTTTTTTAACAAAATGATTTTAGTTCTTCTTTTTCAGCAACTTATTTCCTTACAGCTCTTTCTTCTATTTTTTTTTTATTTTTTACTTTCTGCTCTTCAATGTGCTCATCAAGAATGCCGTCTGGATTCTGTTTTTGAACCCTTAGCGGTGAGAACACCGTAGAATTATAGACTGTGGTATATCTCCGTTTGGTGACAAGGGAGCAGAGAGGGAGCCAGGTATTTCTGAATAATGAATGTGTCCCCAAAAATGACAAAAATGATGGAAAATGATTTGAAATACTTTCATTTAAGGGTTAAATGTAGTCACGTAGCAAATACCGAAAAAGGTACAATAATTTGATTTATTGTAAAACCTTTTCCACGGTAAAGTCTCTGTTCTCGTTCTACCAATGAGAACACCATAAAATTTCTTAATTGAAAAAGACCGTTTATGCAAGGAGGAAAGTAAGTGGAAAGCAGATAGTTTGACAAATGCTGCGATGGTACCCACGGGACACTAATGATCAAACTTTTTATTTTCTTTACTACATGTGGAGAAACCATTCTCCTTCAGTTGTTTCTGAACCTTCTCAGTTTTGTTCATTAGACATGCTTGCGTTTTTTTTTTAATAGTCTTAAGATGATAAATTAGTTACAATTTGTAGAGTGGGCGAAACATAAGCTAGCAACACAATTTCCTGAGTTGGCGGCTAACGAACACAAGTTGGCAGAGTAAGCCATATAACTTGGCCGCAGCACTGAACGCAGTTTGTGGAGTGAGAGATAACATAAACACAGTTTGCGGGGTGAGCGATAATTTGGTGGGTAATAATAATAATAAATGCAGTTTCCGGAGTGAGCGATAAGTTAGCCACCACATTAAAAATTTCCGGAGTGGATGGTGATAACTTTGCAACAATCAAACATAAACTTCCGAAACGGGCGATAACTTCAAAAAGGCAATGAACGATTGGGCAAAAAAATAACTTGGCAACAAAAATTTTCTGGAGTAGGTGAAAAACAACCACCAATTTTCGGCAATACGATAACGACAATAAAGACACTTTCCAGAGTAGTCTGTTATGGTAGTCATTCTACATGTAATGTCTGTTTTGCCGGGACGACCTTTGTTTGAGTGATAACTTAAGCGAACTTTACCCACCGTAAAGGACGTTTAGAGATCATCTCAAACATGTTTTTGTCATTGATATTATTAGAACAATTTTCTTTTGGTGTGTTTGTGTTACTGGAGAGGACTTTTCGATGTGTATAATTTCTCTTCAATGTTTTCTTTTGTTTTGGTTTTTGGTGTGTGTGGGTTTTTTTTTTTTTTTTTTTTTTTTTTTTTATACGGGATAAGACTTTTTGGACATGCACAATTTCTCTTTGAGGTTTGTTTCTTTGTTACAGGAGAGGAGGTTTGGTAATTTCTCTTCAATGTTTCCTTCTTTGTTACAGGAGAGGACTTCTACATATGTAAAGCCTTCTTTGTAATGTTTGTTTCTTAGTAGCAGGAGAAGATTTTCAGATACGTACAATTTCTCTTTAAATTTTGTTTCTTTCTCACAGGAGACGACTTTTGGATACATACAATTTCTCCTTAATGTTTGTTTCTTTCTCACAGGAGACGACTTTTGGATACATACAATTTCTCCTTAATGTTTGTTTCTTTGTCACAGGAGACGACTTTTGAATATGTACAATTTCTGCTTATGTTTGTTTCTTTGTTACAGGAGAGGACTTTCGGATATGTACGCTTTCTCTTTAATGTTTTGTCTTTGCTACAGGAGAGGACTGTTGGATATGTACAATTTCTCTATAAGGTTGTTACTTGAAAGTCCTTTTGGGGATGTACTAATTTCTCTGTAACGTTTGTTTCTTTGTGACAGGAAGGGACTTTTGAATACGTACAATTTCTCTTATATATGTTTTTCTACGTTACAAAAAAGGACTTTTGGATATATCGTAACCTCCCCTCCCCCTCCCCCCTCCCCCCCCCCCCCCCCCCCCCGCCCCCCACCTCCCCACTTCCCAAAACACCTTCCGAGTGCCTGAGTGGGTTTTTGCGCGCACGCGTGAGTGCCTGGTGGTTGTGTCGCTTGTGCGTGCAGGTTGTGTTGATGTGTGTGCGTACGTGCATTCGTGTGTCTGTGA
>CM065739.1:41656838-41659338 GCA_033310375.1 Conus canariensis
GTTCATGCGTGTGTGTGTGCGCGCGTGTGCGTGTCTGTGTGTACGTGTGTGTCTGTGCGTGTGTCTGTTCGTGTGTGTGTGTGTGTGTGTGTGTGTGTGTGTGTGTGTGTGTGTGTTGTGTGTGTGTTCGCGTGCGCGCACGCGCGCATGGGTTGGTGTGTGTCGGGGATAGGTGGGGTGGAGGAAGCAAAGGGGGTGACAGAAAAGCTCAACCTCTTTTACTCACCACAATCATCCTCGTGTCACTCACCAGAACGGCCTTAACGCTTGGCTTTTCCCTTACTTTGTTTCTACCCCACACTTCTTCACGGGGCTTCGGAGCCATGAGGAAGGAGAGAAGAAGGGAAAGGAGACTGGGACTGCTGAACTCTTCCCCCCCCCCTCCCCCCCCCCACCACCACCCACAACCACCACCACCCCACCACCACCACCACCACCACCACCCATTTACTGTTCGGCGCCTTGTGGGTGGGTGCAGTCTTGAGCCATGCACTGATCTGACAGATTTGCTTTTTTTGCCCTGCTGCCTGGAGGGGGGGGGGGGGGGGGGATTGGATCAGCTGACAACCGTTGGCAGGGCAAATGCATAAGCAAACAAACAGACTGACAGACAGACAGATGGATGGATGGGCCGACAAACACGCAGACAAGGCAGTCAACCAGGCGACAGTGTGATGGACGGGCAGGCAGGCAGGCAGTTGTTGGCCGAGCAGGCAGGCGGACGGATGGATGGACGGACGGACGGACGGATGACCATACAGACAGAAAGGGGCACGGAGTGACGGATATACAGGCAGGCAGCCAGGGAGACAGAGAGAGAGGGAGGACCACAGAGAAACACATACACTCAATTTTTGTTGATCGGGAAAGGGGGGGGGGGGGTTCTCCTCTTAAGCCTCCACCTCCACCCCACCCCCACCCCCTCTCTAGTCTCTCTTTTAATAACTTGCCGATGTGGTGTACATGAGCCGCGTTTGTGTGTGTTGGTGAGTTTGAGTCGTTTGAGTTCCCTCTCCCCCTCCTCCTCCCCCCCCCCCCCCCCCCCCCCTCCCAATCGCTATTGTTTCTCGTAAATTCGTCTGGTCCTGTTAATATGTCGGCCACTGATCTGTCGATCGTTCTCCACCCCCCCCCCTCCCACCTTATACCCCTCACCACCACCACCACCACCACCACCACCACCACCACCACCACCACCACTCTCCCATCGCTAGTGTTTCTCGTAAATACCTCTGGTCCTGTTTCTTTCTCTGTCGACCACTAATTCTGATCTGTCATTCTCCCCCCCTCCTCCCCCCCCTCCCCCTCCCCACCCCACCCCCCCCATCGCTAGTGTTTCTCGTAGATTCTTCTGGTTTGTTAATTTCGGCCACTCATCTGTCTGTCATTCTGTTTTGTTTTTTTTCTCCTTCCGTCCTCCTTTCTCCCTTCTGTGTTTCCGAGTGTTCTGAACCAACGACGGCCAGGAAGGTTGGTTGGGGGGGGGGGGGGGGGGAGGAGGGAGGGGAGGGGGGGCATAACAGGAAAAAACCAGCACTAGGAACCTTGCTGTCTGTGTCGTCCAGTGTTGAATGTTCGAGGTTATTTTTTTGTTTGGTGGGTTAAAGGTTGATATATGGGTTGGTTGGTTGGTTGGTTGGTTGGGTGGTTGGTTGGTTGGGTGGTTGGTTGGTTGGTCGGTAGGTGGATTATAGGTTGATCCGTGGGTTGGGTGGATGGGCAAAAGGTTGATTTGTCGATGGGTGTGAGGTTGGAGGGTGGGGGCGTGGGGGCGTTTAAGGTTGGTGGTAGGATTGAAGATTAGTTGGCTGGTTTCTGGGTTAGATCTGGGTTGGAATACACATTTGTTGTAAAGCTACGTGATTGTAAAGTTGGAAAAAAAAATTATTTATTTAAACCAGATCTGGGTTGGATTGTTTGCTGGCCGTTTGATAAGTTGGTAGGATGCTGGCTTGGTTGCTAAGTTCATCTCTTGCTTGGCAAGTGGACTGACAGACGAGTGGAGGGGCTGAATCGCGATTCGGTTGGCTGGCTGGCTAGTTGCGTGGCTGTGGGGTTGACTGACTGGCTGGTTCCTGGGATGCTTCTTCTTTTTCACAAAGTCCTTTGGGCATTTGAAGCCGATTTTCAGTCAGAGTCTGTGGGAGACCAAGTCAGACTTCACTTCACGTCTCACTGAATACGTGACGTCCCATCACCTGCTGCATCCTTGATGCCAGCTGAGACCACGCCCACTGAGACTTGATTGACAGTAGTAGTAGTAGTAGTAGTAGTAGTAGTAGTAGTTGTGTGTTGTTGTTGTTGTTGTTGTTGTTGTTGTAGCAGTAGTAGTAGTAGTTGTTGTTGTAGCTAGTAGTTAGTTGTAGTAGTAGTAGTAGTAGTAGAAGCAGTAACAGAAGTAGTAGCAGAAGTAGTAGTAGTAGAAGTAGTGGTGGTAATAGTTGTGGTAGTAGTAGAAGTAACAGCAGTAGTGATGATGATGTGTACCATTTTTTTTAAT
>CM065739.1:41679338-41681838 GCA_033310375.1 Conus canariensis
AACTGGCCACACGGAAACACGTGAAGAGAAAATCGAAACTGAGGTCGCCGCGATGTCGTCTTTGTGGTGCAGATTCAGTCTGAACTCTAGACTGAAACCCAAAGCATCCGGATATCGAAAAGAACCCATCGTCCTACAGACACAGTGTTAAAATATCTATTCATCTTTCAATACTGTTCTTCAGCAGTCTCAGTTTGTTTTGATTTTCATGTAAGTTCCTAGTGAACAATACCTAAACTCACTGTTCATACGTTTTTCTGGTTTTTCTTTTAATTATAATCACTAATGGAAAAACTATGATTGAAAGGATGTATATGATTATTCACAGGGGAAACGAATCAACACAAACTTAGATTGATAGGGAAAAAAACCTGGCACGTGACAATAGCATACCATAAAACTATAAGACCCACGATACAGAGACACACGTACAGAGCGAACCTACCTCATGGACAAGTATTGATGCCTGAGATCCATCAACTGGCATAAGGGCACATTGTTGTGCTGCCTCTTCCATGACTATGGATTTTTTGAGACTCGCAATATCAGAATCAGTTGACAATGACAAAACATGATCAGGGACATTCTTTGCTCCAAATTAGTCTTTTCACTGATGAGTAGCTTTGCTTTTGAATTACGGTCTTGATGTAACATTTTTACAGAACGTTGTTGTTCACTTGTTGAAAACCCTGATATGGAGGTGATGGTTAACTGCGCCAGGTACAATATGAATGGATGATGCATGTTAACAGTCACATGCGTTAACATGGTATCTATCATCTGTCTTGCATCTAGTTTTGGTGGACTGTGCGTATAACAGGTATATAAAACAGGACAATCATCAACACAGATGACATCAAATGTTGACTGAGACTACGTCCCGCTTGACTACAAACTTCAGAACTATCCCATCACTATGTTGTGTCATGTGATCAGAGCAGTCCACTCAGCTTCTCTTGTATTGTTACTCTACTGTCGCCATCCCAAGCTGCAGCCCACCAGCCCGTGCACTTCCGTCTTTTGCTTTAGTGTTGGCTTAGTTCCTATTTCTGACTCACGTGTGTTAAAAAAGAAGCAAGTCTCATAATCATGCAATGTGTGTGTGTGTGTGTGTGTGTGTGTGTGTGTGTGGTGTGTGTGTGTGTGTGTGTGTGTGTGTGTGTGTGTGTGTGTGTGTGTGTGTGTGTGTGTGTGTGTGTTGTGTATGTGTGTGTGTGTGGTGTGTGTGTGTGTGTGTGTGTTGTGTTATGCATGTGTGTCTTTGTGCAGTGTGTGTGTGTGTGTGTGTGTGTGTGTGTGTGTGTGTGTGTGTGTGTGTGTGTGTGTGTGTGTGCATGCGTGCGTGCGTGCGCGCACGTGTCCTTGGTGAAAAGGTTGGCTTTTTCTCAAAAGAGTACGAGCATAATCATTATTAAACTTTTCAGGATGATAAGCCTTGTTAACACCTTTCTAGCCAGCCATGTATGAAGATGTCAATGAATCGTAACATCTGTAAATGTGGTATCAGCATTTTCAGCAAGATTTTCAATCTTACAAAACGGCAAATTTCTCTGAAATCTTGATCACCTACAATTGCTGCTATAGACATCGATAAAACGCATGTTAAATGATACTGTATATTAATATTGTAAAAATATTGACTTACACCTTCTGTCATTGTAGGACCATCTCATGCAGTGTCTAGCAGGCAAAGGTGCAGATATTAATGAATATATTACTACGTATAGAATCAACAATTGCCACATATCACATACAGCTGAATACAAGATGAAGCCCCACTGAATTAGCACTGAAAACAATATCATTCGTTTTAACAACACGGGACCTGTACAAGGACTGTTTTAATGCATCGGACAGTTTACGTTGCCAGAAAGACAGAAAGTCAACGTTTATCGTGAAATATCCGAATCTTCAAATAAGACGTCACGTGTTCCGTTACGAGTTCTTGATGACACAAGTTCAGATTAATCGGCTTAACACAAGAACTTTTAGGTCAGGGTGCCCGAGGTGAGGGAAGTAATCATGCGTGCAGATGGAAGATATTGAAGATTAGCAGACTGGCCTGAGAAAACAGTGACATTCGTCCATATTGAAGATGATCAGGCTAAATAAAACGTAAAAAAAAAAATCTACATGGTTCCACCTTCAAATTTATCCCACCGACCATTTGCCCCGTTTCCGTCTGTGGTGTTTGTTAACACATATGCGTGTTCTACAGGAAAAAGGCTTAAATTTCATGCCTGATTGTTATCTGTGATTATTTTGTCTAAATATCAAGAGGAGGAGCAGGAGCAGGAGCAGCAGGAGAAGAAGAAGAGAAGAAGAAGAAGAAGAAGAACAACAACAACAACAACAACAACAACAAGATGATGATGTATGATGATGATGATGAGATGATGATGATGATGGTTATGGTGAACACAAGAATATTAACATAAAAAATATATTGAGAAAGATTGAAAAAAAAATTGGTAAGAAAGATAATCAAGGAGACAATACT
>CM065739.1:41689338-41694338 GCA_033310375.1 Conus canariensis
GGGGGTGTGTGTGTGTGTGTGTGTGTGTGTGTGTGTGTGTGTGTGTGTGTGTGTGTGTGTGTGGTGTGTGTGTGTGTGTGTGTGTGTGCGTGCGTGCGTGCGTGGTGTGTGTGTGTGTGTGTGTGTGTGTGTGTGTGTGTGTGTGTATGTGTGTGTGTGTGTGTGTGTGTGTGTGTGTGTGTGTGTGTGTGTGTGTGTTGTGTTTTCAGTCTTTTTTTTTCGGACATTCTATCATATCCAGTACTTCCTATCCCATTACTTACACATTTTGCTTTCTCTGCCTTCTCATTCTCTCCTAACAAGTTCAACCTGAGAGTTATGGCTACTACAACGGAATGTAGTCAGTGGCTGTATATAGCCTATGTCAGTATAGAGTCCAGTCAAACAGCCATACCACATGAAAACACAGTTGGATCAGAACAGGCACCACCGAACACCACCGAAGTGACTCGGCAGCAGTGCCGTGTCTCCTCCAGTGGGTTGCCTCTTAACGACTTGACATTGACTACTCCCTGTGGACTGCCGGTGCCGGGGCTGCGGCGGGCCGGACCGGGCTGTGGTTGTGGAAGGGGGTCGGAATGAGGGGCGTGGATGCAATGATAAGACAGAAAGAAAAAAAAAAAAAAAGAAAAGAAAGAAAGAAAGAAAGAAAACACCCGTTCTCGTCCGATCACCAAAAGGTAAGCTACTCCAGGCCTGATCAGTAGCAGACAGAGCAGAACAGACAGTAAAATCTGATGGAAGGTGAAATTATCTCCCATTAACCTAAAACTCTTAAAGACTGAAGTCTTTATGAAACTCTTCAGGACAGAAGTCTAGATGCAGAATATGAACGAACAACTCACCGACTGCTTTGACTCAGGGACCCCAGGCGATTGACCAGCAGACTTCTCTGAGGGGAAGTCACTCTCCTCTGCTGTTGCAGCAGCAATGGTTCCTGCTGCGAGCCCCCGCGAGTTAGCGTTCTTCTCCTTAAGAGGCTTCTTCCGGTGGTCTGCCTCGCGCGTGCGCTGTTCAATATGGCGCTGGTGGGCGTTCGGTAGCGGCTGCGGGCCAGCTGGAACTGCTGCTCTGTTGAAAACATGAACGGAATAAACAAAATGATTAATTCAACTTGTATTGTTTCGTACGTAAATGAAAAACACGCTGACAAATCAGAAGAGCGCCTGGGAGAGCGAAGACCTCTGCAAAGGTCAAACGGATCCTAGATGATGATAATAATTGCAATGATAACAATACTATCAACAATGATACTAACAACAATGATGATGATAATAAAAATAACGATATTAATAATGATAGTATTATTAATAATTATAATAATATTAATAACGATAATAAATATAATAACGATGATAATGATAATAATCACATATATAGCATTATAAAGTGCCTTGCCAAAGGTTCCAGGCGCTGACAATTCGCACTCTCGTGTGCGCAACGGGCTGCCTACCTGGGTAGTGCCGATATGAGAGCTGCCTGCCTGCGCTTCATTCAGTCGTTTCCCGTGTCGTCCAGTCAATATCGTTCACTCAGTTTCATTACTTCCTTCATTCTGTCAATTACTCACGCAGGGTGCATGCTATGTGTAACGTGTCATCCATACCATCGACCAAACTGGCATTCTGTTCCGAAAGTTGGTGATGGGTTTGACGTGTTAGCAAGATCTGCCCTTTAAACCGAAAAGTTTCAGTTTCATCAAGGAGGCGTCACTACGTGCGGACTAATCCATACACGCTACACTACATCCGCTAAATTTTGAGACCACACTGCGCCTGATAAACTGGAAACATATAAGGTAAAGGTGGGGGCGGGGGACTTGAATTCTGAGATTAACTGGACAGATATATTTAAATACTCACAAAAAAAAAAAAAATCATTTGTCAGGTTTTGAGGTCCGAAGCATAACATTGTCTATTACTTCCCTTGCGCACACATTCGATCTCACCCAGACCAAAAAATTAATATGGACAAGGGGTTACGTTGTCTACGATCATAATTCTGTAAATTTGAAATTTAAGTTCTTCGATTATTTTAAAAACTGGGAATGAAAATAGTTGTAAAAAGAAAAATACAGTCTACAGTTATACTAAATGACTTGGCTGCCATTTTGGTGTAGCAGTCAAGGAAAGGATCGATCTATGTTTCAGACAGAGCCCTCCCAAAGAGATCTCCGAAATTGGCTAAAAATTAGTTCTCGTTGCTGGGCCATCTTGGATGCTGGTACAATTGAACAGACCAGGTTTAGTTTTACCGACGTTCGTATAGCCAGGAGGAAAGCGCTAGACGCTGGTTTCAACATCTTGATCTCTCTCATCCCACTTTGTGTATTGAATTTTACACACACACACATGCCCGCGCTCACACACACACACACAAAAATGTGCGAGCGCATGCTCTAAAGGTGACGGGAACAGAAGATGAGCTTCATATCAGAATCTCAGATATGTAAACCGCGCCAAGGTTGACCAAGGCGATTTCTTTTATTAGGCAATCTTGGCCAAAACAACTGGCCAACGAGGCAGGTTAACTGGTTGATCAAAGTGATGTCAGGTTAGATTTTCTGCAGTGCGTTTCTTAGCATTATTCGGTTCTTTGTCTGTAGAATTGACACAAAATGGAACATGCCAAGTAATCTGATGACAGAAAAAAAAAAAAAAAGGATATGATTTCCAGTCTTCCTTTCTTTTGCTATATTGACGACAGATCCGGCTGAGTTATTACATAAGAAAATAGAAAAAGAAAAGAACACAAAACGAAGAGAATGTTGACAAAAAGGAAAATGGTATGAATTAAACATTGGTCCCTTTTTGTTCACGAGCCGAAGCAAAGTGAGCTCTTTCCGAATGTTGAATATTAAGAAATTTGACTTCGTATAGTACGTTCTTGGCGAATGTGTGTGGAGTGTGAAAGGAGTATAGACTTGTTCCATTCCTTTTATGCTGATTATTTTCAAACTTTTATAAAAAAATAAATAAAAAATTAATTCTTAACTGTGATTATACCAAATCCGGTGATGTTAGAAGGCTTTTTTTTTTTTTTTTACTTCTTTTAGAGTGTAAAGTTCAGGGAATCTGCTTTTCAAACACAGTTTATTGTATAGTTCTTCGCTAAAACTAGTGACATACAGTGTGTAAAACTTAGGAGGTTAAAATTACCTCCCTTTCCTCTATTTGATGATGATGATGATGACGATGATGATAATGATGATGATGATGATGATGACGACAACGACGACAACGACGACGACGACGACGATGATGATGATGCTGATGATGATGATAGCCTACTGAGTAAAACAATACATTGCAGGAATTATGTCCCTTTGCCTGGCTCAAACAAGTCTTCTTTTATTTCAATTCTACCTTCTTTTTTTTTTTCCTTCCCTTATTTCACAACATTGGGGTCAGGGAGCAGTGGGAAGGAAGGAAGGTAAAGAAAGGGGAGAGGGAAAAGGTGCGAGCTGGAAAACGAGGGTGGAGGCTGCGTGAGGGAGAGAGTAGTTGGGGGTGGGTGGGGGGCGATATTCTTCTGCCATAAATGGTATCTTCACATTCTCAGGCTTCCGGGTTTCTCAATACCTTAGAGCACCGAGCTCGTGTTCGGGGGTTGTCAGTTGGAATACTGGGCGCCCGACTTTAAAAAAAAAAAAAAAAAAAAAAATACGTAGTCACTGTCCCTCTTCAGGTGTTGTCGTTCTGGTGGTATGAGTGTTGTGTAAGATATGCCCCTGGTCAATCTTCTGGCATAGTTTTTTTTTTTTTTTTTTTTTTTTTGGGGGGGGGGGGTGTTGTTGTTGTTGTTGCTGTTGTTGTTTTGCCTATCACCTACTGCATATGTGAGTGGACGTATACTTGGACTGTCACCTAATCTAAAATGACCTGCCCAGGAAATTCGGAACAAGTCGAGTGTTCGTTCTCTCAGCTGTCTTTCGTCGTCCGGGTCTCGTTCAATCAGCAATTTCTTCTGAAGAAACCAACAAAAGAACCATCTCCGTCCTCGTCTCTCTACCTATTTCACCTCGTACTGTCGTCCCCTATCTGCTTCAGTGAAGAAACCGACCAGACCCCCGAGAACGTTCTCATTATCTCGCATCAAGAAGCACCATCACCAAAAGGTTGTTGACCTGAAACAGGAGGGGAAGCGGAAAGGGAAAGGGGAGGGGGAGAGTGGGGGGGTGGGGGTGGCCGGGGGGGGGGGGGGGGGGGTGTGGTGGCGGATGCGCGTAATTGACTACACAATTTGCACATGACGTGCTTTTATGAAGACTTGTGCGGTTTGTTGTTGTTGTTGTTGTTGTTGTTGTTGTTGTTGTTGTTGTTTTGTCTTTTTCTTTTTCAGAATGTTCTGCAGAATTGTAGTTAGGCTGGCATGCGTGCGTGTGTCAAAGTCAAATCCGGCTGTCAAAGTCAAAGTCGAAATCTTATTTTCAGATGGAACATTGAATAAGCAATAAATCTGCTTTTTTTTACATCAAGCCATCCATATTAAAAAAAAAAATGATGAAACGACGAAAAATCACAGAAATTTATGGAAAAAAAAAAAAAAAAAAAAATAGAAACCAGAGAAGAATTGGATGGGGGTCGGGGAGCGGAGGAGGGAGGAAGGTAGGGAGCGCACAAATGAGAAGGGGAAAAATCCAGGTGGTGATGGTGATGGTGGTGGTGGTGGTGGTGGTGGTGGTGTGTGTGTGTGTGTGTGTGTGTGTGTGGTGTGTGTGTGGTGTGGTGTGGTGTGTGTGTTTGTGCGCGCGCGCACGCGCGCGTGCGTGCATGCGTGTGGTGTGTGTGTGTGTGTGTGTGTGTGTGTATGTGTGTGTGAGTGTGTGTGTGCGCGCGTGCGTGCATGTGTGCGTGCGTGTGTGCGTGTGAGTGGTGTGTGTGTGTGTGTGTGCGTGCGTGTGTGTGTGTGTGTGTGTGTGTGTGTGTGTGTGTGTGTGTGTGTGTGTGTGTGTGTGTGTGTGTGTGTGTGTGTGTGTGAAGGGGGAAATGAGGAACGGG
>CM065739.1:41706838-41713762 GCA_033310375.1 Conus canariensis
TGAAAACTCACTCCCAGACAAACGAACACTTTTGCCAGATCTCGGCGTTAAAGCGTATGCTGTCTCACGCAGCGCGATATCGAGTGACACAGAAGATAAGACTGCCAAGGACTAAGTTGCCAAAGCACGCGATAATCAGAAATGACAAAGACTAGATACAGAAAGTTGCCAAGCGTACGATAAAGTTGCCAAAGCCGTATCGAAACACGAAAAGTCTTGACCAAAGCGCGATATCGAATAACACAGAAAAAAGTCTTGACCAAAGCGCGATATCGATTAACACAGAAAAAAGCCTTGACCAAAGCGTAATCTAACAGGTGTCAAGTGTGATTTCATCATTTAGCCTAAATGTGTGCAAGCCAGGCTGATTTTCAATTACAAGTAACATTAATTGACAAACAAATTATGCTTAACTTAAAAAGAAAAACAGTCAGCGGAGAACATAGGTGAGAGCTTGTGTGTTCTGTTGTTCAATGATTTCTTCATTATTCAATTTACTGGGCGAATGAAAGTATTCGCGAACCGTAATTGACGTTTTTAAGTTGCTAAACTTTTATTATGTGTCTATACGGGATAGGGATTGAAGGGGTGGGAGTGGGGGTACGGGTGATGGAAGTGGGATGGGGGATGCGCACCCAAAAACACTTCTTTTTTTTTTGCATTAACAAAATAATATATAGGGACTGAACAATACACAAAATGCAAATACATTTTTTTGGTGAAAAAAAAGAACTCTAATCATGAGTTGACTTCACCACAGTGACAGCCTTGATATGGCCTCTTGCGGTCGGCTGGACTATAGGCAACATTACCTTACCTTACCTATCTTACATGTGCAAAAACATATTCCATCTGCATTCGGTATTCGCAAAGTATGTGCATGATCTAAATCAGCGAGAGTAGAATTCATGTGTCTCTTTCTTCAAAAAAAAATAAAATAAAAATAGAAAGAAAAAAAAAACTCTGATCGTATCTTGCATATGCAAAACATGATCTATCTGCATTCGACATTCGCAAAATATATACATGTCATTAAAAAGGCGTGACTATACTTGATTTGTCACATTGTTTCATCGTCACGTGACCTGTTAAAATATGGATAGAAATCTTCCCCCCCCCCCCCCCCCCCCCCCCCGCACCCAGACCGATCCCGTAACAGCGGATCATTGAGTGCCACACACACACACACACACACTGAACGCACACATATTTACATGCTCTCTCTCTCTCTCTCTCTCTCTCTCTCTCTCTCTCTCTCTCTCACACACACACACACACACACACACACACACACACACACACACACACACACACTGCACGCACACTTATATACATGCTCTCTTTCTCTCTCTCTCTCTCTCTCTCTCTCTCTCTCTCTCTCTCTCTCACACACACACACACACACACACACACACATACACACACACACACACAGACACTGCGCGCACACTTATATACATGCTCTCTCTCTCTCTCTCTCTCTCTCTCTCTCTCTCTCACACACACACACACACACACACACACACACACACACACACACACACTGCGCGCACACTTATATACATGCTCTCTCTCTCTCTCTCTCTCACACACACACACACACACACACACACACACACACACACACACTGCGCGCACACTTATGTGCATGCTCTCTCTCTCTCTCTCTCTCTCTCTCTCTCTCTCTCTCTCTCTCACACACACACACACACACACACACACACACACACACACACACCTACCCGCTGGAGGAAAGAGATCGCACAAAAAAAAGATGACGGACAGTCTTTATTCATTCACGCACACACTGAACAATTTACAGATAATATTGACGTGGTTAGTCAGAACTTCTTCCTTTTACTCCCACTGAAACTCTCTAACCCACTCTCTCCCCACCAACCAAACCCTCCCAACATTCCAGAACTTCTCCTGTTCAAAGGAACATTTTTAGTACACGTCGCGGAAAGCTGATGGAAAGTAAAATGATGGATATTCAGAGACAGACAGACAGACAGACAGACAGACTGACTGACAGACAGACAGACTGACTGACAGACAGACAGACAGACCGACCGACAGGCAAACAGACCGAGAAGGCCTGTTGCGGTGAATCAGAGAATGTCTGAAAATGTAGCCTTTTGTTGTTTGGAAGTTACGTATGCAAAGTCAATAACTGGCAATCTATGATAAATGAAACCCGTTATATCTTAAGCTACATATATCTTCATCACCATATATATATATATAATATATATATTATACTACTAAAAACAATTGAAGTACCACCCCTAATTTTTGTATGCAATTTTTAAAAAGCTCTGATAAACCAATTAATATTGATAATTGAATAAACTCTGCTGGATAAGCTTACCCGGTTCTCAAATACTACTCCTCGTGCATTTTTGTTATGTTAAAGTCGGTCAGCAGTTATCTACCGCGTCGCATCTGAGGCAAAAAAAAACCCGAGAAATTATCGAACTTGTGTCGCTCCCAGATTTTGACACAGACACAGCAAGAAAAAAAAATGTGATGCACGTGAAAGCAAGGTCTTTTCTGAGCAGAATTGCAATCAGTTAGCACATTTGACGGGTATAAAAAGTCGCGAAATTTAGGAAGATTTAACCATGCCTGCGAGACAACGACTAAGCAACACCGACAGAGGAAGAGCGATAGCATGGTACCAAGAAGGTATTGGCTTGAGGGAGATTGGTCGACGGCTTGGAGTGAGTCACCCAGTCATTCTGAGGCTCAGAGACCGTTGGCTTAACACTGGAAGTGTTGAAGAACAGCAGGGACGTGGACGGACGAGAAGCACCTCCAGACAGCAGGATCGGTTCATTGTTATTGCTTGTCTGAGAGACCGTTCAGCCAGTGCCACAGTACTCCGAGACCAGCTACGACAAGCCAGCAACGTCAACGTCAGTACCCAGACAGTTCGGAACCGGCTCCACGACGCCAACTTGAGGTCAAGGTCCCCAGCAGTGAGATCAATACTGACCCCAGCGCATCGAGCTCATCGTCGGGCCTGGGCAGCATGTCATAGAAGGTGGACAAGAGCTGAATGGGCAACAGTACTCTTCACAGACGAGTCAAGGTTCACCCTCAGGTTCAACGACGGGCGGGTTCGCGTCTGGCGACGTCCTGGAGAACGCTACATTGACGCTGCCGTCAGGGAGCATGACCGCTATGGAGGTGGGTCCGTGATGGTGTGGGGTGGGTTCAGCCTACGTCACAGGACCCCCCTACACCGTGTTGAAGGCCGCCTGACCGGTGCCACCTACCGCGACACCATCATCCGCCCCCTTGTGATGCCCGCCCTGAGGGCAGTTGGCCAGGGCGCCCAGTTCCAGGACGACAACGCGCCGTGCCACCGCGCCGCCATCGTGAATCAGTTCCTACAAGGGCAGCAGGTGACAAGAATGGACTGGCCTGCCAGGTCACCAGATTTGAACCCCATAGAGCATCTGTGGGACGTGCTGGGGAGGCGAGTGCGGGCCCACAACCCTCCAGCAGACACCGTGGACCAGCTGTTTCAGTTGCTGGAGCAGGAGTGGCAGGCGATCCCCCAGGACACTCTCCGCCGCCTGGTGCACTCCATGAGACGTCGATGTGACGCTTGTTTGAACGCGAACGGTGGTCATACCCGTTATTAACATCATGACATCTACCATAGACTCTTGTTACTTTTCATTTTGGGGGTATGCCTCTTTAATCAAGTGTAAAACAAAGATAATTTTTTGTCACGGTGTTTGAATAAATTTGAATGGATTGAGGAATAATAAAAATAAAATATTCAATCATTAAATTATGTTCAGCTTTGTTTTCTTTCGAATGACAGCAGTTTTCCTAAGTGGTACTTCAATTGTTTTGAGTAGTGTATGTGTGTGTGTATATTTACATATAGACATACATACATACATACATATACAGTCAATACCTCCTGAAGAAGGCAATGAAAGCCGAAAAACTCCGAAACTTTAATGTTGTTGCTTGCATTTTTATCTATCTGACTCTGTGTGCATATATATATATAATATATATATATATATATACATATAGTATATACATATAGTATATATACATATATATATTGTACTGTTGCTAAAGGAATTAGTTATGTCACCATAACATTTCTTTACACATGGCGTTGATTTGGTCCTGAATCGCCCTGGTGAATGTGATCTTTTTTTTTTCATAATTGGTACCCGTAGGTCTTTCTGTGCACGGAACTGCCTTCTTGAAATATCCACAATCTGCTACGGAGTAGGCTCTAAACTCCTGTCCATACATCATATGTCTCGTGACAGGTCGGCAAAGGTGGACGAGAGCTTGCTTCAGCAGAAAAAAAAGGTGTGTGTGTGTGTGTGTGTGTGTGTGTGTGTGTGTGTGTGTGTGTGTGTGTGTGTGTGTGTTTTTCTTCATCTTGGACATATTTTTCTCCTGCCAACTACTACATCACTACATGTACGAACGAATTCCAAATGCGCCCCTCTTTGATCTCAAAATTGTATCTGGGGTTTCTGATCTGAATAGTTGGATTTAAACGTTGTAGGCCTATAAAAAAATAAAATAAAAATAAAAAAAAAATCCCTCTCTTTTCAAGAATGTTTCTTTGTTATTGTTCTGAAACATTCTTCGTGTGTTCCTGAGAGAGAGAGACTTCATACCTTACCTTTTAATTAAAGACTTGGTTTTCCCTGTAATATATCTCTCTTTGTCTGCACTAGACTGACCTCCCAAAATAAGACCCTTTCTGTTAAATCTTTTTTTTTTTTTTCCCTTATATTTGTTTATGTCTCCACTAACTTTACCCTCCCGATAATAATTCCCTCTCTTTAAATGGCCGCGTTTTTATGTCGCTCCAGTGTTTCCATAGAACCGACATCAAAAAAAAAAAAAAAAAAAAAAAAAGAAAGAAAGAAAAAAAAGAAAACAAAAAAACCGGGGTTACGTGACATTCGAGTCGGGGGCAATGTCGTTTAAGTTCGTCGGAAACAAACACGATCACCATGTTACAAAAAATCTACGAAGGTTGTTATAGAGCTTTCCCTACAATTATTCACTTTCCCTACAACTATTCGCTTTCCCTGCAATTTTTCACTTTCCCTACAATTATTCAGTCTCAGTGATCCAGTCGTCCAAGAGTCCTCTATATGATTGGATGCTCCGGCTGTCTCCACCTCTGACATTCTGGGCGAAGACCTGAGCTGCTGGCAAACTACTCAGCAATGTTATCCGACCACCTCTTTCCATGTCCGACCCGGTGTTTTTCTGACTCTGCACTGCTCGTTTGCAGGAAGGCCTTGAACAGCCTGCTCGATTTTCTCCCGTGTCCCCAGTTTTCTTTACCTCACTGTGGTCAGGAAGTTCTTCTACGGTGACTCACGTTCTGTCCGACGGTTCTGCGGACTTCGGCGTCTGTGACATGCTCAGTGTATGTAGGAGATGCTAAGTACACTTCTCAGCTATGTTGTTACTGTTGTTAGAATCTTCCTATGTAGTTCGGAGATCGGTCTTCTTGATTCGCATGGATGTCAGGATGGAAGGCCACAACAGTGTGCAGAAGCTTCGACTTGGATCTGACAGCGATCGACATGGTTTTCACAGACTGGTTATAGTTTTGCCAAGAGCTGCCATTGTTTGTGCAGTTTTGAGTCGCGATTTAAGTCTTTGATAAAACCATGATTTATAACTCACAATATCAGTTTGTCAGCGTGACATGTATAGGTTTTGCAACTCACAGTAATTGGAAACGAATAGGAGAAGGAAAGAAAAGTACGTGTAGTTTGTTTTCCGTCATGAGCGCGTGTACATGTGTCTGTCTGTCTCTCTGTGTTTGCGTCTGTATGTGTGTCTGTCTGTCCGTCTATGGCTGTGAGTGAGTGTGTGTGTGTGTGTGTGTGTGTGTGTGTGTGTGTGTGTGTGTGTGTGTGTGTGTGTGTGTGTGTGTGTGTGTGACAGAGAGAGAGAGAGAGAGAGAGAGAGAGAGAGAGAGAGAGAGAGCATATTGAATGTCTAAAACACAAACCGTTTATACTTACCCTTTCAATAACACTATGTTGTATTCTCCCTGTCGCATACACACGGCAAGAAAACGAAAATGCTCATGCGGCTGGGAAGGACAAGGGTCGTTCATAAGACTGACAGACTACCGATTGCCGGGAGCCAGACATACGCACGCACCCACACACACACTCACTGCGTTCGCGCACACTTATATATTATGCTCTCTCTCTCTCTCTCTCTCTCTCTCTCTCTCTCTCTCTCTCACACCACACACACACACACACACACACACACACACACACACACACACACACACACACACACACCACAACTCACACGCGCGCGCATGTTCGCTTCCGTGTCTGTATGCTCTTGCACAAACAAGAGAGAGTTGGGGAGGGGCGGGGGGTAAGGGGTAGGAGGAGGGAATTGTAGACACGAGGGAAAGCTAAAGCAAAAAAAATGTTCAGATGCGCGCTCCGCCTGCATACTGAATATTTCCATCATCCAAATTGCCTAAAAATGAATTAATAATTTTTTTTCAGTTTCCGCAGCACGGCGAGTGCACATTCCTGCACGGCGAGTGCACATTCCTGCACGACCGAGACAGATTAAGTCACAGTCTGCTGCACATTGCTTGGAAGTCAGCTGTTAAAATCTCGCATTGTCTCCGGTTTTTTTTTGTTGTTGTTTTTTTTGGTTTTTTTTTTTTTTTTTTTTTTGGGGGGGGGGGTGTCAATAATACAATATAATGCAGGTGACATGAGTCGCATTGTCTAAGTCTTTTTTTTTTTTTTTTTGGGGGGGGGGGGGGGGGGGGGGGGGGTTTCAACTATACAATATAATGTACGTGACATGAGTCAAGAAACGTAACTCCCAATAGCAGTTTGCAAGCGAAGCAGACGACAGTCTGATTTT
>CM065739.1:41716362-41723862 GCA_033310375.1 Conus canariensis
TGGATCGCCATTGATCCAGATCCGTTCCACAGATTCGCGCCAAACTGTAAGGGATGCTTCCTTCGGTCACATCCATCTGTCCACCTGCACGCTTGATCAGATCCGCGTCAAACTGTAATGGGTGTGTCCTGGGAACACAATCCATCTTTACACCTACACACACACACACACACACACACACACACACACACACACACACCGCAGATCCGCACTAAAGTTTAATGGGTGTGTCCTTGGACCCAATCCATCTTTACACCTACACACGCACCACAGATCCACACCAGAGGATAATGGGTGTGTCCTAGGAGTACAATCCATATTTAAACTTACACGCGCACCACAGATCCGCACCAATGTGTAATGGGTGTGTCCTGGGACCACAATCCATCTTTACACCTACATGCGCACCACAGATCCGCACCACAGTGTAATGGGTGTGTCTTGGGACTACAACCCATGTTTACACCAAGTTTCGTTAAGATTGGTATCGTTGATATTGCTGTTGTTTGTTTGATCGTTTGTTTGTCTGTGTTGAGGGGGTTGTTTGGGGCTTTTTCCCGTAATCACGTAGAGCGGATCAAAAGAATTAGCCTTTGTGGTTTGTGGAGCGATACTGAGTGCTTTAAACTTTCAAAAGAATGTCGATATATGTGAATATAGGTATGCTGAATGTCACAACACTTATTCATGCGCTTAAACTAGCTTGGAATGGATTTATACACAGAACCGAAACTGACGCGTCATGTTGTGCTCATCATGACCACGTGTGGACTTTATTTATGCTTACTGACCAGAATATTCTCAAAGCCTAAAATGTTATGAACACTGGTCAGATTTTCATTCACCATACACTTTACTTCACGGCAAAATAAGATTAGAACAGGGACGTGAACTTCTTCGCCGAACTGCTCGCAGATGTTTCTGTTTATGAGAAATAGGCACTTTTTTTTTTTAAATTAAAAACAAACAAAACTTGATTGACAATATCCATAACTACAGATCCTTCTTTAGAGAATGCGGAAGTCAGCCCAATTTTCTGACTTCATAGGTTGCGTTTAACCAGTTGATGAGCACAAGAGAAAAGACATAATTACCCATTATCATTCCCGCAAGCTGGGAAAATGTTAACTAGTCTAAAGGAAAGAGTCTAGGACGTGTTATCATACACTGGTAGATGGCATTGAAACACTCGGTTATAAACAATTTCTGAGGTGGGAAGAAAACTTCTATGCCCCATACTGAGTGAGAAAGAGTTCCAAAGAAAATAAAGAGGAACTGAAGAAAGTAGGCTGAAACGATTTTAGCTAGAAGTGGTGCAAACAATAAAAGATATTAAACTGAAATTATGTCGGTCACAAATGTTATTGAAAAATACGTATATTCTTGACGACAGCAAGCGTTGTTTTTGCGCCGAAGAAAAGGACACCGTAAAGCAGTATTTACACAGCAGTAAACATACTTTTTGAATGAGTTACAGTAGACCGTAAAACATAACTGCGTTAGATTAACTTTTAATGTTGAATTAGTTTTTGCTCGGCATAGCAGGTAAGATGAAAACATACCTTGTCTTTCTGCTTGTACAAAAATGAAATAAATCTTAATATACAATACGGAGGAGTGGGGGTGAAATTCCAGATTTAATACTGAGAAATACGCATACAATTTATAAGTGAAACGATCGGATTTCCAGATTAAGTGGTTGTTACCACACACACACACACACACACACACACACACACGGTTATATTCAGAAGTGAGATCAAAAAGTAATTGTTACCGTTATTCGTCATCGTTACTGCTGCTGTTGTGTTCACGACAATAAATGCTGACGTGGGTGCAAAAATCAGGTTTCAGTTTTATTTTTCTGCTGCATAATAACTACATGATGATTTTGTTCTCTTTGGGTTTGTTTAGAGAGGTGTACATTTGTATGTCTCTGTGTTTTATGCCTCAAGTGCACTAGACGGGGACAAAAAAAAAGGATAGACACGCAAAATATTTTTTTTTACTTTTTTTAATTTGATGTTTTTGATATACGTTCATTTTCTGTTTCCACATTATTTTTTCTCCATCATCCATTTTTCTCCCCAGTTCCTTTTCTGTTTTAAAACAAAATGGTCAGAATGTTTTGCACTTGTACGACGTACATGAAAAAAGGTTAAACGTATTTACATACGCATGTCCAGATGTGATGACACATCAGAGTCTGATGAAAAAAAATATTTGTGTAAAAAAAAAAAAGGAGTAGAACCTTGATTACAATGGTTAATTCTTAAGTAGTTATATTTATCGTAATTGGTGTACCATTTATTATACCATTTACTTATAGCAATAGTAGTAGTGATAGATTAGTGCTTTTAATTGATGTCCTTTCTCACGTATTTTTAAAAGGGGGGTGTGTGTGTGTGTGTGTGTGAAAGATTGTAGTATATTACAATAGGCTAGTTGAGGGAGGATATGAAATTGAGTGAACCCTAAGCGCAGTGTCTTCCCTTCCCTACTGCCCACCTTATCCCTAAATGCCCAACGTGTGCAGACCTTTGGCCAAAGAAGGGTCTCCCTAGCCCCTCAGAACCACTATTAGATTGTTCGTCTTTGTATATATCTGACTTCATTCAAGTTTAAAAGGCTATGCCAGTCTTGAATAAAAGTTACTCTGCGTTAGGTTTTCTTATAGGAGCAAAAGTTGCCCTACTTGCTTACTGTTTATTAAACCCACTTTTAGCAGCTTTGGTGGAAACGTGGACTAAGTGGACTGTGAAGTGAGGACAATTCCGTTGAAGGTTGGTGCAGACTTATAATACGACCAAGGACTTTAATAAACGGCTGATGCAGAGTCCGTTCCGCTAAACAACGTTACCAATTATTGACCTTCTGTGAACAAACTTATTTTCATGGAGCATTAAAACCGGCGGTAATATGAACTTTGACATTTCATTTTTTTTCTTCTTTAAATAAAGCTTTGTAAATTTGTGAGAGAAGAGGGGAAAATCCTAGCACAAGGTGTCCAGAAGATGACTGCTTGTATACTGAAAAAAATCCCTGGCCTTTTCAAGAAGGATAGACCATGAAGCCCTTGACGGAAGTCAAGATCACTATAGAAACGATGTAGTTGTGTGTGTCTGTGCTGAATCGTGAACTGTTTGTTTGTATGTTTGTTTGTTTGTTTGTTTTAAGTTTTAGGTTCGAATCCAATAGACAGTTTACGTAATCCCCACGAACACTATTTTTCTTCGTATCACGATGACTAAATATAATCTCCACGAACACTATTCTCCTTCATATCGCGGTGACTAAATAAAATCTCCATAAACGCTACTCTTTTTTTTTTTTATATCACGACGACTAAACATGATCTCCATGAGCACCACCCATTTTCGTATCACGATGATAAGCAGTCTTCAAACAGAACAGTTCTCACGTGGGATTATGACGAACTGCATGACCTTTCTCCTGTATCATTATCGTCGTCATCATCATCATCATCATCATCACCATCGTCGTCAGCGTCGTCATCATCATCATCTCCATCTTCTTCACCATCGTTATCATCAATCGTCATCACCATCATTGTCACCAGTGACGTCATCAGTCACCAGTGACGGTACGCTGAAGGGCTGCGTGGACTCACACTTCCACACTAAGGCAAGTCCCATGTTCTCACATCTAAACCAAAAAAAAAAAGTGTTAAAATAACTCCGCCAAACTACACGGAGGTACGAACGAATTGCAAGACAAAACACAACGCGTTTCGACCTCTTGGGTCTTCTTCAGGCAAGATAAACAACACCAAGGACAACGAAAACGAAGAACGAGCAAATCACTTATCTTTGTCAAATTCGGCGCCAGATGGGCCTTGAAGATAAGCAATTGCTCGTTCTTCGTTTTCCTTGTCCTTAGTGTTGTTTATCTCCCCTGAAGAAGACCTAGGAGGTCAACACGCTACGTGTTTTTGTCTTGTGATTCGTTTGTGATTGCATTTGGCGGGATTATTTTAACACTTTTTTTGTGTGTAGATTTGTGTAGATTTCCGCCTGCAGTCGCCTCACTTTGTAACTTATCATGTTCTTAAGTCCTGCTCGACCTGTCAGAGGCAACATAACCAAGCTCCCCCCCCCCCCTACCCCCCCCCCCCCCCCCCCCCCCCCACTCTGTTTTTCTCTGGAACCAGCCGTGCGGTCTCCAGGCCTTCCACGGCAGGCGCTTCTTTCGCCCCAGATGTGCCCCCGTTGGGTGCCGCACCGACGGGCACTGCCCCACTGACTCCTGCTGTCAGATTACCTTTGTCTACGGGTGGCGATACCTGGGCAAGTGCGTACCGCGAGACCCGGACAGCAGTAAGTTTCTGTTGGTAAACGACTGGAGGACCGCTTGTGTCACCTGTGAAGTTAAGGCGAACTGCCGGCGTTAACACACCCGCGCGTGCGCGAGAGCGCACGCATGCAGGTTCACACGCACACACACGCACGCACGCACGCGTGCATGCAGGCACGCGCACACACACACTCGCACACACCCACTCACACAACACACACACAACACACACAACACACACACACACACACACACACACACTGACTGAAACCAGTTTATTGTCAGATTAACCCATAGTTGTACTCCACACACACACACACCACACACACACCACACACCTCTGTAAAAAGTCTTATGTAACTATGGGGAATGGCTGATGTTAAAAGACTTCAGGACGTGTAAGATTTTAATGGTAACTTTGGGGACTACTTAATACAACAAATTAATTAATTGAAAACCTCTACGAACCTCATCGTAACTATGGAGAATGAATGGCTGGTGTCTAAAGATCCCATGACGTGTAAGGGTCTGATGGCAACTATGGGGAACTACTGATGTCAAAAGACCCATTTGCTGTAAGGTTTTGAAATAAGTGTGGGGAACGCCTGGGAACAAAACGCTCCAAACCTCTAACGTTCTCGTTACAAATATGGGGGATTGCAAGAGTCAAAAGACCGCCAACGCCTGTAAGGTCTTGACGGTAGCTATCTGGAATTGTTAATGTAAAACGACCTTAACGTTGGTAACGTTCAGATGGTAAGCTGGCTTCAGAAGACCCTAATACCTGTAAGGTTCTGCTAGTAAGTAATGGTTGATTGCCGGTGTAAACAGATCCCAATACGTGAAAAGTTTTAACAGTGTCTGTTTCGAACTGCTCATATCAAAAGATCCCAACATTTGTAAATTTCTTATGGTAATGCGTGGAAGTTTTGGTGTCAAAAGACCCCTACACCTATTAGGTTCTGATAGTAACTATGGGATATTACTGGAGGCAAAAGATCCAAACACCTGTGAAAGTATGACGGTAACTAAAGGGAACTGATGAAGTCATAGGGCACCAACGCCTGATAATAGGACCCCCAACAACTGTAAAGTTCTGAGGGTAAAAATGGGGAATTGCTGTCCTCAAAAGACACCAAGACCCGCAACGTTACAAGCGAACTCCAGGTGTGAATAAAAAAACAACAACAAATTTACAACGTTCTCATGGTCACTATGGGGGAATGTTCGCGTGGAAAAAAAATGTGAGTTTCTGATGATAATACGGGAAATTGTGAGCATCAAAAGAGCGTAAAGTCTGTAAATATCTCATGATAGTTACAGGAGTTTACTGGTGTTAAAAACACACACACACACACACACACACACACACACACACACACACACACACACACACACGAGAGGATTGTGTGGAACTGCTAGCGTCAAAAGACCCCAACACACATAAAATTCTATGGATAATTGCTGGTGTCGAACAATCACCACGACTGTTATTATGTAAAAGTAACTGTTTGCGTGAAAGCGAGGGGCTTTTTGTTTGTTGGTTTTTGTTTTTTGCTTTTGGGTGTTTTTTTTTGTTTGTTTGTTTGTTTGTTTTTGTTGTTTTTTTGGGGGGGTTGTTTGTTTGTTTGTTTGTGGGTGCTTTTTTTTCTTTTTTTTTTTTTTTTTAACTCCTTTATAAGGTCAGACAACGAGCCAAAAGACCTGATGACGCTGGCCAGACGTCAGCAGTGAAAAAAATTAATTGTGTCACTATTTTGTTCGGCTCCTGGAATTGTGCGTCTTTGTGAAGGACTGTTTCAAGGCCGATAGTACTTGGCGGTGATAAGAATGTGCATGTACATGAGTCATAGCTACCTGTTGCTGTGAGCCGTTACCTGTTGTCACGACACATAATTTCCTGTTTCATGTTGATCACATCTGACCACAATATTAGGTTGACATCATTCACTCGAATACTTACGAATTAAAGCCAGAGATGATAACTTGGAGGGGGGGGGGGGGGGGGGGGGCACATGTACATGATAGCATTCGCTGTTTTCTTCGAGAGAGAAAAAAATACTGTTTACGCGAAGGAGACGATTATTGATGACTTTTATCGCAACAGACAGCTCCTCAAAGATCTACATGCTATGCTTTTCCAGTGACTTCAGTTCCCTGCTTTGAGTCAAAAGTCCTCGGCAGCTCCATTGGAGTTCTCGTTAGACCGACGTGTACTCCAGGGTGTATGTTTCTTTGTTCTTCTGGGTTGATGTTTCTTAAGATTCTGTGTTTTTATGGGTCTATATACCTTTGATTTTGTGTTCTTCTTGTTCTGTGTATCTTTTATTCTGTGTTCTTCTAGGTCTATGTATATTTGATCATGTAATCTTCTGGTCTATGTCCCTTTGAATCTGTGTTCTTCTGGGTTTATGTACTGTTCATTCTGTGTTCCTTTGGGTTTGTGTACCACCGGTTCTGTGCTCTTCTGATTTTATTTACATTTGATTCATTTGATACATTTGACTAAAGCAGATATCTTCAACGCACTGAGGCACACATTATTATATATCTTCAATGCCTAGAGACACAAGTTCTCTCTCTCTCTCTCTCTCTCTCTCTCTCTCTCTCTCTCTTCTCTCTCTCTCTCTCTCTCTCCCTCGTGCAAGTGTTTTAGAGATGTGTTTGTTCGGTTTCGAACAAGAAACATGGGGCTTAAAGCAAAGAGAAGATGGTTCATGCAGCGGAAAGTGATTTGATGTGTCCATCCTGCTCAAAAGAAATTGAAGACGAAGAACGCTTCGTTTTTAGATGCCCAGAGTACAATAAGTTTAGAAATGATTGTTCTGCCTTCAGTCAAACTCAAAACCTCTTTGGTAGTTTATCCTCTGAGAATGTAGGCATTGTAAACTCATTTGCTACGTTTGTGGCGGAAGCTTTTCGATTTAGAGAGAGAGAAAAAAAATTGATATGTAGGCTGTGTTTGTAAATCATGATTATGCAATGAGTTGTTTATTGTGATGAGAATATTGTGTGGTGAATGGTCTTTTTCTTCTTTTTCTAGTTATTTGTGTTGTTCAACTGTTTATTTATCTATTTGTTTTTGTTTGTTTGTTTTTTGTGTACGTTTTTTTTTTGTTTTGTTTTGTTTTGTTTTGTTTTGAGTACGCTTATTTTTTGACTCGCATTTCTATTGTTGGCAGAGTT
>CM065739.1:41738862-41771362 GCA_033310375.1 Conus canariensis
GCACACACACACACACAACACACACACACACCCACGCACACACGCGTGCGCGCATGCACGCAAGTGCAATACACACACACACACACACACACACACACACACAATACACTCACGCAGACACACACGTGCGCGCGCGCGCACACACACACACAACACACACACACACACACTGATGAATGTACTAAAGAGGGAGGGAGAGAGAGAGAGAAAAAAAAAAAAACAGAGGGAGAGAGAGAGAATAAGAAGAACGAGAGAAGAAGAAGAAGACAACATATTTCTTTTTGTCGTACAGGGAGTTGTGTCGCGCCCATGCCCAACTGATCACCACCATAGGATGGGACAAGGCAGGGAGACTACCCCTGAGAAACACCGCTCACCAGTCACCGACTTCAGTTGCTGCCCTTTCGCAACCTGACATCCCTACAGTTTTCAACCCATCGCTTTCAGTTTTTAGTTTTAATGTACATGTGTTTTTAAAAAAATATATAATAATAAAACTCCAGTGCTGCTTTGGTTAACTTTATCTCATAAAAGAGTGGAGAAACGAATTTTAAAGAAAAAGAAAATCGTATCATGCCAATTCGCTCCGGATCCGGTCATACTAAAACGAGAAAATACAATTTGTGACTTGCTTGGTTTCGATTTTGTCTTGCTTTTCTTTTCTTTTCTTTTTTTTTTTAACATAGTCCGGGTGTGTGCATGCCTAGCTGACGTCCGTCATGACCTT
Organism: Conus canariensis; assembly: GCA_033310375.1. Taxonomy (NCBI): domain Eukaryota; kingdom Metazoa; phylum Mollusca; class Gastropoda; order Neogastropoda; family Conidae; genus Conus; species Conus canariensis. The sequence goes on from CM065739.1 coordinate 41,739,590, forward strand.
AGATTGAACACTCGTTCCTTTAATCCTTTTTCCATCAAAGTCACCAAAATTGTCGGAGTACAAGGCGGTATTTCAATATCTGTTGTTCTCCAATTCTCTGCTGTCTGTTTTTCTCCAATTCTTTGCAGGGCGTCCGGCTTATATCAGGAAGCATCCATGAACGGCAAATTCATTTTCGAAGTGTAGATCGGTTGGTAGATCTATAATCGCATCCAGTGTCCGTTTCAACACTGTTTGAAGGAATTGTCTGTCCGAAGTGCGCATCAGCACAATCCACTAACACATCAGGACTACAATAGCAGACATGAATGGACTTGCGTATAATATGTGGTGCAGTAGGCTACACAACAGTGAAAATGTACTTTGACTTTCGACTTTTTATATCAAAACTTGCATGCGTTTCCAAATTTTCGATCTTCTTTGAGGGATAGTCTTATTCTTGGCGTGTTTTGCGACAGTCTGTTGGTCATTTTGCTCTAGACCTTCCAGGCAGCCTCATGTGCAAAGCCTCCCCCAGTCTTTTTTGAATGCACCGCCCAGATCATGCCTCCTGTTTTCAAATCACTTAGCTCCTTCCACACTGGTTTAATACATCGTCTCTTGGTTTTAAAACGTCTTGTAACTAACTCTCTGTACAGATTCTTACACCGCCAAAAATGCCACATCTCTATCGACACTGGTTTCGTCCACAGCCCAACTCATACCCCTTATTTTCAAAACACCTTATTTCTTAATAATGCACTGTCTTCCATTACTTTAAACACACACACACACACACACACACACACACACACACACACACACACACACACCAACTCTTTCTACACTGGTTCCATAGACCTCCAAAATTGTGCCACCTATTTAAAAAGAAAACAAACACAAACAAACAAACAAAAATTTTCAATCTTTCCGCACCGTTTTAATCACCTCCCAAGTCGTGCCCAAAATTTCAAATATGCCTTAATCGTTTCAGCATCTCTGTTCCCTCAACAAGGTTACAGCAGCGTTCGGTGTCCACGAACTGTACCACTGCAGTCGATACGATTGTCAAACGAATAACAGATTACTGAAGATAATGGAAGAAAAGACAACCGTTTACGGAGTTAAACTAGACGATCACCGAGTGCAGATCAAACCGATCCAGGATCCGGTCCGCTCTTTGATCCAGATCTGTATCAAAATGGAAAGGGTTCGTCCTTTTGCTAAACGCCACCATTCTACCGATTTTTACAGTAATTTTTGCGTTATCTTTCAGACAGACAGACATGGTGGATGAAACTCAAGTCTGTTTACATTCAAGAAGGGGAATAACTGCGTCAGTGGTGCTAAGTGACAGACCCTTGACGAAAGTGTAACAGCAGCCAGCGCCGAGAAATGATGCATCTTAACCACAAACTGTTGAGGAAAGGGTTAATTATTCAATTTCATCCTTAAAAAAGAAAGAAATAACGAAAAAAACAAAAGAAACAAGGTTCCCGGATATGCCCCAGACTTCACAGCGCCGTGAAGACCAAGAATTAAATACCAGTTGCCTGTACCCATCGTCAACACAGCGCAGGCCTCCAAGGGTGGTACAGGACTGCTCTAAAGGCAGGTGAAGACAGTGCTTCTCTGGGTCCTCACCAGCACTTTCGGGCGTTTCTTTTTCTTCAAGAATTACAATACCAGTTTTCCTCTCTGAAGGTTAGCTTCTGTGTGGAATGGAGACAAATTTCTCTGGGGCTCGCAGTGGTAGAGTTAGCCAGCCTGCCAATCCTTGTCTTTGGAATCAATGACTGTGTCTGCAAAACCTTTGCCTGGACTGTACATGCATGTGGTCTAGGTCACTTTTATTGCCTTTCGTTATTTGTATTCGTTTATGACGCTTATACCTGAAGGTGTGTGTGTGTGTGTGTGTGTGTGTGTGTGTGTGTTGTGTGCGTGCGTGCGTGCGTGCGTATGTGTGCGTTTCGCCCATGCACACATACACTTAAAGATGTGTGTTCCATATATATATATAAAGATGCGGATTCTTATGTACTCACCTGTATACACATGCATATGCATCATCTCAAATCCACACATAGCAGCGCAAAAGCATGTTGCAAACCTGTGAAAAAAAAATCTCATACAAAAAAAAACGAAAAAAAAATGGTCTGACAAACAAAAATTGTTCAAATCACAAAATGGCACTTTTATCAGGCAAAATAAAAATCAACACATGATAATGCTGAGATGTAACGCTTATTTTATACACAATAGGAAACGGACTCCAAAATATTTGTCACACTTTCTACCTTACAATCAAAATGCGCTATCCCGAAATTTTTTTTTTCTTTTTAAAGTTTTACAACCAATTATGATCTTACGTATGCACACACATTCTCTCTCTCTGTCACTCACACACACACACACACACACACAAAGTGCGCACACACAACACACGCACACACACACGTGCACGCACACGCACACACACACACACAAACTCACACACAGAGTTCCCACTCACAGGGAGAGTGAACCGACTTTTTTTTTTCAACCCATATGTCCGGATCATCATATGCCTCTCCTTTTCATTCCAAAAGCAAACATAAATGTAAAGATATAGAAAGGTAAAATTCTACTAACTAGTTTTCTTTCAGAAAATGTGTGTATGATTACATATAAATACACATACAGGTCGATGGTTTATGTAATCTGAAAAAGAAAAGTAACATAAAATGCACAAAGACGCAGTGTAATCATACTGCTCTGGGTCAATAATGGATTGATTTATTGTGAGAGCATTTCCAGTCATGAACAAATGTTTAGCTTGTCTATGCAAATGTTGCTCGTCCTTTAGCGTTCTACAGTAATCTGTTTCCCTCGTCCTTTTTTTTTTTTAACATAATTTATCTTCCCCATCTTCAGAGAGCCTTTGTAATACTGTCACTATGTGACCAGCATACCTTTTCCCAAAGTTGGTCAGACAGACAGATGCCTTTGTAACGCTATCGTTGTGACCAGCGTACATTTTCCCTAAAGTAGGTCATACAACAGGCACTTTCATGACACCATCACTGTGACCAGCATATCCTTTCCCCAAAGTTAGTCAGACAGACAGGAACCTTAGTGGCACAGCTCCTGCAAACAGCATACGCTTTCTCCGATCAGGTTGTCCTTTGAAGAGATGAGGCGACTTCCCAGTGGATAGCTGCATTCATGAGGCCGTTGGTGTTATTGTCGAAGACTTCAAAACTACCAACAGATTTTTATCAGTTGTTCTTCACGTGCTGTGTGTCATGTCGATGTTGGTGATGCTGTAGTGTTTTCCACAGACTAACAGTAATGCACTCATAATTATTTATGACAAAACTCTTCCATCTCTGTTCCTTCTCTGGTGCACACACACATTCTCTCTCCCTCTCTCTCTCTTACACACATGCACACACATACACACACACACACACACACACGTACACACACACACACGTATACACACACACACACAGAATTATGAGTTATAACAACTTTTGTTTTATTCAACTGGTGTGATTTTTAAAATGTGATACCATACAGTCACAGAAATACCACAGAAATTACATCAGAACAAATTACTCAATACACTTGTTACTTCAGATAAATTATTGTTCCTCAAAGCGTATACCATTCACTGACCACTCATTACATTTATTCATCTCGGTATAATGAGCGCCTCCTCAAACTCTTAGTCATCCACTACTAGCACATGCAAACTTGCTCAAAAGGTGGGGGAAACAGCCCCCTCTGAGGGGGGGGGGGGGGGGGAGGTAGGGCAGCAAGGAGGAGGTGGGGGAGGAGGGCGAAGGGTGAAGCAAAGAACACAGAAGATCACTTCCTCTTGTCGTGTTTTCTGTTGCTCTTGAAATCCTGGGAACCCAACCCAAGTGTCCAATCAGTTCATTCCAAGCGATCTTTCTGTATCATCAAGTCATCTGATTGTCCCAGAACAGCCTCTGTGTATCTCTTCATATCGGTGGGTTGATCTGATGACAACCGCGTGTGTTTCGACAACCTGTCTACATCTCATATCAGTGGATTTATCTGATGGGGATTCATCTGATGAAACCCCTGTGTACCTCATCATATCAGTGGATTCATCTGATTGGGATTCGTCTGATGACAACCCTGTGTATCTCATCAGTTCAGAGCGTTCATCTGATGGCAACTCCTGTGTGTCTCATCAATGTGTTCATCTGATGACAACCTCTCGGTATCTCATACCACGGGTTCATCTAATGAAAACCCTGTGTACCTCACCATATCAGTGGATTCACCCCAAGACAAACTGTTGCCTCACCGCTTCATTGGATTCATCCCAAAATTTTACCTCATCGATTCATCAAATTCATCCCTAGACAAACGATCACCTTATTACCTCACTGAGCTCATCCAAAGACAAATTATAATCTCGTCACAGCTTTGGATTCCTCCCAAGACAAACTGTCACCTCACCATTTCAATGAAGTCATTGCAAGAAAAACTATGATCTGATCACAGCAGCGGATTCATCCCAAGACAAACTATGATCTCATCACAGCATCCTCAAACAAACTCCATTACCAAATCACTTCATCAGGTTTGTCCCGAGACAAACCCTTAGCAACTCAACAAATCAGGAAGTCCTCCCCCCAAGACAAACTCCACTTTTCTCAGCAGCGGTATTATTATTCTACTCCATCCAACCACACTGGGCCTTTTCAGGACCGTCACCATGTAGAGAAACAAACAAACGTCCTTGAAAGAGAAACGGACAATAGTGACAGCTTTCTTAAAAATGTTTATCAATTCATGACGCAATAACTGAACAACTGACATCCTCACTGGGACTCCTGGCGCTCTGACCTGGGGGTGACAGATGATGGGGGATGTTCAACACTGATCGGTGGGTGGCGGAGAGGTCCGAGAAGTAAGGGGGATAACTGGCATTCTAATGTGGAAGGTGGTGATAGATTAAGGGGAATAACTGGCGCTCCGATCCAGACAGCAGAGTGGGGAGGGGAGGGGAGGGGGGGGGGGTGATAGATTAAGAGGGATAACTGGCGCTCTTATCTAGGGGTGATGGATTAAGGGAGATAATGGGTGTTCTGATCTTTAATCACCCCCACTTGACAGCCCCAGTTATCCCCCTTAATCAATCGTGCATCACCCCTTCCCCTAGATAAGAGCATTAGACATCCCTTTTAATCTATCATCCCTTGATAAAAGAGCTCCAGACACCCCTCCCTCCCCCCTCCCACCCCCCTTAAGTCAGGTACAACTAAGCATGTCATGGCTGCCAGCCATTCTGCTTTATTTATCATTCATATCAGATTACAAAAATGACAATGAAAATAAATAAATAAAAAATATAGCAATACTTCCCAAATTTATACTGAACATGCCAAACTGGGGGCTCATGGGCTCTACAGAATAGCAGTGCTGGTGACCACTCTGGATAGTGTTTACAATCTCACTTCCACGCCATCAGATTCTACAACAATGTTCAAAAAAAGGAGAGAAAAATAAAAAGCTGGCATGCTGTTCATTGTAACCAGAGAAAAGAGCACACAGACTTTCCAGAACAAAGACACATGACCGAAAAGGTAGGGGGGGGAAATTACAGGGGAAGAGAGTACAGAATGATGATTTTAATTTTTCTTTTTTTTTTTTAGCAGAATCAAAGAGAGGGAAAGAAAAGAGGACACTGCCAGCTCATACCTTCCGGCAGCCAAGAAATACCATACTTTCAACAGTCCCTGGTACCCCTAATGGTTCCATGTCATCACTTCTCTGGCTTCATCTCAAATGCGATTATTTCACCAAGACGTTTCCTCTCAGGCAAACTTTACTATCTCATCTACATGTGCAGAATCCTCTCAAACAAATTCTACAAAAATCAGCCAATCAGTAGTTCTTCATCAATTCATCTCTGCGCGCAATATTCTTGTCTGTGTTCCTGCAGAACTATCATAGACCAATGTGTGAAAAATTGTAATAATGAAGACTTACTGAGCATTTTTTCTCCAGGCACCACGCATTTTACACACACAAAGGTTACCAAGACCATGAAAATTTGACGAAAATCACATAATCGAAAGCTGGAACTCCATCATGCCGTCCTCTAACACAAAAGACAGCATTTGTTCACAGACATCCATTCATGCACACTACTACAACTCTCCCTCTTCCTCTCCCATTCAGTTTCACACACGTGCTTGCACACACATTTATACCTATGGACTTACCTATATCTGAAAAGCACACACACACACACACACACACACACACACACACACACACACACACATGCGCACACACAAGATGCATTTACAGTGTGTGCACAAGAGGGTTAGAAAATTTTACTGGTCAGCAGAAGAGTTTGAAATCGTTGAAAAAATAAAACCAAACAAACAAAAGGGGTGGTGGTGGTGTTAAGAAAAGACAGAAGGGGCGTGGAAGTGGAGAGTCTTATGGTGAATGGTAAAGCATTCCAAACTGTTGAACCTAGATAGAAAAGACAACACTGACCACAGGATTTTGTTCTAACATAGGGATATATGGTAAATCAATTTGATAATCAGCAGAAGAATGGTTATTAAAAGATTGCAAACTAGAGATGGGATGTGGTTTATCTATGGGTCAAAATGATCCACTGTCATATTAAATCTTTCAGTACCTCATGTATTATGAAAACTGTTAAACATAAATCTAAATTAATGATAATATAAACTCTTTTGTATTTTGCAGCCCCCCACCCTCCCTCTCCCTCCCTTCCCTCTTCCCCATTCAGGTATAAAAAGAAAAAAAAACAAAGTAATTGTGAAAGTATTCTGATCCTACTGTGCATTACAAATTTATATATTTCAGTGCTTTAAAGTCAATACCCTATTTTTGTGGCCACTAAGAGATGCATATGTTCCTATGATACAAATTGTACCCCAACAAGGCACTGGGTCTTCTATGTGGCCATGCATCTATACATGTGCGCCCACACACACACACACACACACACTCCACAATGCACACTCTCTCTCTCTTACACACACACTCTCTCTCTCTCTCTCTCTCTCTTCCTCTCTCACCCTCTTTCTCTGTCTCTCTCTCACTTGCAGAAAATGACAGGCATGTCAAAAAGGAAAGATTAAACAAGATGCTAGATCAGTCTGCCATGCACACTTTAGTGGTAGAAAGCCGTTCCAAGAGAAGACAACTGTACAACCCACCATTACATGATTATAGAACACTCCAACATCACCCTCCTACAAGATCATTGCTCTGAGATCGGCAAAAATGGAATCATAAGAAGTTCCAATTTACAGCAACATGAGCATGAATATACACTCCAATTTCTCATGTACCCTCTCTCCCTCTCACACTCATACATCTATTTTTTGTCCGTCTGTCACTCTCACAAATATTTCATCCCCCCCCAATTCTTTCGCTGTACACACACACACACAGTCATATGTTCAGAAGCTTACAAAGTACACTGGGCAAACTACTTACTTTTCTTGTCACACAGTTGAAACCACTGCAGTCTGACATCGATTTCCACCATCTTGACAAGTACACACAGGCACAACTGAAGTTCAGCAGTTACAGAATGATAATGATGCCTGTAAAGTGACCTCTAGTATACCTGCACACTGCGGCAAAGAATCCACATGGTTTCTCACGCTCATATGGCAATCGATTGTTGCTGACCAGTTACCCAATCCCTTGTGGCAGACAAAGTCATATGAAAGTATGCAATAATATAAACACATCTAGTTAAACAGACAACATCATCGTCATCATTTTCATCATCAATCAATCAATAAATAACACTAACTCTCAAAGAAGGAAGAAAGCAAGCTACAAATTTTGTTCCACAAGCAACAACAATTCTCATGGTAATAAACGTCATTATGTTAAGTCAATGGTGGAGATATGTCCTACATGTATTTCTTCATTAAAGAGCTGAATAATGAACATTAGTCATCATGAGTTCAATTTTCAATCAGTACGGTCCAGCCTACCATGCACTGCCTCTTCAAGGCAGTGAAACTCACAGAAGGAAAAAGTCACATCACAAAACACGTTGCAGCTCTGACAAAAGGTCATGTCCTGAAAGGGAAACAAACAGCAACATGCCGTTATCAAATGGTCCAAAATGAACAAAACGCCAGAACGTTTTGTTTGTTACAATTTTCTTTTTCAAAAATACTGCACTGATTTTGACCAAACTGAAATGAACTGGTGTCCTCTGTCCACCTGCTTTGTACACAATATATACATATGCATGTGCACGCACGCACGTGCGCGCACACACACACACATACACACACACTGAAAGTCCTCATTCACCCTAATGGCAGCTTGTTTGGCTTCACCACATATATCCCAACCCACCAGGGTCAGTCACTGATGATAGTTTCACAGATGCACATCTAGTCCATTTTGTCATGACTAACAAGCAACACAGTCCTTCGTTCCTACGCACACGGTCAGTTCCCACAAAATGAATTTTTTGCCCACAAGAAGTCACTCCTGGTGAGTGGTTCGCAGTGATGGGTCTGCTAGGCCTTGTGGATAAACCGTTGGTGCAAAGCTTCTGTGTTCAATCCACACCTGCGACGATCAGGTGGGAGGAGGCTGTATTTTCAGAAACAACAACCATGCCGCGGACTCCAACCCCCTCCTCAGTGGAGAATTGAAAGTTTCCAAGTGTCAATGCATATATAGAAAAGCAAACACACACACACACACACACACACACACATTTTTCATGTACTTAAATCTCATTCTGTAGAAGAGTAGGCCATTGTGTGCTGGTGGGATGGATGATGACAAAAAACAAAATATAAGCAGAAAAAGCAAAAAAACAATCCATATGAATCAATGTCACATTCAGACATCCCTGAAGATGGAATAGGGCTAACATGGTGAAATATGCAAAAGAAAGTCTCATCTAAGGTCAGCCTCTAAATTCTATCAAAGGAACAAAGAGCAGCATAAGAATGGCAGTGCTGGTTCATACAAAAGCATGTATAACTGGTCAGTGCACCCCTTAACCCCTGCATTGTGTCAAGGGGCAGCAACGGAACACATCTGATCTATAATCCAATTCACCACACATGAATGATCAACAGCCATTTTGTTTCTGTTTCGATTACATCCCCGCTGACCCCACTTGGCCTGTTCACAGCTGCCAGCCCACAATGAACAAATTTAGGCCATGTCCAACAGATTTCCTCGATTTCCTTTCTATTCACCATTGCTTGTGCAGGTAGCCAAACACTTCCTGGTGAAAGAATTGTTCAACTAACTGGTGTGCCCTCTAGAGTTACAACATATCCCAGCTTCTTCTTGTCCCCTATTCAACATGGTTGGTCTACTGCCTGCAAGAAGCCTTCACCTGCACATCTACCACCATGCGTGTGTGCTTAAAACTAACCATTTGATACTCTGGTAGACAGAGGGCCAATCCATGAACAGCTGGCAGACACACAGCCAATCAGACCTACAGGAAGTGGCGAGTGCCTTCACTATGCGCCATGGAACTCCAAGTGACAAAGATACTATTCCTTTCCCCTCTACATCTCTGGCGGAGTCCAAAGTCGAGGCCATGTACAATCCTTGAAAGCAAACTGCATGTCCTGATAAAGACAAACAAACATGAATACACAGAGAAAAAAAAAATTAATTACTGTAACTGGCACTCAGGAGAGAGAGCAGACCTCCGCAAAGGTCTAATCAATCCTGTGATCCAGATCTGCATGAAAATGTAGGGCTCCCTCCCCTACCTTTACTGTAGCATGTTCGGGAAAAAATAACACTGCTGGTATGTTGGCTTTCCTTACATTTTCATCCCCTTTTCAAAAAGTTCAGAAAGCAGGTCAGTTAGTGAGTGAAAAAAAAAGTTCTAATGTGGGAAGTACTCACTGGACCGAACTGAAAGACTTAAGATTTTTTTTTTTGTACTACGATTTAATATCAACCCCAACATAACTAGAACGATTCAATATTCCATAAAAATATATGACTTCATATACAGTAACTTAGTAGTATTCTGTGAAAGCTTTTGTTACAATCTTGTCGAAATGATGCTAAATCCGCCCTTTCATATGGATCCACATATGTGTCACATTCCATCTTGCCACACAGTTTCCTTGAAATTATTTTCAAAGTTCTTGCATAATCTTGCAACCATAGACAAGCCAACCATCAAACCAGCCAAATCGGGTGAAAACGTAAGCTCCTTCAAGAAGAAGACACTTTTTCATACCATAATTCTACTGAAATCATTTCAGACAGAGAGAACCAGGCTATGGTGAGAGTGCCAGCCATTCTGCTCGACTTCTCATTCCCAGATTCGATTTTTTTTTTTTTAAGTTGAAAAAAAAACAAAATGATAAATACAAGAGTGCCACAGATTAAAAAGCCTTGGGCAAACTTAGACACTGCAGGATAGGCAACTAAGGCCCACCCTGGGCAGTTGACATTTTCACTACTAGTCACCTAGCATATCTTTAGCAAGAGAAAAATATGTAAAGGCCTTTGAGAACAAAAGTCACCAATGGAACACAAAAGCAGAAAACCGTAAAGAAAGATAACTAGCAGACTGGTCCAACTCAGAACTGTTCTCTCTTTTCAGATATGGGCGCCTACAGATAGGTACAGGATCTGGGCTGTCTGTCTTACAGTGATCTGCCTCTACCTCGAAAAACGACCGACCTGTCTGACTTTAGAACCGGTATCTCCTGGACTGTGCAGAACTTCCAGTACAAAAGTGGGCCAAGGTAAAATTCAACCACCGCAACACTTCTCATGCGTCTGAGCGGTATGAAGCTGATCTCCCTCTCACTGAACACACTCCTGTTTCTTGTTTAAGTTTAGGATCAAGTTGGCTTCACCCTTAAAGCTGGTGAAGGCAAAAACGGTACAGTTACAGAACTGGAGTTATGTTCAAAGATGAGTGCTGAACAAAATAACCTCCTCTCTCCCACCCCTACACTCCCCATCCCCTCTTCCTCCCTAACTGTCCCCACCTCTCAACCCCTATCCCACTCTTGTTTTCACTTTACAAACTGACTCCAAAGCCACCACAGGATTGCTTTGGATGGAAATGTTCTCCGAGCAGTTAGCAAACATCACCAAGTCACACTTTTTCATCCAACGCTAAGGTGTTAAAAGAATGTAGTAAAACCATACTCCGAAGTAAGAAGCAGTCAGCATGTTGTTTTGAAACGATGATCATTTAAAAGTAAGCCAACCAAATACACACACACACACACACACACACACACACACACACACACAAACACACACATCAGTCTTGCAAGCAAAATTTACAACAATAAAGCAAGAGACAGAATTTAAAAAAACAAAAAAAATCAACAATTGTGGAATCAACATTTTGTTTTCTACGACTGTGCCTCGTGTTTGGCCCAACAAAACCATCCATTATAACTTGAGACGGACAGGATGAATGATTTTGCAATGATTCAAGTCACCTAAATGTGGAATACAGTTGCTTTTTTGTTTTGTACAATGTACAAACATAACAATCAATGGATTAATCACAAAGTACAAATGATAACAATCAATGAATTAATCAGCCAGTTAAAACAATAAGTGAAACACAGTATTCTAACCATTACACTTTGAGAGAAATCACTGTTATCATATGTCCGGTCACATCAAAATTAAGAGGGGAAAAGAGCATTGGAAATGCTAAACAATAAGTTCATAACGCTCACTACTGCTTTTTGTGTGAAGGTGTTGCTTCCTCCCTGCCCTTCCCAATCCCACCCCTCTCTTCAGATCTCGCCTCGGAACTTGGTGGAGAACAGAATCATAAAACACTTTTTTTTTTCAACCATGTACAAAAACCATATGTTTCACAGTCCTGTTTTAAATCATCTGTATCACAAAATCAGGATAGGAGAATGATTATTACCATAATTAACACAGACTTCTATTTGCAATCAACGTACATGTAAATTGTAATAAAAAGAATAACACCACTTACCACATGATGGCATATATTATCACAGCACACACTCACACACATTGTGAACAGACACATACACCTGTAAATACATCATACATACAGATCTACACACACACACACACACACACACACACACGCACACGCACACACACGCATGTACACACACACATGGGCACAAATATCCCCAACGTATGTCCGACACACTGTAAAGGAAGTACTAACCTACTTTAGCAAATGCAGATAAGACATGGTCCAAGAATAATGAAAACAATGTATACAGTGATTGAGTGACTCATCGAATAAACCAAAGGCATGTAAACCCAACTTCATCGATCAATACGACAACCACCGATTACAAACAAAAAACTCCTGCAATCGACAGAAATATCATGAATGGCCCAGTTCAATGGATAATGAAAATCAAATATTTCCATATTGATCAACAAGGCTTGAAACCTAAAATACTCGCAATTTCAAGCTTTTAATAACCTGAACTTCTTTACCCTGACTGTACACCTACATGCGGATATACTGTGCGGATCAAAGTCACCTACTTGTGAATGTCTTGTGTGGACCAAAGTCCCCAAAGGTGTGAATATTGCGCACAAAACATGCAGTCAGATCAAGAAAAATTCAGTGAAATCTCAAAGAGGAGGTAGGCCTATGCAGTGTAATATCACACACAAGTGTGCTGATTCGACAAATCTCACACCCATGTGGTTAACGATGAAATGACAGGTCCAGTTCGCATATATTTTACATGCCAAGAAGTATGAAAAACTGCTATCAGCGCTTTCAACAACAGAAGAAAAAACAATTAATAAATCAAATAAAGATATGTCACGCTCACAGCATTGCACCAAAACTAGAAAATTTCATCAGGCAGTGGCACTGCGGTGGCATCCTTCCAAATCCCCCCCAAGTGTAGTTTTTTTGTGTGTGTGTCAAACTCTACCTCCACCCCCATCCTCACTCCCCTCCCCTTAACAGAGCTTACCCCTCATAACTATAGCGAGGAGACCTGTAGCCTTAACTTCTGAAAACTGGGAACTGGAGGTAGACAATCTACTTGGTTTTTTGTTTTTTTTCCAATCATTCAGGATTCACTTCTTAAGCTACTTTTCCTTACCTTTTCCTGTAACGAGTAGTTTGTTGTTGTTTTTTACACCTCCTTATACATTCTTTTTTTTCCAGCCTTTTTCCTGCTTCTTCCTACCCCCTCCCCCCCCCCCCCCCCCTCCCCTCCCTCCCAACTCCACCCCAGATTTTTTCCAGAGTTTTCTCATTCTTTTCTTCTTCTTCCTAAAAAAACTGGGTCACTCAAAAATGAGTAGGTCACCAGCGCCAACCATTCCCTGATTTTTCCCCCTTTTTTTTTTTTTTTTCCAACCTCCTCCTGCCTTTACCCAGATATGGTCCTTTGTGGTCAGCTGGGCCATAAGCAACATTACCTTACTTACCTTCCTGCCTTTTCCTATTTTAACGACCTTTTCCGACTTTCTGCCTTTTCCCCATCTTTTCATGGTCTTCCGTCTTCCCAACTTTCCCTGCTTTTTCCTGGAAACTTTCCCTGCTTTTCCCCAAACTTTCCCTGCTTTTTCCCAAACTTTTCCTGCTTTTCCCAAACTTTCCCTGCTTTTCCCCAAACTTTCCCTGCTTTTCCCCAAACTTTTCCGCTTTTTCCTAAACTTTCCCTGCTTTTCCTGGAAACTTTCCCTGCTTTTTCCTAAACTTTCCCTGCTTTTTCCTGGAAACTTTCCCTGCTTTTTCCTAAACTTTCCCTGCTTTTTCCTGGAAACTTTCCCTGCTTTTTCCTAAACTTTTCCTGCTTTTTCCTGGAAACTTTCCCTGCTTTTTCCTGGAAACTTTCCCTGCTTTTCCCCAAACTTTCCCTGCTTTTTCCTAAACTTTCCCTGCTTTTTCCTGGAAACTTTCCCTGCTTTTTCCTAAACTTTTCCTGCTTTTTCCTGGAAACTTTCCCTGCCTTTTCCTAAACTTTCCCTGCTTTTTCCTGGAAACTTTCCCTGCTTTTTCCTAAACTTTTCCTGCTTTTTCCTGGAAACTTTCCCTGCTTTTTCCTGGAAACTTTCCCTGCTTTTCCCTAAACTTTCCCTGCTTTTTCCTGGAAACTTTCCCTGCTTTTTCCTAAACTTTCCCTGCTTTTTCCTGGAAACTTTCCCTGCTTTTTTCCTAAACTTTCCCTGCTTTTTCCTGGAAACTTTCCCTGCTTTTTCCTAAACTTTTCCTGCTTTTCCTGGTAAACTTTCCCTGCTTTTCCCTAAACTTTCCCTGCTTTTTCCTGGAAACTTTCCCTGCTTTTCCCCAAACTTTCCCTGCTTTTTCCTAAACTTTTCCTGCTTTTTCCTAAACTTTCCCTGCTTTTTCCTGGAAACTTTCCCTGCTTTTTCCTAAACTTTCCCTGCTTTTTCCTGGAAACTTTCCCTGCTTTTTTCTAAACTTTCCCTGCTTTTTCCTGAAACTTTCCCTGCTTTTTCCCAAACTTTTCCTGCTTTTTCCTGGAAACTTTCCCTGCTTTTCCCCAAACTTTCCCTGCTTTTTCCTAAACTTTTCCCTAACTTTTCCATTTTCCTAAACTTTCCCTGCTTTTTCCTGGAAACTTTCCCTGCTTTTTCCTACACTTTCCCTGCTTTTTCCTAAACTTTCCCTGCTTTTTCCTGGAAACTTTCCCTGCTTTTCCCCAAACTTTCCCTGCTTTTTTCTAAACTTTTCCTATTTTTCTAACCTTCTGCCATTCATTCCTATTTTCTGACCTATTCTAATGATTCCGTACCTTTTCTTTTACTCTTTTAAGATCTCCATTATTTTATGACATATTACCTTTTCTTCCGACTTTCTTTTGCTAGGTTTTAACGCTTTTCCCTCCTTTTTTTCCTCTTTTAAATGTACTGCTACATTACTAAGAGTGAGACACTCACAGTCTCATACAGTACACACACACAACACACACACATACACTAGGCGCACATACACTAGCACACACACACACACCACTCACACACACACACACAATTCAACATCTTACACACACACACACACACACACACACACACACTGATACGCACACCACACAAAAATGCTAGTCATGTGGAAACTTGACGCCCTACACTCAACACATGAGCGCACACACATACATGTACACAGTAAATACCCACACCAGAGTGTGGTGTTGTCAAACTCCGATTTCTGACAGTTAAAAGATGATATGCCTTGGAAATCTGCCTGGTCACCCTAAAACTTGCACTTCCAGAGGCAGTGTACTAACTACCATGCTCACCTGCCACTTACATGAAACTGACAGTAGCAGCTTGGAAAGAGGTGGAAAGTTATTAACTTCGGTTAAATTAAAACGGAGTAAACGATTCATGCACTACCAACCTCTGAGTTTTATTTGAAAATTCCCACATAATTGGCTACTACTAGTCCAGTACCATTCCACGCATCAGATGGTAGCATTCAATGATCATCTTGATGATGTGGTTTTCCTGATGTTCACCACTGAGGAGTAACGCTCTCATTGCATTCTCGTGCTGTGTACACACATCATCCACAGCAAACATCGAAGAACATGCACCTCAGCAAACAGATATCCCTACATGGAAGCCTGTGGTGTATGCGCAAAGCCCAGAATGGAGATGCGAGAGGGTGTGTGTGTGGTGTGTGTGTGTGTGTGTGTGTGTGTGTGCGCGCACGCGTGTGAAGCCCAGAATAGAGATGCGTGAGTGTGTGTGTATGAGACTCTGTGTGTGTGTGTGTTGTGTGTGTGTGTGTGTGTGTGTGTGTGTGTGTGTGTGTGTGTGTGTGCACGCGTGTGAAGCCCAGAATGGAGACCATGACGTGTGTGCAAAGCCCAGAATGAAGCCTGTGAAGTGTGCACAAACACATGTGCAAGTCCTATTGTGAAGACTTGAGCGTGTGCGTGCGCAAAGCCCAGAATAAAAGCCTATGATATGTGTGCAAGCCCAGACTGGAGTCTGTGATATGTATACATGTGTGTGCGTTTGTGTATATGTGCGCACAAGCCACCCAGAATGGACTTCATGGTGTGTGCAAAATCTAGAATTGAGACTATGGTGTGTGTCTGTCTGTGTGTGCGTCCATGTGTGTGTGTGTGTGTGTGTGTTTGTGTGTGCGTGTGCACGCGCGCGTGTGGGTATGTGCAATCCCCAGAATGGAACCCATGGTGTGTGCAAAGCCCAGAATGGAATGATGGTGTGTGTACAAAGCCAAGAATAGAGCCTGCAGTACCTGTGCAAGTCCCATAATGAAGCTTAAGGTATCTGTGCAAATCCTTGAATGGAACCTGTGGTATGTGTGCAAAACCTATAATGGAACCATGGCGCGTGCAAAGCCAAGAATGGAACTATGGATAGTATGGTGTGTTCAGAGCTAAGACTGGAGCCTGTGGTGTGCGCGCAAAGCCCATAATGGCACCATGGTGTGTGCAAAGCCCATATTAGAACGGTCTTGTGTGTTTAAAGCTAAGAATAGAGTCTGCTGGGTGTGCGCAAAGCCCATAATGGAACCATGGTGTGTGCAAAGCCCAGAATGGAACTACAGTATATGATAAAACCTAAGAATGGAGCCTGTGGCGAGTGCACAAAGCCCAGAATGGAGCCTGTAGTGTCTGTGCAAAGCCAAAAAACAGAGCCTGTGGCACATGTGGAAAGCCCAGAGCAGGCAAAGCCCAGAATGGAGCCTGTGTGGTGTGTGTGTGTGTGTTGCTGTGTGTGTGTGTGTGTGTGTGTGTGTGTGTGTGTGTGTGTGTGTGTGTGTGCGCCAGGCCCAGAATGGAGGCTGTAGTGTGTGTGTGTGTGTGTGTGTGTGTGTGTGTATGTGTGTGTGTGTGTGTGTGTGTGTGTGTGTGTGTGTGTGTTGGTGTGTGTGTGTGCGCGCACGCCAGGCCCAGAATGGAGGCTGTAGTTGGTGTGTGGGTTGTGTGTGTGTGTGTGTGTGTGTGTGTGTGTGTGTGTCGTGTGTGTGTGCGCGTGCGCGCGAAGCCAAGAATAGGACCTGTGGTGTGTGTTATATATCAAGTCCCCAACAGAGAAACCACACAAGCCACAGCTCTATGCTCCGTGTTTTAAGTCTGACAACTGATATATGACGAACACTGGCAACAAAAAGGATGAAGAATAAGAAAAATACTGAAAGGCCCGTAGCGCTACTGCAGCCATAACTATAAAAAAATAAACTGATAACCAGAACACTGTGGACCTTAGCATGACTCCACACCCCCAGTCATGCATGCCTTGCCAATCGTACGGCACAGGAGAAAAGAACAAAAGTTAAATACACAGAGCGCTGGTACGAAACAACAATGACAAAAAACAGATCTTGATCAATATTCTGAAGACAAGAACAATGACACTAATAAATCTGTATTCCATTCAATTCACTACACTGATGAAATC
Source organism: Conus canariensis (assembly GCA_033310375.1). Taxonomy (NCBI): domain Eukaryota; kingdom Metazoa; phylum Mollusca; class Gastropoda; order Neogastropoda; family Conidae; genus Conus; species Conus canariensis. The sequence continues at coordinate 41,756,999 of CM065739.1, forward strand.
TGACAACGGACTGGTTGATAACACTGATATGAACATATCTGTAAAACAGCTCTGTGCATGGCAGGGACATTAGTTCTCCAATCATAATATTGATGTTGCACAGCTAACTCAAAAGGCCCAAGCACCTGGGAGGTCATGGTTGGACGCTCCTTGAAGACGGTTACAACACAGATGATGCCCATGATGCTTTGACCCAAAGCAGTCCCACAGCCCTATCTGCCAGACAATGATAACAACGCCGACGCAAACACCATCAGCTGGCCAACCATGCACATCTCCATGGCCTCATCCCCACACCGACCATCGCATTCTGGATAACAAGTGGATAGGTTGAGCCCAGACCTTGCCCATAAGCGACTGACATACACTGAGAAACGCACACACTGGAGCAACAACGACAGCAGACTGGTTGGTAGAGGGTCTGTGCAGTCAACACCGAGGCCTCCTACCTCACAGCAAGGCTTGATTGCCGGCTGATCTCATACCTAGTGAAGGTGCTCACACAGAGGCTTAAGACTGCCACCGGGCACACCCAAACCTCATGTGAGGTGATGTTACTCACTTTGAAGCCTCAAACCTGGTGATGTTACTCACACTGAGGCCTCATATGTGGTGGTGCTGTTACACCGAGGACTCGGATACGGTGGTGATACTATTCGCACAGACCTTATATGCGGGATGTTACTCGCACCAAGGCCTTACGCGTGATGAGGGTATTCACGTAGTGAGGTCACACACATGATGGCAGAGCTCACACTGAGGCCTCGTATGTGGTGACGGTACTCTGCCCACTTCGGCTGCTCTCTTTCCGCCCCCTTTTTGCACGCACATTGAGGGGGAATGCCACTTCATGATGCCCAACTGGTTCCATGCTAGGCCGAACATGTCCGTCCATCTTGTCCCTGGGAGGAGGAATGGGTGGCAGTCTGTGTGAAGAAGACGCCATCTGTTTTCCTGCCGAACCTCGCCGTCGACCGACCGGCACTGAGGTAGAGGCCGAGTGGTAGGAACTGACCGTGGTGTCCTGAGGAGTCTCGCACCAATCTTCACTGCCGCTGAAGCCTCCTCGGTAAGGGTCCAGCTGTTCCCTTGAGCCAGCCATGTTGTCTCTGGAGCGACTGAGGCTGTCCTGCGATTTACTCCTGGCGCGATGGTACGTCCTGTCTCGGTCCCTCACCACCGTGGGCACTGAAGAGGTGGTGGTGTTGAGGCCTGGGTCTCTTCCATGGGAAAAGGAGGTCAAGTCTGGTGTGACCCCAGCTGACGGCTGGGACGTCACATAGGGGGACATGACCTTGATGGGCTGAGGTTTGGGGACATGTTCCTTATCCGCGCGATGCCTGCCCGTGTGGGTGCTGTTCTCCCGAGGCACAGGGTAGTGATGGGCCAGGTGAGATGGTGTGTTGTGTGAGGTGGGGGGAGAGCGGGGACTGAGGTCTTCTACGGTGCCTATGGGGGCACGGCGCTCCGCCCCCCTTCCAGGGCCCACATCTGGGGAATGGAGAGGTGGCAGCCGATCACCGTAGGCGTCGCCATCCCGCAGACTGTGGCTGCTGTTGGTGCGTCGCCCCACCCGCTGAGGGGGTGGCCCTGCTCGGTCCAGGCTGCAGCTGTGAGGTAGGGAGCGGTTGTGAGCAGGCAGGTCCACACTTGACTGAGAAGAAAGCGAGGGGTACCCGTTGACAGGCTGGCTGCCTTTCCGGTTGTAGGGGTCTACGGTGGATTTATTGGCCTGCATAGAAAGCATGTCTGTGTCATGTTATGCCTTATGTCATATGATCACTTAAGTTAATATCACAAAGATCTTTAAGACACCCGAATGCAAGCTGCCAATTACTGTACACCAACTAGCCATGAACTGGATGCAAATAATACTGCAAGTATAACTGATGAATAGGATGCCATTTGACTTGAATATCAATGCCAAAAATAAATTTAGCGGCACAAAGCTGAAGTATACTGCTCAAAAACATCCAGCATGCCAACACTTCAGCACTGGTGAGAAGCAGATTTTTTTTAATGAGCATGCAAATTTCCATTCAAGGGAAAATATGAATACCATTTATTTCACAATGTCAACACGTTTAGATCTTTCCCACTGATGAAAATAGGTAGTTTTCTCTCTGATATTCCTTTGACACAAGGAAAGGAAATGCAGGTTTGCACTTTTCCAGATCGTAAAATGAAGGCAATGCTCATTATGACAGGGCACAGATCTGACAGTGAATGCATCTATATGACTATGGAAACATCCCTTTGACTGAAAAACTATCATCTTCAAAGTGAATCTGCTGATAGCATTACACATATTCGAAGGTAAGCCCAAGTACCTCTCATACTTTTTCTTTTTCGGGATTTCATGACTTTTGAAAATTACTGAAATTTAAAAGCAGCACTCATGAAAAATCTGTTTGGAATTTCTTTTTTTTTTATAAGCATCATAAACTTCCAAATCAGGTCAGTACTGTTTGCAAGCTTTTGTCATTTTGAGTAAATCTGTTTAATAAAAAAAAAAGCCAAATTGTCCCAAGTTGATGTGACGATAGGTCTATATTTTGCATGTTACTATTAAGTCAAGGATATCACATGACCGTGATAAAACATCAGATTAACACAAAGGAAAAGAAACATTTTACTATATTGTGAGAAAGTAGTCAAGAACTATTTCTACTATTTCTACTCAAAGCTATGCCTGCACAGTATCTCTCTCTCCATCTCTCTCTCTCTCTCTCTTTCTCTCTTAAACAAAAACTTTGGAAATAACAAATCTCAGCAGCAAAATATGTAAATGTACACAGAAGAAGTAAGCCGCTTTGATATCCGCCAAGTATGGATTGTCAACAAACACTACACAACAGCCAAAAGCAACAACGGAACTCATTCAATCTGCTTACACACAATGTCGCACACACACATAGTGTCATAAAGCAGATTCTCATACTTGTTCCTTCTCTTTCAAAATGTACCATTATTTGTTTCTATCCATACAGTGATTTTCAACCCCTCCATCTTTGTCCTTCCATTACAGATACAAAGCACTTTCCGGGTGAAAAAAAAAGTCCAAACGAGCCGATTTCACACCAGATGTTGCAAAACATCAAATCTATTTGTCTCCTACAAAATATAGCATCTTCATTTGAAATGCTGTTGTTGAAACTAAGAATAGGTTGGAGTTCATCACATGGATGTAACCATAGCAACACCTATAATAATTCTCAACTTGGGCAGATCTTCTATCAGAACACAAACAGGCACACTGGATTCCTTGTTTAAACCAACAGTAATAAATCACTGGATTCCTTGTTTAAACCAACAGTAATAAATCACTGGATTCCTTGTTTAAACCAACAGTAATAAATCACTGGATTCCTTGTTTAAACCAACAGTAATAAATCACTGGATTCCTTGTTTAAACCAACAGTAATAAATCACTGGATTCCTTGTTTAAACCAACAGTAATAAATCACTGGATTCCTTGTTTAAACCAACAGTAATAAATCACTGGATTCCTTGTTTAAACCAACAGTAATAAATCACTGGATTCCTTACCAACAGTAATAAATCACTGGATTCCTTACCAACAGTAATAAATCACTGGATTCCTTACCAACAGTAATAAATCACTGGATTCCTTACCAACAGTAATAAATCACTGGATTCCTTACCAACAGTAATAAATCACTGGATTCCTTACCAACAGTAATAAATCACTGGATTCCTTGTTTAAACCAACAGTAATAAATCACTGGATTCCTTGTTTAAACCAACAGTAATAAATCACTGGATTCCTTGTTTAAACCAACAGTAATAAATCACTGGATTCCTTGTTTAAACCAACAGTAATAAATCACTGGATTCCTTGTTTAAACCAACAGTAATAAATCACTGGATTCCTTGTTTAAACCAACAGTAATAAATCACTGGATTCCTTGTTTAAACCAACAGTAATAAATCACTGGATTCCTTGTTTAAACCAACAGTAATAAATCACTGGATTCCTTACCAACAGTAATAAATCACTGGATTCCTTACCAACAGTAATAAATCACTGGATTCCTTACCAACAGTAATAAATCACTGGATTCCTTACCAACAGTAATAAATCACTGGATTCCTTACCAACAGTAATAAATCACTGGATTCCTTACCAACAGTAATAAATCACTGGATTCCTTACCAACAGTAATAAATCACTGGATTCCTTACCAACAGTAATAAATCACTGGATTCCTTACCAACAGTAATAAATCACTGGATTCCTTACCAACAGTAATAAATCACTGGATTCCTTACCAACAGTAATAAATCACTGGATTCCTTACCAACAGTAATAAATCACTGGATTCCTTACCAACAGTAATAAATCACTGGATTCCTTGTTAAATTAAACCAACAGTAATAAATTCAATCGTTCAAAAGAACGATGGGACAGAGGCATTTGAGTGGCAGACATCACTGACATGGATCACCAGCCTTCTAAACTCAGCTTCCACAAGCCTGGTGATACAGAAAGACAGTAGGCTTTTTGGTTGTGCTTCCAAATCCCATTCTACTGTTCTTGTTTGTCTATGGGGCAGTTCAAGGAAAGGGACCCTTTGATTTTTACAAAGAAAAAACTATCAAGTTTTAACAATGTGCTTTGGAGCACAAGATACATTAATTTTAACTGCATGGATCTGTGTGTATCTAACAAATCAAGTGTCAATGTCACCAGTACCTGAGCCTATACAGCCCTATACCCAAAGAGACAAAGTATGGAGTGATCTATGAACCGAGTTACGCTTTGAGCTGCCCAAACACAGAAGCAGATTATGACTGTAGTTAAGTCATGTATACATGTCAGCTGCAACTGCTCACTGCCAAAAAGCCATTTATCCGTACACAAGGATCTTTTAACTGTCTGACCCCCTGGTCTGAACTGGAAAAAAATGTTGTTGCCTAAAGATGTGAATATTACAGTAAACCGCAATAGCACAATACTCAGATTTTTATGCTCCTACATTTTAAATCACAGGAGGTATCCTCCAAGCAGCAATTTTAGAAATAGAGTATATATGAAATTGTTCGTTCAGCCGTTCTGTATCACAATTTAAGAGCAAGATTATATATGTACAGTGAACAAGCAATCCGATCTGACAGAGCGCAGTCACAAACACTTATTTTACTGAATACTGAAAAATAAGCTAAGGTTTCTGTTACGGATCATTTCAAAATGCATTGAGAGATCCCTTCTCTGAATCTAACACATCTGCATTCAAACTCCAGTTTGAAAACAATCCTACAGTATTGCTACTGTGAATATTTAGCAGAAAATTTGTCACGCTGCTGTTTACGTTCAGAAGTTACCTTCCACTGTTACTGAACTTCTTACAAACCTTAAGGCATATGAAGTTAACTGCATGTTTGTATACAAACTATACTTTATAGGTAGGGCATTTAAACAGACTTCGTTTCAGTCTCTGGACTCCTAACTTCCTATCTTTTCAGCTCAGCTGTTGTATCAAGATCACAAAACAGCTATTTCATACAATATAAAGCCATGTTCTTTGTCTGCTTCGTGTGTCCTTGACAACAACACATTCCACTCACATTCATCCATACATTCTACGTACATACATCCAGTCTGTTGCCTCCTGACCGAGACGGAACACCAGCATGACAACAGTTTACCCAAAAACATTCAAAAAGTGACCAGACTTCACACTGGCAGGAAAGTCCAACATGTAAGCAAACAGAATCAAACGCCTCCCCCCCCCTCCCCTCCCCCCTCCTCAACACAACATGAACTCACCACACCACAGTGCAGCACAAGCGTGTGCCCAGCATACACAATGGCCAAGTTTCACTAAGGCACAGAGAGTGTGATTCCCTGAGCACACCCATCTCAAAGAGACACGGCCACCAGCACAGGAAAACAGCCACGGAGTGGTGAAGGAGAGGGAAAAAGAGTGTACAACCTGAGGAGTTACTCACGCTTTGGTTGACCATGGCGGCGCTGTGGTGTCCCACCCCATTGACGGCGTTTCCCGAATCCACGCTGATCTTCACATCCTTGTCAGATGCCACATAGGCCACCCGCGACGCATCGATGCGTGATGTCTGAGTTTTGGCGTAATTTGACAACCTGGAAGATATAGACAAGGTTAGTCAGTGCAGAAATAAGCAGCCTTGTTTATCCTAAAATGCTTTTGGTGTACTTTTCCGCAAATGATGGGTGTGCTTTTCATAAAAGATGTGTACAGTTTTCTCAAATTTTGGTAAAAGCGGGGAAAGGAAGTGAGGGGGGATCTTTACCATGACCCCATCGTATAATGCAGGAATTCTTATTTCTGACTTTGCACTAATTAGAGTCAGAGTAAGTTAAATGGCATCTCCCAGGGCTGCCGTCCTGCCTGGCATGATCTGTGATCACTGTCTGAACACTGTCCTCCTTCTCCTTAATTCTCGACAGATTTTGAGTTTTTCACACTTCTTGACTAACAATACCCAAAACTCCTCTGGTTGTTTTCTTGGTAACTATGTTTGTTTAAGTTTGTCCAAGTAAATCACTGCTTCAATGACAAAAAAAATGTGTTTCTAGATGTGATAATTACCATAAAACCATCACTGGTGATCAAAAATCATGGGAAAGAACTGCTGGGAGTAATGAATTTCAAAAACTGTACCAACACCTCCGGACAAATTCTACTTCTCAAGGACTTTCGGTCCTTAAAAATGAGAGCTTAAATCTCACTGACTTTCAAGGACCATCAAACCCTGCTATCCTCCAATCGGCAACATTATTTAAGACAGCACACAGTGAAAAAAAAAAAAAAACCAACAGAAAAACACAACCAAAGAATTTTTCTTCATATTAGCAGCAAAATCAAGTTGCCACAAACAGACTGACTTACCTTGGCCAGCGTGGTCCACACAATATATAACAGCAGTTTTTACAGCAGCCGCGGTGGAAGGGGTTCAAACCTCCTTTGAATTTACCAGTAACCTGCACACACAATGAAAAAATGTCCCACAAAGTCTTTAGAACTCAGAAAAGATTTATGTTGCAATGACCAATAATCGGCCATTTCTGCCATGATAAAAAAAAAAAAAAAAAAAAATAGCTATAAACTTTCACTCCAGAGCATACTCATTTAGTGACACACACACAGAGACACGTGTACAGTTGCATAGGTGCGCACACGTGCGCAAGTGAGCACACACATACACACACACACACACAAACTCACACACAGAAGTTCCACTAATACAGATAGGATGACAAAATTCTGATTCAGGAGCCGGTGGGACAAACAAGCCTACATAAATCATGCTACTGAAAATCCGAACACGTTTGGTTCATAAATCATACTCCCAGTTTCAACACTGTCTCTGCATGCCGTCCGCCATCTCAGCTTGTTTTGAACTTTACCAACCTTAACAGAAAGTTGGGAAATAACCTAATCAGTAACTTTCTGCTACCATGTCCATTGCATTCAGTGTGTTTTACGATAGATCGGCTAACCTAAAGGTTCTGTCCTGAAAAACTAGAAGGGAAAGCACAGACCTCCACTACCGTCAATCAGATCCTGGATCGACCATTTGATCTAGAACCACCCCACAGATCCACACTACCAATCCACTCTCATGAATCACATCACCGATCCATGCTAGTATTACCACTGATCGAAACATTGATCCACAACAGTAATCCACACCACTGACCCACACCACCAATCCACACTACTGATTCACACTGCCAATCTGTATCGGTATTGCCACCGATCGAAACATTCATTCACACCACTAATCCACTGTGTGAATAGGAGTTTGTGTGTGTGTGTGTGTGTGTGTGTGTGTATGGGTGTGGGTGTGTGCGAGCATGTGCGTGTACATGTGGTGTGGGGGGGGAGGGGGGGGGGGTGCGCACATGTGTGCTTGCACTGTGTGCGCATGTACCCACACATGTGCACGCGAGTGTGTGTGTTTGGTAGTTCAGAAAAAAAATGTTCAAATACAGTCATAATAAAAAAAAAAAACCAATAATACAGAGTGTGGACAAGCAATTTTAGGGATGTCAACTGAATTTTTGCATCATGGGAAAGTTTCCTTTTAAGAACTTTTACAGCCTAGGAAGCTATCTTTGATAACATTACCGGTCTGTTGCAGTAAACATTTGCGTTCTTCAAAGGTTAGCCTTTCACCCAATGGTTTGGTCATATGCACAGACCTTGCTAGCCAAGTGTTCCAACTTTTTACGTCATTAGACAAAGGAGGCTGCCGGTGCTGAAAGATCTCTTTTAAGCATCAACTTGAAAAGCCTTTGCTTTGGTGCCCATAAGGTATTAAGTCATCAGAAGCAGAGTGTCACATCTGCTAAATCTAGAGGCCATGTGACAACCAAGACATACCTGTGTGTAGGTAACAAGCAGGGAAAGTTTGGTGCACTGACCTGTTCATTGGTGGTTCTGCCCCTGGACACCAGCATGATGTGGAAGCCGGTCAGTCCAAAGACAGGGATTGCAGTCAGCGCTATGATACACATCACCACTATTCTGCAGCCTGTTAAGGAACAGCTTTCCTTTCTGGATCCATTCTGTTGCTTGTGTGTGTGGGTGGGTGGGTGGGTGGGGTGTGGGTGTGTGTGTGGGGGTGAGTGTGTGGGTGTGGGTGTGGGTGCAAGTGTGTGTGTGTGTGTGTGTGTGTGTGTGTGTGTGTGAGTGTGTGGGTGTGGGTGTCGGTGCGAGTGTGTGTGTGTGTGTGTGAGCATATGTGTGTGTGTGTGTGTGTGTGTGTGTGTGTGTGTGTGTGTGTGTGTGTGTGCGCGCGCGCGCGCGTCTTTTTTGTACAAGCCTAGCATTATGGTGCATGACAAAGCATATAGTGAAAAGCAAGCCACTATGTCCTTTCTAATGGCACATGCTGTTGGAAAGCTGTAGCTCTCAGCATGTTGAACTTTCCATATCACATGTAACAAACTCGATTTTTTCTTTTCAAAAAGCCAAAACTGCAGTGAATTATGGTACGAATGATTTGTACAACAATATGTGCACATACTCAAAGATCTTTGTGTGTGCATGTTTATAACTGGGGGGGAGGGGGGGGGGGTCATGATTATATCCCAGCCAATCAAAAAAGGCTTTGAAACTTGAGCGGGAAAAAAGGTCACATCCTGAAATAGAAACGAACAACAAAAACAAGTAATGGCAGCTAAGAACATTCCATTATTGAGTGTACTTGTCATATATATATATATGAGTGCATGTATGGGCATTTACATTTGTTAAAGATATGAACTAAATGTTACTTCAGTGCTTATGAATGATTAGATCATGCAAATTGCTAATGACTAACAATACAATCATCAAGGATACGTAATGATGGGCCCTGGCTTGGACAGCTGCTGTCGGTGGTCCAGAATGTAGATGATGCTTTGTGCTGAAATGCTCAGCATGTGCAGCGACAATGACATCAATGTCAGGAAGTAGTAGCGGTAGTTGCGCCGCCCCACACAATTGTTGAGCCAAGGGCAATGGTGATCAAAGGTCTGCAAGTTCAGATCTACTGCCGTCAGTAAGAACATGTTTGTCATGTGGCAAGACAATTCTGAATGGTCCGAGCAACGTACGGTTCGTATCATGTGAAGGTCAAACAGTATGCGTATGCTACAGAGAGGAAAAGAGCAAGGGAGCATGGTAAACTGTCGGAGAGAAACAGGCAAGACGCAGCAAAAACCTGGCAGGAGTACCCAATGACCGACACATAACGATGCTATTAACTTGTGGCACATTATGTTAACCTGACACACTTAGTGCATGACTTGTGACATGCATGGCTTGTAACATGCAGGACTTGTAACATGCATGACTTGTAACATTATTCTGTACAATATTCAGTCCCATGAAGGAGCTGTCTTCTGAACAGCACAACTGCCTGTTTTTATCACTGAATTCATGTGCTTCTGTTTCCTGTTGTTTTGTTTTATCAAACGATTCAGTTGTCTTTTTATCATGCTTACTGTCTGGCTCAGTGTTTTGATCAAATAATGAAAGGAAGTGGATACAGCTCCACACAAATCTTGTAGTGTAAGATGCTTTTGTAGGGTGCCCCTCTACTGTGTTACCTCCAAAAGTTCAGCCAATCTGAGCTAGCAAAAAAGCAAGTACCTACAATCTGAGTTTGACATGGTTAAATATATAACCACCAGAAAGATGAAAAGTTTTTAAGTACTGTACAAAACATGATACAAGAGCTTCTGTTGCTCATAGGTTCAAGCATCAAATGACCCACTTCTGGAAAAAATGACGAAAAAATCCTTAAAAAAATGGGGGGAAAAACTCTGAATTACTTCATGTTATGTGGACTTGTGAAGAAAAAAACACACACACACAAAATATGTTATGGACGAAAATTTTAGTTTTCCATCAGCTAGAAATTAAAACAGCCAATTAAAACAGATGATGCCATTTACTTTCAGAACTGATCTCTCTAAAAGTTTCTCAGCTTGCAGTCAACTCACACAGCATCAAACGACCCAACATCAGTTGATCAATGTGCACCTAGTTGGCACAACTCGTCAAATTACTACGCCTCAATTTTAACATATTTGTGCTGATGGGATGAGCATACCAACAACCTAAAGCTGCACAATACACAAGTACAGGTGAATGAAGCTGTGATAGGCTCACCTCGATGCAGTTGTTGCAAACGCTGCAGTGGGAGCATCGAGGGGGGCGGTAAAACTGGCAGGTGGTGCACCACTTCATGCGCACCACCACTCCCTTGATCTCTACATTCTTGTACAGCGGAGCTCTGAAGTCATCGTTCACCTGCTCATCTTCACGGGCTGCAGGTGAACACATGCATGCATGCAAGCGCACACACACACACACACACACACACACACACACAATCATTTTTTAAATATTGTAATATTCTTATTCTGTTTCCTAATAAAGTAATATTTATGCCATTCGGTATATAAATCACAAACAACCTACATCCTTTTCAGAAACACAAGTTATAATCAACAAATTTTTAAAGAGTTACTACAGTAGAACCTTTGTCAACGACCTTTCTATATACTCCCTTCTCACAACAACCACAAAATAATTCTGTGATGGATAACTGCTCTCACACTATCATATTATTTTCCACCTCTGATTGAAGAAGACCATCCCCCACCCCCACCCCCCACCCTTCTTGCGTCCCAGCTACCCTCTGTCATCTACATGGTAATGAGCAACTTTGGAGAGGGCTTGATTGTTAAAAAAATACTTTCCAGCATCAGTTCTCACTTCTACTTCACTTGAACCCCATCTCCCACCCTCACGAAACTTCCAAGAGCATTTCTTATTTCTACCTTCCTTCTACTACTAGTGCACGTGATCTCATGAGACCTATGAGAATGTTGATTTCATTGTATGCAAAACGACATTTTTAATGGCTACTTCTGCCATCTTGAACTGATCTTGGCACAGCACAGTCACTGCAGCAAGAGCACTCAATTGTCTTCAGAAAAAAAAATTTCTTTTTTTACACTGCTTGATTAGGATTCTTGCACAAAGTAAAAAGTGAAAAACAGCTGCCACAAACACAAAAATTTTAGGAGTGGGGAAAGCATAGATACAGACTGTTATGAAATATACCAAATTTTTCAGAGATGCTTAAAGGGTCTGTAAGCATGCATGTAACCACCCAGAAAAAAACGTACAAATAATAAAGACTTGCATGACAGATTGTGGGGTTGATTTATGCTGTTGTCAAAAAAAAAATCCCTGTATGTGAAACACTAGGGCAAAATCTTCTCACAGCAATGATCATGCAAGTGACCAAAGAGGAACAACATAAAAGCATCTGCCCTCAGGCCAAGCGCAACTGACTTGAACATATGTATGCATGTGTTTATGGCAGTCAGTTATATCCCAGTAAAGTCCCTATCTACCGAGACCTACAGTTCTTACATTTTCAGCCTTTCCACAGTTTTCAACTGATCTCAGTTCTTACATTTTCAGCCTTTCCACAGTTTTCAACTAGTCTTTTTTTTTCAGTTTTCATGAACTCCTGTTATGTTCGTCTCCACATATTACTGATTCAAAATGTAAATGATTTAGGTGTTTATTTCAGTTCAAATATGTGTGAGCGTGCGCGCATGTGTGTGTGTGTGTGTGTGTGTGTGTGTGTGTGTGTGTGTGTGTGTGTGTGTGTGTGTGTGCATGTGAATGTGCATACGCACACATGTTGGTGTGCATGCTTGCTTGAATGCATGTTTTAAGCATAACATGCTGGTTCACATGCAGGTGTACATCCATGTAAGTTTTTTTTTTTCCATTTAGTTTGAGGTATAACATAAGATTCTAAAAGCTTTTGCTTGTTTTTTTCATCAACTGTTACTTGAAGAGAGTTCTTTTTTCTGACAAATACATATTACTTGAGATATTATAAAGTGTTTTTTTTTTTTTAAACGAACACCTAGACTATCTCCATGTCTACATCCTCTACACTATCAGCATCACTGGGTGAAAAACATCCATGATAAAGTCACTGGCCGTGACAGAAGAGTTCTCTGATGAACTGTAACAAGCACAGCTTTGCGACCAGGACAAACCATGTACCTCCTGATGGAAGATTTCACCCAAGGTAAAGCTTGGAAAGGGATGGGTACAGCCAGCCTCACTACATCCAAACTATCAGGTTTGAAGCAATGTAATGTATGAATGTACAGCCTGTTGAGATAAAGACAACAGTCACTGGCAAAAATCAACAGACTGTAAAACGATTCAAATACCCTGGCATCATCATCAGTCTGTCTGGGTCAAAGACTGAATTCGATCACAAAATGCACAACTCAAGCAAAACTGGCAAAACTAAAGATAAAAAGCAGTCTGCTTGAGAAACATCATCACTCTCATATATTCAAACTGAAGCTTCTGTAAATACACAAGCAGGCTATTCATCTTCCCATAGGCATGTGAATCAAAAACTCGGACAGCAAAACTGCAAAGATCATCTAAGTACTGAAGCAGTGGATGAGATGCTTCAGAAAAGCAGTCAGCACTTCTTAATTAAGCAGAGAATGTCACAGAATATGGAGTCCGCAGAAGATCAGACAGCATGCAAGCCAGCATTAAGACCTGACCACAGTGATACGATCAGGCAGACTATCCTCAACCATCTACCAAGATACTGAGGAGGGGGGGGGGGGGGGGGGGGATGAGGAGACAGAACAGACAGGGATGAGAGGTGAAGAGACAACACTGCAGAGTGAGCCACGAAATGAAATTTCGCGGCAACCATCAGATCTAGAGACAACTAATGCAGCGTTCATCATTGCAGCACCCCCCAGTCTTAGTGGGCTCCTGGACCAGTGAGTCCACTGACCAGATCTATGCTCAGCACTGAACTTCACATTAACACAAAGGCAGCTCTAGAGAAACAGAATTATAGCCATGATTAAAAGAATGAACACAAATATAATTTTTAACAAATTAACAAAACTGAAAAAAAACAAAATCATATACAGGACCTACAGATCTCTCTACTAACCCTTTGGATAGATGCCAGGATCCATGAAGGTGGTTAGGGTCAGGTTGGTCAGAACAAAAAGCGTCAGAAGCGCGGCACCAACTGGAACGGCGTATGTGTATGTCTCCAACAAGTACCGACATCTACACAGCAACAAACATAAATTTAGAAATGGTCAAAGGTCTCAGAGGGGTAGCTCTCATCTGCAAAACCTAAGTTTGAAAACACAAATATTTGAATGATACTTGAATACTCTATCATATGGATGCACATCCAACAAACAATACTAGTATTTGCAAACAAACGAACAAAATACCTGGAACGGCATACTTTGCTGCATGGGTATGCAACTTCAACATCTGAACAACTAAACAATAACCAAATATCTGTACACAAACTTAAGTACACTGGAATGGTACATGTATCATGGTATGGGTATACATGTGAGCTGTCAAGTACTGACACACAGAAGATACTGGAATCCTGTGCGATGGTTATACTGACTTATACTGGTTAAACTTAAACTTAAAGGCCGTAATGTCATGTATTCGATTCCCATCACAGACATCTATTTGTGGGATTTTTCCAACACAACACACTGCTGCCTGGCATTCAGTAACTACCACCCATCTTTTGGTCTAAGAAAAGAATAAGCGAGACCAAGTCAAAACCTATAGTGGTGTGAACAGCAGGGCATGTGGCCTTAGAATGAGAAGGAACCAGAAGCAATTTCATACTGTCTGCCAGAGATGGAAGACGGTTATACAGGCTTCTAATACTGCCTTACATAAAAAGGTTTGGCTAATCAGGAGCTGATTCATTACCACAACTTTCCAGAGTCTGACATGGTAAGTGATGCCA
>CM065739.1:41791362-41826362 GCA_033310375.1 Conus canariensis
AGTTAGCTGTTGGGCACACAGACGTATTAATTAGTTAGCTGTTGGGCACACTGGGTATTTAGTCAGCTGTTGGACACACGTGGGTATTTAGTTATCTGTTGGGCACACCTGGGTATTTAGTGAGCAATTGGGCACACATTGCTGTTTAGGTAGCTGTTGGGCACACATGAGTATTTAGCTAGCTGTAAGGCACACAGAGTATTTTGTGAGCTGTTGGGCACACATGGGTGTTTAGTTAGCTATTGGGCACACATGGGGTATTTCGTTAGCTATAAGGCACACATGGGTACTTAGTTAGCTGTAAGGCACATAGAGGTATTCAGTGAGCTGTTGGGCACACATGGGTGTTTAGTTAGCTATTGGGCAGCCATGGATAGTTAGTTAGCTGTTGGGCACACATGGGTAGTTAGTTAGCCGTCGGGCACACATGGTGTTTACTTAGATGTTGGGCACACAGAGTTATTTACAAGCTGAGGGGCACTCAGGGGCATTTACATAGCTGTAGAGCACTCAGAGGTAATTACATAGCTGTAGAGCACTCAGAGGTAATTACATAGCTGTAGAGTACTCATAGGTATTTACATAGCTGTAGAGCACACAGAGGTATTTATAGAACTGTAGAGCACACAGAGGTATTCATATACCTGCTGGGCAAACAGAAGTATTTACATAGCTGTTGGGCACACAGAGATACTTATATAGCTGTCTGGCAAACAGGAGTATATATATATATAATATATATATATATATATATATATATATATATATTATTGCTGTTGGGCACACAGGGGTATTTATATAGCTGTTGGGCACACAGAGGTATTTGTATAGCTGTAGGGCACATGTAGGTATCTGTTTAGCTGTAATTGGGCACACACAGATACTTATATAGCTGTCGGGCACAGAGAGGTATTTATATAGCTGTAGCACATGCAGAGGTGTTTACATAGCTGCTGGGCACACAAGAGTACAGTACTTCCTACTTCGAGAGGAAATAATTTTTCTTGTGCTTTTTAATTCACAAAATTTGCACATAAAAATATTATAATGATAAGAAAGAAAAAAAAAACAACGTTCTGCTCGTAAACTTGAATAAAAAATCAAAAGCAGAATTTTGTCTACGATCAATATACAATTTGCACACCTCGAGTGATTGTATTTAATGTGTCGGACACACACACACACGCACGCACGCACGCATGCACGCACACACATACACTCACGTGCGCGCACGCGCGCACTGAGAGAGAGACAGAGACATAGAATACATTTCAATCTCTTTCTGTGTTTCACGACAGAAAAAAAAAAAATCTAAATGAGATTTTTTTTTTTAATCCCGTCTTTGATGGGACATAACTCCGCCTGTTACAGCCCTCTCCCTACCCCCACCCCCATTTCCCCTCGCCTGATCTTCTCCCCGTCCCATCGCTCGCTTCTCCCCTGCCTACGTCCGCCTTGCAGCCCATACCCCCACTACCCTTCCCCATAAGTTCACTCACCCCACAGCCAAGAGTGACACCAGAAAGAGAACCATGGCCAATGGTGTGCGCTGAAATGGAGAAACAAAGAGTTGATTTCAAAGAGGAATATACAGATGAATGTTGAAAAGGGACAACGAAACACCACAAGGGAATTAGTACATTGTTGATCATAAGACTTTGAAGAAATAATCTAATCGACTTACGCTGCAAAAATGCCGTTCCTATATAAATCAGATTTAGAGAAAGATGCATAATCCGTAATCAAATGTTGTTTCTGGGCATTGTAAACATGAAAAGTATCATCATGAATAAGCATTAATCATGCTCGGTGATGTGGTATTTTACACACACACACACACACACACACACACACACACACACACACACACACAGAGGATGACGACAACGACGACGAAGACGACGACGAAGACTTGGACTTCTGAAAATTCGGAAATGAAATGAGCCGAGGAAGAAATAGCACGATAAACAGTAAATAAAACAGTACTCTGTGTTAGGTTTTCTTATGGGAGCAAAAAATACCCCACTTTGTTTACTGTTTTTCTGAAAATTCGTAAAATTCATCCTTTTTAATCTACATGTGAAACGTTGATTTCTGTTTCACAGGCCTATATCAAATATTTAGAAAGTACAATATTTTGAAAATGTCTCCAATCGTAAATATGCGCCGGGATCTATGCGAAAACTAGCCTTAGAAAAATCAAAGTGAGTTGATGAGGAGGGCCTGGGGAGGGGAGGGGGGAGAGAGGGGGGGGGGGGAGGACACTTTCCATGTCTTCGACCAGTTGGTAAGCTCAACTTACAGTTTAGCCCAGGACACACACACACACACACACACAACACACACACACACACACACCAAGAAAATGGGTCCATCAACTTTTCCAATGTGTTTTTAATCAACCGAAAGACCCTGGCCCTAATTGATCCGAACTTCACCCTAGCTCTATCAAACAGGTTTTTTGTTTGTTTGTTTATTTTTTTATATTTTTTTAATTTATTTATTTTTTGATTGTTGTTGGGTTTTTTTTTTCTCCTCTTGACCGTTTTCCATTTTGTGAAAAATTTACTTCAACTTCAAAAACTTTGATTTTGTAAAACGTAAATCGACCATTAAGAAAGAGTGGACTTAATCAATAAAATGTTCAGACAATGAAAATAATTATGCCTGGATCTATCAGCGCCAGGAAAAAGAAGAAATGACCGCTGAAGGGCACCTGAGAGTCATGACCTGGATGCGGCCCGGCCCCCTTAGAGTGTAAGGAGTTCAGGGCCGAAACACTTGTCTGAGGGGGGGAGGTTCTTCTCTGAAGACCTTCTGCTGTCAGGCTGTCCCTTCAGCTTCTTACTACAAGGCTGTGACATGAAGGTATAGCATGTCAGCTTCAGCAGCAAATAAACAACAGCCACCGCAAGCATGAAAGGACAAACATGGAAAATATTTTGAAAACTTACCAAGTCTCCAGATAAAGAACTGATCTCTCTGTGGTTTGCTGCTTTTAGACAAAAACACCGCTTTTTATCAATTATGGTCAGTCTTATCAGTTTTCGGTTTATGCTGCTTTTTATCAGTCATGGTCAGTCTTTATCTTCGGCCTGCCAGATTAATACTGTATGTATGGTCCAACATTATTGTCAAAACAGCGGCTTCGGATATCGACGTGACAAGAAGTGTGTACGGTGTGAAGAGAGGGGTGGAGGGGGGAGGGGGGGGGGGACTTTCATGACAGACTGGAATCCAAAAAACTGCGCGCATCGGTATGCAGTTGAGTGCACATAATCCATGGTACCCGCTTTGGGTCAGAAGCGAATTTTCTCAACGTGAATGTGCTCCAGATTTGAATAATCTATTATTCAAATAAATCAAACAGGCAGCAAAACCTGAGCCGACCTGTCTGGAGCAGGGCTCTGCGCACTCAACAGGATAATCAAAACTCGTTCAGCAAATGCTGTGTGCGTCCCACAACACTGAATAAATAGCCAGAGAGAGAGAGAGAGAGAGAGAGAGAGAGAGAGAGAGGGGGGGGGGGGGAAGAGACAGAGAGAGAGAGAGTTTGTCAATACGAAGTGCCGCGCGTGTGGGTAGGGACCCATGTGACACTACCTTGGTCTTCAGTTTTCAGGTGACCTTCCTAAGACCCGGATGCCAATCCTTTCTTCCCCTCCCCTACTCCTCTTCCTCTGTGTGTGTGTGTGTGTGTGTGTGTGTGTGTGTGTGTGTGTGTGTGTGTGTGTGTGTGTGTGTGTGTGTGTGTGGATGGGGGAGAGGGGAGTGGCAGAGCCATTGGCAGTCATCAGGTAACTTTCATAGAACTCAGGTGCCTCTCTCTCTCTCTCTCTCTCTCTCTCTCTCTCTCTCTCTCTCTGGAAGTTCAAGAACTTGTGTAACAGCAAGACGTGTTGTTGTTGTGCTCATCCCTTTTGTGTTAACAACGGCTGAATGACACAACATACAATCCAAAAATGCTATACCAGACGCAGTGAAGGTTTTAGGCCGGAGGTAACCATCGGTTTCTGAGCCAGGTGTGGACGATTCCTCTGTGTGTGTGTGTGTGTGTGTGTGTGTGTGTGTGTGTGTGTGTGTGTGTGTGTGTGTGTGTGTGTGTGTGTGTGTGTGTGTGTGTGTGTCTGTGAAGAAAAATGTTCAAAGCTCTTTTTTGATCCTAGTATCTGGACCAAGTCGAATATTTTACTTTTATATAAAAAGGGTGACAAAAATAGGTCTATAATGTATCGGGGAATATCATTATGTTATTATCAAATAGAATACATATGAGGTTATCAGAATGGGCGAAACTTAACTGTGCCACACGTGAACTTCTAGCTAGGTTTAGAAAAGATTGTTCAACCATCGATAATTGTTCACCCTAATGGCATCGACACCAAACAAACTGAATATAATTGTAAGCTGTCCGTTACTTTTGTAGACTTTGAAAAAGCCTTTAATTCACCTTTGATAGAGCTGTTGTGGCCAATTCTTGGGAAATATCAAAGTAAAATGGAGACTTTGTCATTGTCTAAAAGTATGTTAAGATGTTAAGACAACAATCAGACGTGGAGTTAAATTTAGGGATATAGTGAAAGCTACGAATGGAGTAAAACTGGGCAGTATTTACCATCCAATATAATTTTCTTTGTTGTAAATGGCCCAGCATTGGAAAAAAAAGAAAAAAGAAAGCAGTAGGCAAGATACTTCATTTGATTCAATAGAATTGTTTATTGTATTATTTGCGGACAATATTGTATGATTATCAGAGGCTCCTATGGTGTTGCAAACTCAGTGGAACACTTTATATTCTGCAGCAAGCAGAAAGCGAATATGGTGAACTCACATATTACAGTTCTGTGAAAAAGGTGGATTCTTTGCAGCATGTGAAAGGTAGTTGATTGGCATTTTATAGATGTCAGTCACCATTGCATGTTAATATCTTGGATTACTTATTTTTTGTAAAGATAAACTAAGCTTTAATAACACTTGCAAAGACCCTATTAGTAGAGCAAAGAGAGTTGCCGTGAATCTCATCATTAATGTGTTTAGGTTTAACAACTGTTCAACATATTTGTAAGATAATTTCATACACAAAATATGGGGTTAAACTTGGGGGGTTGAAAAGCTCGAGATCAAATTGTAAAAATGTAATTATTTGCTATGAAAAACTTTGCACATGTAGACCTGATAACTCCAAATGATTTGATATATGGTGAACTGGGGAGGTATCCAATTTACAAAAATTCATTTATGAAATGCCTGAAATACTGACTGAAAATGGTTCAAATGGATGAATACAGGCTGCCTGCCCAAGCAAGCAGAATACAGTATAAACTGGATTTACGAGGCAAAACCATGGGCAACTGGAATACCTTAGTGTTTGTATGATTATGGATTTAGGCCTACTTTGTATGGAATAATCAGGGAGTTGGCTGCGTAAACAGTTTCCTTTTTTGTTTCAGAGAGAGCGGTTTTTTGTTTTTGTTTTTTGTTTTTTTTTTGTATGTGGCAGGACTGGCACTGCCATATTCAAACAAGTGAGTTTTTCCATGAACGGATGTTTCAAAACGGGCCATTTGCTTTCTTAAATGTGTATGTATAGTTAAAAAAAAAAAGTTTTGATAGAGTTGAAGTGTTTGATATCGATGTTCACTGTCTGAGAGATAATAAACATAAAAGGTTTGAAAATCAGATGTGGCTTTTGTGTGTACTGGCGAGAGAAGATGAATTTCTCTGTGTGTGTGTGTGTGTGTGTGTGTGTGTGTGTGTGTGTGGTGTGTGTGTGTTTCTTTTAAGCGTCCACTGCTTCAAGAAGAAAGTAGAACTATATCCCTTCTGAGAATTTTAACAGACTATTCAGCTCAGTACTAGCCTACTTATGTCAGCAAAGAAAGAAAAATTCGTCGGCAGCCGTGGATTGTTGTTGTTCTTGTTTTAATGGAAAGCAAGAAAAGCTGACTCCACTGTCCCATACTGCAGTACAATTTATCAATGAAGATTTTTGTTGTGGTTGTTGTTGCCCTTTTGTCTTCTTGTAGTCTGTAGACGCTGGAGTGAGCATACCTCAAGACGAACAGTTAGAAGACTCGAGAAGCATGCCAGTCAAACCAGCAATTGAAGGGAGTCCATTTGGCGTTCGTCAGACGTTCTTTATCCACGAGTTTTACCATGCCACTTTGATAATTTTGTGTTCTGGTACATCGTGTGATGCATTTGGCGTTCGTCCGACGTTCTTCATCCACGAGTTTTACCATGCCACTTTGATAATTTTGTGTACTGGTACATCGTGTGATGCATTTGGCGTTCGTCCGACGTTCTTCATCCACGAGTTTTACCATGCCACTGTAATCATTGTGTGTACTGGTGCATCGTGTAATTCATTGGCGTTCGTCCGACGTTCTTCATCCACGAGTTTTACCATGCCACTGTAATCATTGTGTGTACTGGTGCATCGTGTGATGCATTTGGCGTTCGTCCGACGTTCTTCATCCACGAGTTTTAACACGCCACTTTTAATTATTTTGCGTACTGGTGCATCGTGTCTCACTCTTTATCACCATGCATGGGGATGGAAGACAAGACAGGAGGAGACAGGGAGGCGAGAGACGTGAAAACCCGGGCGAAGCCTGGGTCAGTTGCTAGAGAGAGAGAGAGAGAGAGAGAGAGAGAGAGAGAGAGAGAATGTGTGTGTGTGTGTGTGTGTGTGTGTGTGTGTGTGTGTGTGTGTGTGTGTGTGTGTGTGTGTGTGTGTGTGTGTGAGTGTGTGTGTGTGTGTGTAAGGTCAGGTAATGTTGCTTATAGCCCAGCCGACCGCAAAGGTCCATATCAGGGCTGTCACCACGTTAAAATCAACTCACAAGTCATCAAAAAAAAACAAAAACAAAACAAAAAAAAAAAACACTTCACACATCTCTTTAGAAGAAAAAGAAAACACCCGAAGGTGCTGGGGAGGACCCAGAGAAGCACTGTCTTCACCTGCCTTTAGAGCAGTCCTGTACCACCCTTGGAGGCCTGCGCTGTGTTGACGATGGTAACAGGCACGCGCAGGACACTCCATTAAGACATCAAGGGACATAATGCTCCTGAACAGAGGTAAATCAGACTACAGGATGCAGCTCTTAACAGCCTAAAGTACATGCCCCATGGGTGTACCAGCCCGTATTTCATGACTGCAGAGCCCACCGGCGAAAAACCTCCAGCTGCCGAGCACACCCCACAGACCCAACCACCCTGCCCACGGACAGATGAAGACAGTGCCACTCCAGACACAGCCAAGCTTTCGCCATACGGTCTTATGTGCCCTCAAGAGAGAATCCAAAGTTGTAGTCTTTCCCACTGTCAACAGGACTTCCCTGTGTCAGTGGGTCTTTCCTCACCGTCACTGGACCTTTCTCCAGGGTCAGCCTAGTTTAGGCAAAGAAGAAAAAGAAACACCCGAAGGTGCTGGGAGGACCCAGAGAAGCACTGTCTCACCTGCCTTTAGAGCAGTCTGTACCACCCTTGGAGGCCTGCGCTGTGTTGACGATGGGTACAGGCACGCGCAGGACACTCCATTAAGACATCAAGGGACATAACTGCTCCTGAACAGAGGTAAATCAGACTACAGGATGCAGCTCTTAACAGCCTTAAAGTAGCATCCCCATGGTGTACCAGCCCGTATTTCATGACTGCAGAGCCCACCGGCGAAAAACCTCCAGCTGCCGAGCACACCCCACAGACCCAACCACCCCTGCCCACGAACAGATGAAGACAGAAAAAGAAAGCAAGCTTTCCAACCTATGCTCAAGAGAGAATCAAAGACATCTAAAAACGTACCAGAAACTTCGTTAAAAATCTCTCTTCTGTAAAATCTTAAATCAGATGAAAAATGTTAATCTCTCTCAGAAACTCAAAGATCACGTCAGGTGGGACATCTCTGAACAGGGTTTTCATGGACTCTGCTGTAAAGTGTTTATGTCTCACATTGTGCAAGTCCCAACAATCTAAAAGAATATGTTTCACTGTGAGTGGAACATGACATGGAATACACCACGGAGCCTCTTCACCTTTTAAAAAGATAAGAATGGGTATAAGTGTGTGTGTGTGTGTGTGTGTGTGTGTGTGTGTGTGTGTGTGTGTGTGTGTGTGTGTGTGTGTAAGTGCATGTGTGTGTGTGTAAGAAGGAGAGAGAGAGAGAGAGGAGAGAAAGAGAGAGAGAGAGAGAGAGAGAGAGAGAGAGAGAGAGAGAGAGGAGAGAGAGAAGAGAGAATGTGTGTGCATGTGTGTGGTGCGTAAGTGCACGTGTGTGTAAGAGAGAGATAGAGAGAGGAGAGGAGAGGAGAGGAGAGAGAGAGAGAGAGAGAGAGAGAGAGAGAGAGAGGAGAGAGAGAGATTATACACACATACAAAATAGTGGTGCATTTTTTTCTGCTTTAGTTATTCAGACAAGAGGACCCCGGGGTCCAATGGCTGGTGCGTTTGCCTCCTGGGCTGACGGTCGTAAGTTCGAGTCACTTGTGGTGTCGGATTTTTTTTTTCGGCTTGAAAATCCTCTCTGTTCATGCAGCAGTGAATAGGTAGCCTACCTGACTGATTTCATGGAAGATTCAGCAAATACGACGTAAGGAGAGGAATGGGCGCCGCCTTCCATCATGCCGAGCTCTAAACACAGTGGACCTCTGACAATACACTGACCTCACAGCCAATAGGCTATGGACAACTTTAACCTTTTCTTTTTAAACGGCTGTTTGCTTGGCTTTACACACAAGCACGCACAACTCTTACACAATGCCATTTTCAAATCATATCTCACATCGTGTCTACCTCGGTTTAGCATCTCCAGCTGTCTTTTGAAAATGTCAATACTTTTCACCCCGTCGGTAGACCATACTTTTCATCTGACCTTGACGAACTCTGGTACTTCTTTGGAACGGCGAGGGCAGAAATCTGGAAAAGTCGTGACGGCCTTGCTGGACACGGCAGACAACAGAAGCACCAATCAGCAGGCGAATTGCTAACAGAAAAACGGGTTAGTGGTCCATGGAACTTTCCCTTTCTTCCAACCCCCCCCCCCCCCCCCCCTCCCCCCCCCCCCCCTCCCGGGCTAACAGAAGCCATCCGCACGCACGCACATACAAAGACAAACAGAGGGTGTAGTAGGGATGATGGGAGTCAGGTCGAAAGAGGGTGGAGGGGGTGGCGACCTAGTTGACTGCAAGCAAACAACAGAAGACGGACACAAGGAGGACCTAACTCTTCCTCTTCATGTTATTGTCCTTCTTCTTCTTCTCCTTTTCCCCTCTTCCTCCCATTCTCCTTTTTTTTCTTCTCCCTCTACTTTTTATTTTTATTTTAAAAATATCTCTTCTTCCTCTTTCTCTTAAATCCTCATTCTTTCTCCTGCTTCTACTATCTCCTCTTTTCTTCTGCTTTCTCCTCCATTTTCGCCCCTCTACTTCACTTCCTCCGTATTCTCTACTTCCCTCTTCTTAATATGTCATTTTCCTGCCTCCTCCTCCTTCTCTCCCCCCCCCACCCCCCCTTCCCTTTCAAGACTACTTCCTGTTCCTCCCCGTCAGTTCTTTGTCTACTTCCTCCTCCTCCTCGCTCTTTTCTTTTTGTTTCTGCAATCATTCCCCCCCCCCCGGGCCAAATGTTTTCTTCTTCTGCTTTCCTCTCCCCTGTCTTTTCCTCTCCTACTTTTTTCCTCTCTTTATTTTCTTTTCTGCTTTCTTCTCTATTATTTTTTTCCCCTCTGTTTTCTCCTATTCAGTCTTTATTATTCTTCCTTATCCTCATTCTTTTCGTCTTCTACATTCTCCTCATTCTTTTCTTCTTCTGCTTTCTTCTCTTGAAATGCTTTCTTTTCCTGCATCCTCCCCATCAGTCTTTATTCTTCTGCTTCCCCCTTTCTAAGTCTTCTTTCTTCTTCTACTTCTTCCTACTCAACCCTTTTTGTTTGTTTGTTTAAACAGCTTTTTTTCTTCTTCTATTTCTACCTCATCAGCCTTTTCCTCTATCTCCTAGGCCTTTTCCTCTTCAGCTTCTACCCCTGAAGCCTTTTTCTTCTTCTTCCTCCATCTCCTAAGCCTTTTCTCCTTCAGCCTCTACCCCTGAAGCCTTTGTCTTCTCCTACCTCTATCTCCTAAGCCTTTTTTCTCCTACCCCTATCTCCAACGCCTTTTTCTTCTTCAGCCTCTACCCCTTAACTCCTACCTCTATCTCCAACGCCTTTTTCTTCTTCAGCCTCTACCCCTTAAGCCTTTTCCTTCTCCTACCTCTATCTCCTAAGCCTTTTTTCTCTCCTACCTCTATCTCCTAAGCCTTTTTTTCTCTCCTACCTCTATCTCCTAAGCCTTTTTCTTCCTCTAACTCTACCTCCTCTGCTTTTTCTTCTCCTACTTCTACTATTATCACCCTTTTTTCTCCTACCTCATCAGCCTCTTCTTCTCGGACTTCGACCTTCTGAACCTTTGTTTCATTACCCCCTAACTCCTCAGCCTGTTCTTCTACTTTTACTTCATCAGTGTTTTCTTCGTCTGCCTCTCTTATAGCAGCATCTCTTTTCTGTTTTGTTGCTCTGCTTCCGCTTTGTCAGCCTTTTCTTCTTCTACTTCTACCTCCACTACTGCCACTTTGTCAGCCTTTTCTTCTTCTACTCCTACCTCCACTGCCACTTTGTCAGCTTATTCTTCTTCTACTTCTACCTCCACTGCCACTTTGTCAGCCTATTCTTCTACTACTTCTACCTCCACTGCCACTTTGTCAGCCTATTCTTCTACTACTTCTACCTCCACTGCCACTTTGTCAGCCTTTTCTTCTTCTACTTCCACTTTGTCAGCCTATTCTTCTACTACTTCTACCTCCACTGCCACTTTGTCAGCTTATTCTTCTTCTACTTCTACCTCCACTGCCACTTTGTCAGCCTATTCTTCTTCTACTTCTACCTCCACTGCCACTTTGTCAGCTTATTCTTCTTCTACTTCTACTGCCACTTTGACGGCCTATTCTTTTTTCTACTTCTACCTCCACTGCCACTTTGTCAGCCTATTCTTCTTCTACTTCTACCTCCACTGCCACTTTGTCAGCCTATTCTTTTTCTACTTCTACCTCCACTGCCACTTTGTCAGCCTATTCTTCTTCTACTTCTACCTCCACTGCCACTTTGTCAGCTTTTTCTTCTTCTACTTCCAATTTGTCAGCCTATTCTTCTTCTACTTCTACCTCCACTGCCACTTTGTCAGCCTTTTCTTCTTCGACTTCTACTGCCACTTTGTCAGCCTATTCTTCTTCTACTTCTACCTCCACTGCCACTTTGTCAGCCTTTTCTTCTTCGACTTCTACTGCCACTTTGTCAGCCTATTCTTCTTCTACTTCTACCTCCACTGCCACTTTGTCAGCTTTTTCTTCTTCTACTTCTACTGCCACTTTGTCAGCCTATTTTTCTTCGACCTCTACCTCTACTGCCACTTTGTCAGCTTATTCTACTTCCACCTCCACTGCCACTTTGTCAGCCTATTCTACTTCCACCTCCACTGCCACTTTGTCAGCTTATTCTACTTCTACCTCCACTGCCACTTTGTCAGCCTATTCTACTTCCACCTCCACTGCCACTTTGTCAGCCTATTCTTCTTCGACTTCTACCTCCACTGCCACTTTGTCAGCCTATTCTTCTTCGACTTCTACCTCCCAAGAGGTTTCTTCCCCAGGTTTCTCTTCCTCCTCTCTCTCTCTGAAAAACTTTTTTTTTTTAATTCTTCCACTTCTTTCTCTTATTCTTTTTTCTGCCTTCCCTTTCTCCCGAGTTCTTTTTTTCAGTCTACTCTCTTCTCTCCTTTTAAGTCTGCCTCTCAGTCTTTTTCTTTTCCTGGTTCCTTTTCTTCATTTTCTAAACTCTTCCACCTCTACCACCTCAACCTTTTGTTTCTCTGCGTCCACGTCTTTTGAGTTCTGCTACATCTTCTTTATCACCATTTCCTTCTACTTCCACCTCTTCGGATGGGAGGGGATGGTGATGGGGGGAAACCGCAGAACACTTTGGTTTAGTTGAACAAGTGCATACAGTGAAAAACCACAGAAATCAGGGAGTGGTAGGTGGTGTCAGGTGAAGAGGGCGAAAGGCTGGCGAGGGGTACAGACAGCTGTCTTGCAACGTCAAGCAGAAGAATTATTAAAGACATGATGTCCTACGAAGCTATGGCGATTTTCTTTTTGTCTCTTCTCTTTGTTTTCCCTCCAGAGCCTGCTTTTGAGTGCTTTGAAAATTTTTCTTCTTTCAATTTGATTTCAGAATGTGGCTACAGGGTACATGGATGGGATGTAAAGAGAAAAAGCCTGACTGTACCCCTCAATCCATATCCCCCCCCCCCCCCCCCCCCCCCCCTCACACACACTCAGTTTTCTCTCTTCTCCATTCCTGTAGACAGGCATATTTGCTTGATCAGTTGATCACCGATAGGGCGATGATGGTTGAGGGTCAATTATTCCCAGGGGAAATCAGGCATCTTTGAACGCTATCCCAGTGGCTCCATAGTAGTGCAGTGTCTTCTCTGACGGGATGCGTTGTGGCAACTTGATGTTGAATGGCCCCTGTGAACTGCAATGGGATAAATCTGGAAGTGTGCGTGTGTGTGTGTGTGTGTGTGTGTGTGTGTGTGTGTGTGTGCGTGTGTGTGGTGTGTGTGAACTGCAATGAGATAAATCTGGAAGTGGCTGTGTGTGTGTGTGTGTGTGTGTGTGTGTGTGTGTGGTGTGTGTGTATGTGTGCATGTGTGTGTGGGGGGGTATATGTGTGTGTGTGCGAGTGTGTGTGTGTGTGTGCATGTGTGTATATGTGTGTGTGTGTGTGTGTGGGGGGGGGGGGGGGGGTATGTGCATGTGTGTATGTGTATGTCTCTGTGTGTGTGTGTGTATGTATGCGAGTGTATGTGTGTGTGATGTGTGTGTATGTGTGTTTGTGTGTGTGTGTGGTATGTGTTTTGTGTGGTGTGTGTGTGTGGTATGTGTATGTGTTGTGTGTGTGTTGTATGTGTATGTGTTGTGTGTGTGTGTGTATGTGTGAGTGTGCATGCGTGCGCGTATGTGTGAGTACATATGTGTTTGCGTTGAAATGTTTTTCATTTTTAATGCTTAAATAAAAAACTGATTATGAATAACTAAGCAGAATGACTATGTGTGATTGCACTGAAATGTTTTTGATCTTACATGCTTTAAACAAAAATGATTATGAATAACTGAGCAGCATGGCGTATGTACTTAGCACATCCTAGTCAGTTTCCATGTCTGAAGGAATTACTATCTACATAAACAATTTCAAATCGTTGTGCTTTTCTCATACTTACTGTCCAGACAAAATCTACCTCAGAGGTAATTCGAACTCATGATCGTTGGCACAACATGCATACGCTCTCACCATTTGACAAGGTGTCCCTGCTTATCATATCACACATCATTATGAGGAAAGAAAACAAACAGCAACCATCAACTGGTATGTTCTTTTTATTGACAGTAAGAAACTGTTAGTCCCATTCTCCCAATCTAAAACAAAACATTCATCAGCTAAGCCAAATTCTTCATCACTTCGGCAAAAAACACCATCTTATCTGCGATTCTCTAAACCACAAAATGTCAGCAGTAATAAAAAACACATGCTGAAATGACAATTGTGCAATCAACAAAATCACCTGATTTTAGAATAAGGTATGGACAAATCACACTTTTAGAAAATCCAATCTGAAAAGGAAACAAAAGTCTGTGATAAATTCACAACAATTCCACAGCTAATCTGGTGTCGTCTTCATTGAACATAAGTTCTCTGACAATGTATAAATCCACCTCCTCCTCTTCCCCTTCCAATACTCCCTCTCACCCCAACCCCACCTGTTCTGATTCTTCATCTTTTCTTTCATGGATGCTCTGCAGCTTCATACAGGAAAAAAAAAAAAATGAAGACAGCAAAAGAAAAGAGTACCATCTTCAGTTCAATATCACCTAATAAGCAACAATCAATAATGGATGCTTCTAAATTCAAATACTCCTCCAAAAGAAAATGCCAAACACTGCATTTAAAAAAACCACACATTCAAAGCTATAAGAGAAATCTGGTTACCGTATACAAAAGAAACTTCAAAAATAAAACAGAATGACAAACAGCTCATGAGATGCGAATCAAAATTAGAAATATCAATCTGGGACTCCTTCCTCTGACCTCTTTCTTCAAAAAAAAAAAAAAAAACTGGAAGGAGAGAGAGAGAGAGAGAGAGAGAGAGAGAGAGAGAGAGAGAGAGAGAGAATGCAAGACAGAGCGAGAGAGCGAGAGAGAGAGAGAGAGAATGCAAGACAGAGAGAGAAGACCAAGATGTTAATTCATAAAGACCATAACCCTTGATCGCCAACGGGCGAGAATAGGCTGACGGTGTTGGGGGGGGGAAAGAGTTAAGGGAAGAGAGAGTGAGAGCAAGTCCTTGCAACAAAAATAAACCTTACGGAAAATGTGACGTTTAACAGTAAGATAAAATAAACATGTATTGCATTCACATCATTAAAATCAATATCCACCCTCTTTTGATGGATAAAAGCGTCATGATTAACTCGCAGGCATAAAACGTTTCTTTTCGCTTCTTCTTTGCTTTACTAAAAAAAAACAACAGTCATTCATACACTCTCCTTTACCAACGCTTCAAAGTTCATTTCATTCTCACTCTACTATACTGGATGACCGTGTCACGTGTAACGACCATGAAATAACAGATGAACGTCAGAGCGCATGTTCCAGCTGATGTCTGAATCTGCAGACAGAACAGAACAGATGAGTTATCGTTAATGCTGGTAGAATACCTCAGCTGGTATTTCTGATTCATGGACCCTCTAGGAGTTAGTTCTGTTTTAAAACAGTCTTGAAATTCGGAGTTTAATATCATACTCCTTGCTTGTTTATGACAAGCTCTTGTACTAAACACTACACTCGTTATTGCTGGTAGAATATCTCTGCTGGTATTTCTGATTCATGGACCCTCCAGGAGTTAGTTCTGTTAAAAACAGTCTTGAAATTGCCAGTTTTATATCATACTCTCTGTTTGTTTACGACAAACTCTTGTACTAAACACTGCATCCTTGGTTAGGTAAAGCATGATGATTAAAGAAGGTGTGGGAACAGGAAATGAACAGATAAAAAAAACCAACAAAAATGATGGATTGAACCATGATGAACATTTGAGGTAAATCTGTCACACACACACACACACACACACACACACACACACACACACACACACACACCACATACACACCACACACACAACACAACACACACTCAACACACACACACACACACACACACACAACACAACACACACATACTAAATAAAAATAAAACCAAAAGAGTAGTATTGCTCTGGCTGTGAACATCAAACACTACAATGAAGGGAAAGAAATGACTGAGCGTTGAAAGTTGAAACAGGTGACAAGGAGACAGCAAAAACACAACCTCCTTTAGTGCAAGAGCTTGACATGGTGCAATATATGGTGCCAAATAACACGTTTTAGTGTCTTGTACTTTCAGTGGAACTTGTGGTGATTCTACAAATAGTGCTACTGAGGAAGAGTGGATGACAGAACAAATGCTTGAAGATTAGAATATTTCAAATGATGTGACACTTTGATAGTAATTTTCTGAGAATATTTCAAGTCATGTGACACTTTGATAGTAATTTTCTGAGAATATTTCAAATAATGTGACACTTTGATAGTAATTTTCTGAGAATATTTCAAATAATGTGACACTTTGATAGTAGTTTTCTGAGAATATTTCAAATAATGTGACACTTTGATAGTAATTCTCTAAGAATATTTCAAATAATGTGACACTTTGATAGTAATTTTCTAAAGCCGATTTGTATCTCTTTGAATACAGCTGAGTATAAGAGAGAGAGGATATTACATGTATACATGAGAGAGAGAGAGAGAGAGAGAGAGAGAGAGAGAGAGAGAGAGGAAAGAGAGGGAGAGAGACAGAAATCATCATCATCACCAATGTGCTTTGCAACAGGTATAAATATGTCAAAAACAATAAGTGGTACAGACAAATTACCAAACAGACTATACTGCTTGCAATAAGTTTAAGATGCAAGCAACATATTCCCATCATTTAACACATAAAAACATACTTAGGTGCATGGACTACTCGCATAGACCAGTCTTGCATATTAACACAACACTTGCAAAGCACGATTCAATGCACACTGGCTTACACACACACACACACACATACACTTGATCTTTCTCAAAATCTCTCATTCACATCCATGCGCACACACACACACACACACACACACACACACACACACACACAGAGACAAAGACACACACACACACACACTTAGACATAAACACACACACACACCCACACCTGCTCCCAAACTTACAAAAGCATGCATGCTGAGGGTATTTCCCCGATATTTATTTGCACCCTGTTAGTTTCCTACTAGTTTCCTGCTTTCAACATGAAGACAAAAGATTAGTGCCCTCAGCACAGCCTACTCTCACAGGCCTGAAGTATCAACACGAGTCCAACGCACATCATTTGTCAACAGCTGCATCATGTTTGTTCTTATTTTCCGCTGCTTCTCTTTATCTTTTTCTCCTACATGTTCACGTCCTAGAAACAACAGCGATGACGACAACCATGACATAATGTACCTGTGTTGAGGGGACAGTGGCCTCTCACATATGGCCCAACTGTTTGGCCGCCAAGCAGATCGTGCCACCCAAAAGCCCGAAGAAACCGATGTATCCAAATGATCCCCACGTTCGTTTCTTAGGTTCTGCACACCATATCATATACATGAACACATCATATCACATGCACAGACACATCACACTACATACACAGACACATCATATCACATGCACTGACACATCATACTACATACACAGACACACCATATCACATACATGAACACAACATATCACATGCACAGACACATCATACTACATACAGAGACACATCATATCACATGCACAGACACATCATATCACATACACAGACACATCATACAGCATACACAGGTCTGGCATGTCGGCTTCATTATCTGTTCATATTTTGTAGAGCACTGAGCTTTTCATTCATACGTTTTCTTCTCTTTTTTTTTTTAATCTTTCAGATTTTGTCGCATACATTTCAATCTCCACAATAACCAGCCGATGAACAGACAACAGCCCTTCACCAGAACTGTATCAACAGGTCATTGTCAGGTTGTCACCCGTGAGTTCTTACATGTCTGTGTATACTGAACTAAGGTTGGGTTTTGGTGGGGTTTTTTTTCAAGTTTTTAAAGAAAATTTCGTTGCCATAAAAAAGACAAAACAGTTTGAAAAAACAAAACACACACACACACACACCAACAATAAAACAAGATGCAAAGCATATAAACGTACTCCGTTGCACCTCAACACACAGACAACGATGCCTATTATGACAAACACACCACAACACAAACTACAACATGCTGGCAACAACACACACAAACAGCAACGTACACAAGGAACACGCTTTGACTCACCCCCGGAGTAGTACCCTATGGCGTAGACCACACGAGACAGGAGGTAGAGAGTTCCTGCACCAGCCGCCAGTTTCTGCACGTCACAATGTCCAGACCATCTCTTCAGATGTGGACTTTTGTTTATTCTTCAGAGTGTGCCCACACCTCAACAGCTGGTCTTTTGTTTATATCATATTCCAGAGACTTTTTCCCCTTTTACTTGAGAAATAATTTCCAGAAACGCAACATGTCTAATTCTAAGCCAGTATCCCAAATTCAAAACATATCCTTCTGTTTCTAGAGACAGAAAAAATAAACAGCTACAATGCCCAAACAGAAGATGTGTTTTGTTGTACACTTCAGTGTCTAGAAAGCATAAATTTTGTTTGTTTCTTTGATTGTTGTTGGTTTGTTTGTGTGTGTGTGTGTGTGTGTGTGTGTGTGTGTGTGTGTGTGTGTGTGTGTGTGTGTGTTGTGTGTGTGTGTGTGCGTGCGTGTGTTTGTTTTGTTTTGTTTGTTTTTGGCTTAAATCAAATGCAGCTGATCACAAACTCGAAAGATATTTGTCTATATAGATCACATGCAACTGGTGAAAACTCCACAAGTTTTCCTTTTAAATAACATACACATTTCAGAACCTAAAAATTCATTTCTTTGTATACCCCCCAGTTGAGTGTCAAGATGCAAAAAATGCATCTTTTACATAACTGATACAGCACAGAAAAATCAAGACTGTTTTCTTTACCTCACTGATTGAGTCATCAGACAAAATCCTGTTTCTCTGATTTCATGTGAGAAATCATTAGTTGCATGCAAATAGGCAACAACATCAAGACTATAAGTAAAAAGAGACACAAAATGATGTGAAAAGTCATTCTGAAGTAAATGTAATTTAAATGTACAATTACAGATTCCATAAGAAAACACACACACACACTTACACACACACACACACAAAAACAAGCGTTACATGTGCGCGCGCACACACACACACACAACACATTCAAACCACATACACACACAAACACAAACACAAACACCAACACACACACACACAAAAACACTAACACACACACACACACACATACACACACACACACACACACACACACACACACTCACAGGATACTGCAGTCCGCTGATGAACAACAGAGTCAGGAAGCCAGTCTGGCCCTCCAGTCTGTAAAAACATCAGAGACACAGGGCTCACTGCGTCACTCATAACACAACTCCCATAACCGGCGCTACCATCAAGAAACATTCTGATTCTATGTCCACCCCACCACCACCACCCATTCACCAACACCACCATTCCACCTCCACCCCCCTCCCTTCCCATCCTCCACCCACCTTACCCCACCCCCACCCATTCAATGGCTGAACCACCAGTTCGTACAATACCATTTAGTCTGCTTGGCTTTCAAACCACTTTTAATGGATAATCTGTAGCAGAATCTGATAGAAAGCGAATGCCAACAAAGACACATCAGAGCTGAGCAGTACAAAAGACTGGGAGAAAAAAAAAAAAATTTCACATCAACCAAGATTGCCATTTGTTTTCTCAGCTTCAGGAAGCCAATCATGCTTTGAACAATTTATTGATCTTTCGCTGCCAGTTCTAGAAAATTTCCCTGAACCAGTTTTAGACACATTCTGTAAATACATATAAGAATTCTCTTTTTTGTTGTTGTTGTTGTACTCAATTCTCTTACTACAATAAGTGAAATGAAGGAAGGTGGTTGTACTTTGAATTCAGAATGGACTTTCTCATCTTCAAATATCTGTCCCTCCTCAACCTGTTGGTCATACAGCAGCTTTGCTAGAAATGGGGCTTTGCTACACCATTTTTGCCAAAGTGGCAGAGAGAGGGTTAAAGAACACACACACACACACACACACACACATACACACACACACACACACACACACACTGATGCCGCACTGTGGCTGTTGCTCTCCCATGGAGGAGAGGGTGGGGGAACAGATCAAATTTTGTTTGAAGCTATGCCATGCCACACAATAAAATATTCTTCTACGTCTCTAGAGCTGTCAACATCTCTAGGTTCTTTGAACCAGCTCAAAGTATTGAGTGAAAGAGAGAAAAAATCATTTGAAATATAGAAAATTCAAAAACAGCACACACACACACACACACACACACACACACACACACGCACACACATACATACACACTCACGCACACTGGTAGCATAATAACAAGCTAATAATGCAGAATCAGAAGGCATAACTTTTCAGTCAGAATGATTAACAACTTACGTGTTCTGGTGAGCTCTTTGAATGCAGTTGAATTCTTTGCTGCTACTGTACATTTCTGGGTACTGCATGCACACAGACAAACAGACACACACACACACATTAATTAGCACATGTATATACAAAAACTTCATCTATCCTAAATACACCCTAGCTTCCATCAACTCTAGTTTAACCTAAATTTACAGCTGACTGGTTAACCAAGAACAGAAAAGTAAAAAAAAAAAAAAAAAAAAAAAAAAGACAAAACCCCTTACACACCAGCTCCTATGGCGCAGTGGTTAGCATCACATGCCGAGGGTTAGGAAATTAAAGGTTTGAGTCCCATCACAGGTATTAATTTGTTAATTTCTTGGCTCAGCTCCTATCCAGACTACAGAGTGAATCTGGGCTCATCTGAGACACTCGAGGTTCATCTGCTTCATGAATGTGTCTTCGAGAGCACTGCTGAAATTTCAGGACACAGCAGGTATCTGCATCTCTCGGGCCTGGTTGATGCCAGGATATACAATGAAAGGAAATGTAGAGCACAGGCCCGCTATGCAGTCTCAGACCACAGAATCACCTTCAATATCTTTACTGATCACTTCAAAAAAAAAAAAAAAAAACTTCAAATTTTGTGCTCCTTCATGTCCTGCTCTCCTGGGGATCTCATCTTTGGTATCCTCGTCCTATTCTTGCTGATGGTGAGTGTAATTTGTTAAAATGTGGCCAGTATAAAGCACATTCATGAGGATTGCTGTTGAATGGATATGGTGGCACACACCAAACAGGAGCTCATGCTGGCTCTGCAGCAAAGCCATTATTGTCCTCATTGCAGGGCTTGGTAGACTGCATATGTTGGATCAGCACAGGCAAAATGACTCGGCAGCAGGGCAGGGTATCCTCTGTTGGGTTACCTCGTGGTGATCCAATATTGATCGCTCTTTGTTGAAAAACACTGCTGAGAGCTGGAATATGTGGTGTGAGAATGATGCAGTTGAGGGGATACTTATGACGATAAAAGAAAACATTGAAAGGAAAACAAAAAAATCAACCTTAACACACTCTCATTCATACACCCCCTCCCCCTCACACCCCCCCCCCCCCACACACACACACACCCTCACACACCTCCTCTCACACACACACATACACACACCCTCACATACACACACACACACACACTCCCACACACACACACACACACACACGCACACTCACACACCTCCCTGCCAGACACAACCATGCTCATCATCTCTAACCCAAACTCACAGGCACATCGAATCGTTTCCGCGCACGTCCCACGTTTATGGCTAACCACATATTTAGAACGGTGTTCCCCACGCAGCCCACCAGAACGACATAGCCATAACCCTCCGGCAAATCCGAGACAATCTTGGACAATCCCCCCATGTCTGACGCTGATTGATGATTGGCTGGAAATGATTCCACTCCAAATCTGAAAGGTTTGGGAAGAATTAGTGCACATCTTCTACTGATAGATGATGATGATCATGATCCTCCATCACCACAGCAGATGTAATTACTGATGCAGTGATGATTATGATAATACACACACATACACACACAAACACACACTATAGTGGTGATGCGCACAGATACACAAATCACCTATATGTGCATATGCGCACGCATGCGCACACACACACACACACACATAAATTCATGTGCACTCTCTCTCTCTCTCTCTCTCTCTCTATCTCACACACACACATAACTTCTCACACTGAAAGTCAATCCAAAATGAAAACATGCCCACACCATGTCCCATTCTCAAGAATTTCCTTTCTCCCTTTCCCACTGCCTCCCTCCCCATTCCACTCCCTTCCACAGATGAAAGTTGTCTCAATGTTAGGCTCGGTCTTCATAACTGGTGAAGAATATACTGCTGTTTGCGAATGAAATTAATTGTTACAAAAAAAATCAACATCATGAGGTCTGAATCTGGTACAGGGCCGGAATAGCTCAGCTGGTAGAGCACATGACTCATGATCCTGGGGTTATGGGTTTGATTCTCCGCCAAACTGTTTCAACATAGGATTTTTCTGTCAGAGCTAACTTACATTGATTTTGATTCCATTTCTCCAAACGTTCTTAGAATAAGACTAAAGACCAAGGCTCTAAGTGTGAATGCACGCATAAGACCAAGAGCACAAGTTAATTACCATCACCAACATTCAGAAGAGAAGGCTGCCTATGGCCCTTGGTATGGATGACCAGTATTTACATAGCATGCATTCTCAAAGAAAAAAAAAAAGAAAAAAAAATCAATAATACTCAGAGCTAATGAGCAATGAGTCTAAGTGACTTCTGAACGGAATTGGAAACTTCAAAAACCCAGCTACACTACAAATGAAAAAAAAGATGACAGCCCCTCATAGATCAACCAGGGAAATACATGTGAAAGAAAAACTCAGAAAAGAACTTGTGAAAATTGGAAAAAGATAGAGTTATACGACCTATCACAGAATTACGACCTATCACAGAACATACAGACTGGTGCTCCAGCTCTGCATTCTCCACAAAAAAGAAGTATCCCTACGCATTTGCACTGACTCAAAGAAACTAAACAAATCACTAAAGGCATGCCCATGCAAAATTCCAACTTTGGAAGAACTGAATGCAGAATTTGCAGGATCTCAGGAATTCAGAAAACTCGACACAAAAGCTGGTTACTGATCTGTCCACTGGATCCAGAAAGTCAACCCCTCACAACATTCCGAACACTGTTTGGAAGACATTGCTGGATCAGATTACCTTTTGGACTAAACGTATCCCAGGACATTTTCCAGGCCAGAATGGATTATATTTTTGAGGGACTATCTGGAGTTACTAGCATCCATGACGTCTGGGTGCATGGAATAAAAAATGAACAAAAGCACGACCACAATTGCAGAGGATGGTGGCCAACAGCAGACATAGGATACTGCTATTGCAGTGCTAATCCACAAACACCACTAGTTCCAGAGCAACCGATTCAACACAATGAACACTTGCACAAAACATGCTCTGGAAGAACCATTAGAAAACCAGCATGATACCAAGAATAATTACACAATTGATGTGCCAGTTTTTTTGTGTCAATGTTTAAGCGTTAATGCCCAAGTTTAATGGTCAAATCATTAGTTATTTTTCCAAGAGAAAATGGCCTTCTTCAGACTTTTGCAGCACAAGGAAAACTAATCTGCTAATCAAACGAAAGGGAGATGTGGTTGTGAACCTTAGACCAATACTCGATTCTCGAGACGCTTTGCTGTATCATGTTACCAGGATGACCCTCCCAAAACCAAATGCCAATCTACGAACTAGGGCTTCCAGAAATGGGAAGCCTATTGCTTAAGTACAGATCATCATATCATTAGATGCGCGCATACACGTGTGAGTGTATGTGTGTACCATGTGAGCTATCATGCATGTGGGGGCAGTGGGGACTCTGTGTGGTGTGGTGCGGCGTGCGGGCGCGCGCGCGCGCGTGTGTGTGTGTGTGTGTGTGTGTGTGGCGCGTCGTGTGGTGTGTGTGTGTGAGTGTGTGTGTGCGCGCGGGCGTGTGTGTGTGTGTGTGTGTGTGTGTGTGTGTGTGTGTGTGCGTGTGTGTGTGTGTGTGTGAACGCGAACTAAAGATTTCTTGAAATCACACCACATAGACCTGAAACTAATTATCTAATCGGAACATTAAATAACACGTAATCGCACAAAGTCGCATGAGCATTTCTCTCCAAATAATCCTGATGCAAATATTTACGATCATGCAAATGAAAATCCTATTTGTTTTCTAAAAGCCTTTGTCAAACACGAACACCTGCATTGCTCACCTTTCGCACGAGAACAGAGGTCAGATGCGACGGACTTTGTATCCAAGGGAAAGCGCTCAATTCCGCTTCTTCGAGTGAACTCCCTTGCGCGAAATCGAAAGCGAAACAAAAATGTTTTACAGTTTGGTGTCAAGGAGAGCGGATAAAGCCGAGCGTGGCGCTCAACATTTATGGATTAAGAAGCAACCAGTACATCAGCTGCTATATAAACAGTGATACGTCACATGAAATTTTCGTTTTCAAAAGCATGATGTTAAATGTTTGAGCCACGGCTGTGTTTGTAGGAAAAGTCCGGCTGCTAAAAAAAAAAAAAAGAAAAGAAAAAAAAAAAAAAAGGGAGGAGCCTCGAGCCCACAACATCATGGATCAGAAATCAAGTTTCAGTTTCTTCAGTCAAGGATGCGCTGGTGTGTGCGGACTGATCGATATACATGGCATAGGGCTGGTCAGACTGGAGGGGGGTATGGGGGAGGGTGGGGGGAGGGGGGAGTCTGGAATGCCCACTGACACAAACTCCATCCCAACCTCCATCTCCTGAACCAGTTCTGCTATTTACACTCTAACACAGATAATGTTTTTAAAAAATGATGATGATTGAGTTTATCAAAGCATCATTAAGTCCAAAGATTTACAGTATCAAGTTGCAAAATGATCAATTTTTATTATTTTTTTTTACATCTTGAAAGAATAATTGTCCAATATTTACAGGGAAATGAAATATCCATTTTGTTCCTGTAAAAAATAAAGCTCTGTTTGAGATTTTTGAAAACATGAAAGTCCAAAAGCATATTTCATGAAATGGCTCTATCTTACAATGAAACTATTGAGCAAAA
This sequence comes from Conus canariensis, assembly GCA_033310375.1. NCBI lineage: Eukaryota > Metazoa > Mollusca > Gastropoda > Neogastropoda > Conidae > Conus > Conus canariensis. The sequence goes on from CM065739.1 coordinate 41,815,789, forward strand.
ACCATGTGAATATGTTTGGCTCTGTGCAAAACAGATTGAAAGAGATTAAAGTGTAACTGAAATATATATCCCTTGCGTTCATGCAGGTCAGCCAAACTCGCCATGCGCGAAAGGCTGTCCTGGCTGTAAACTCAGAAGGGATAAAAAAAATCATCGCATTGCACGCAAACCCATCATTTTCTTCGCACTTTGCATCACAACGTCCAACACATTATGAGGAATACATATGACTTTATTTTCCTTGCATATTATAAAAACAAGTCTTTGGCATCAACAGCGTACAATGCAGACTCCGGATTAGACTTGTCACGGTAAATACTGGTTGAACAGAGTTATGTATATGATATGATCACGAATCACCCAACCAGGCATGACCAATGATATGTTTCACAAAATTATCAAACAGACAATCTCATTGTATTATACAGAACTGTGTCATTTGGATAATCAAGGATATGTAAGCACGGCATTTCTCTCCTTTTATTTTATTGTCCGTATATTTTCAATAGATAAAAAAAAAGAACCCCATGAACATCGAGTCATACAAACTGTTGCAATGTCAAACAGTACGCACAATTGTACAGATTGTCTCATTTCCTTCTTCTCAACAAGACAAAAATCTAATAATAATTATTGTCATTTATATCAGTTTCTGAATCATCATAAAAAAAAATAAAAGAATATATATCCATCACTAACAACGAACAAGGAAAATTGTTAAGAAACACAACCAGTCATATGTTCTGTCCTCCAAAGCTCTATAACAGTTGAGAAAGATTGTGTATCATGTTAGATGCAACATAGCTGTGTGCCTGTCTCCCCTTGTCTGGTGCTTTGTCATGCATAGCATGATTACATGGGGCGGACAAAGGGAAGGAGAGTGCACTTCTTGGAGTTCCCGACCTGGTATATTTCAATACTATTCTGCAAGAGTGCACTTCTTGGAGTTCCTGACCTGGTACATTTTAATACTATTCTGCAAATGCATCAGGACATTAGCAATCATATTGTTGTAATTACTGGAGTTTTCTTTCAGCATTGTATGAAACGCCAACCCCTTCAGAAATGGGACCGGCCAAAATCTAAATATGCCTGTCTGTTCTGATCACAACTCTCTGATTTTAAAAAAGTGACCTGCATTTATAAAGATCGACTGCTGCTGTTCAACAACAACTTCAACAAGATTATTTTGTAAAATTTTACGTATAAGACACATCACACTGAATCTTTATTTAAAATAAAAAAAGAAAGAGAGAATTACAGAATACGATGTGCTTGTGGTTTGCAGGTAGTCAAAACGCTGATGAATGCAATCCGACTGAAAACTGGCCTAACATGAAACAAACAAAGTACTTATGCCAACATGTTATGGAAAGAATAATTTTTGTTGCATATCATTTAAAATGTTGCAATTCTGATAATTATCCACCTACGTTGCAAGAGGATGCAATTCTGCTTTTTTTCCTTTTCAAATGTAAAAAAGAAAAACATATACACAGAGAAAGAGAGATAATCAACAAAATAACAGACAGACAAACATACACCCATACACACACCAGACTTAAGGCATAAAAACATAATAATACACTTAACCACACTGAATGAATAAATGACAAACAAACTGAACCAAAAAGAAAGAAGAAGAAGAAGGAAGAAAGAAAGAAAAAAGAAATAGTAAGTAGTGCATAATTAAAAAAATCGTTTGTTTTTTAAGATACAGATAACTGAAATAAAATTATGACACTCCCCCCCAAAAAAAACAAACAAACAAATGACCATCATTTTCACACACACACACACACACACACACACACACACACACACACACACACAGAGTGCATATTATGCCTTTGTACAAATGACTGGATACACATCAGGCAAATGTATATGGAATATTTCGGACTGGAGGTAAATGCTTTGCTGGTTAACAATATTAATACATAAAAGCAGAGGCACACAAATGATATGTTTGACTGGTATAGTTAAAATGTACAGATCAATATCTGCTAGTCCTTTGACACATAAAATATACATCCAATTCTAATGTTCAAGGGTAGTTCATAGACAATCTGCTCACAGATATCACTTTTTCACAGACACATATATATTTCAAAAGCAGTCTACAACTTTTTCACAGATGCATAAACATTTCAAATTTCTATGACACTAAAAACCATGGAACACTTGAAAAATAAAGAACATACATTAAGTGCAGAATGCTTAAGATATGGAATAGTTATAAATAACATATGTCACTCCTGATGGACTTCTTCACATCCACACACATAATTAGTTTCTTGTCATTATAAACTCTTTCGTATGACTGCTGCTGACAGTCCAACGTTTCTGTTCATTTGCTGCTTTCATACCTGCTTATCCAAACTTTCACATGGCGGTTTTTGAGAAGGCAGTCTGTAGTTTCAGGATCTGGGTCCCATTCCTATGTACAGGCACTCAACGCTGCCAACCTCTTCCTCATTTCAGGGTACGACATGGGAAATTCATCAGGATAAATGTATCTCTATGTAATTCTTAGCTGCATGAAACATGGCGACACTCATCAAGTCTGCTTAGCAAATTCTGAAATCTAGCAGCCTACCTGGTATGCCTTGCACTTAGCTTTCAAGTGCTAAACGCAAGGGTAGTGTTGGAATAGACCAGCAAAAACTTCTGCTCGTGTAATTTTCTAGGAGTTGGTGGACCTTTTGGTGGGAACAGGTGTTCTAGAGGACAGTACCCTCAGCCAGCCATCGCACAGAACAAGGAGACGTCAGGAAAATCAATAGCCAACTTCAGGATTTCACATCTCCTCACTGGTTACTGGTTACAACGATGCAGGTGACTGGTTGGTAGTTAGGCATGTTTCATAATCTACAGCAATTTAATGATATCCCAAATCATGCATGTTGCCAGTAATATTTGCTTCACCTTGGTGGAGTTTGCTGGAGTTCCCCTATTGGAAAATTGAGAAACTGTGTATCTTCACAAAAATTAAATGAGGCAAACATAGCACAGCAAAGATGTAAAGGGTGACACCTCTGCATCTGCCTACTGCCCAAAATGGTGTATTCCAAAAAGGAAGCACTATATGCTGCTCACATCATAAATCAGAATGCTGCTCCAGGGGGCCGGAATAGCTCAGTTGGTAGAGCGCCGGACTCGTGATCCTAGGGTTGCGGGTTCGAATTTCGGTACAGGGGGATTTTTCCCCCGGAGTTAACACTGATTCGGACTCCATTCCCCATACAGTCCTTCGAATGAGACTATAAACCGAGGCTCCGTGTGTGAACGCACGCACAACATCTTGCACACATGTAAAATCCCATCACAAACTTTCAGAAGAGAAGGCCAGTTTGGCTGTTGGTATGGATGACACGTTACACATAGCATGCACCTTCCCCGAAGATGGAGTATGGCTGCCTTAATGGCGGGATAAAAAATGGTCATACACACAGAACTCCACTGCCTGTCTATACAGGCAGTGTCAGCAGAAGTATCAGCCTGCGTACACAGAAAGAAAAAGAATGCTGCTCCCATTTCCAAACATACACTGTAGCCAACAGAGTGTTTCAAAAAGGTAAGCTTGCACCATACACAACTTACATCACAATTCAAGCTATATCACACTTTTTGTCCTTAGTCCATCTGAAGTGTCTGCCATTTTTTCTTCTTCTTGATTTTTTTTTTTTCTTTCTTTTCCTGGCAATGCTGCAAATGAAATGTTTTTCAACATGACTCATTTAATACAAGGAAACCTTTCTCCCCACCAATCTCGAAGTAAATGAATGATGAATCCCACTATCATGGATGAAACTTCTTGAGTGAAAAGACAGAAAAACAGGACACGATCCTGGACCCACCTTGGTCCTTGACCCATTGTGTGTGTGTGTGTGCGTGTGTGCGTGCGTGCGTGCGTGCGTGCGTGCGTGCGTGCGTGCGTGCGTGCGTGCGTGTGTGTGTGTGTGGGTGTGTGTGTGTGTGTGCTAGAGTGCAGCATGCATGCACACATGTGCATGTGCATGTGTGTGTACATGCTTGCATGTGTGTGTGTGTGTGCGTGTGTGATTTCACTTTCCTGTACCACCTATAAAACCAAGGGCAGGTGTCAAATGTTTTAGTCTGTATTGTGCTCGTGACAGACACAGCTAAACTAATCCTCCCCCACCCCACCCCCCTTCATCCTCCCTTCCCCTCCTCCCAAAAGACATCAACGTTAGACTTGGTTTCAACTCTTTACATAGTCTGCACTCAAAAAAAAAAAAAAAAAAAAATCCAAGACGGAAGCTTTACGAATCACTGAAGTTGATGTTGTCAGTACTTTTGAAGTGCTGCATGACTTTGCACACAAATAGTTCTGTCAGATGAAAAACATCGACTGGATACAAACTTCAACAGCATTTCTTCTTAGCTTTTTTTTTTTTTTTTTGCGCTTTTAAATATCTAAGTTTGATTGCTCTTTTTTTTTCTTTCTTTTTTTTTTTTAACTTACAGAAGTTCCAAGATGAGCGTAACTGACTTTTCTGATTCTGTCTGTAGACAGCAGAGTTTGTTCCATGCAAATTCACATTTAATCCTTTGACCAGATATGAAGGAGAACACAAAACCCATTTGGGTTTTTCTGCATGATCATCATTGCAACCAAAAAAAAAAAAAAAAATCTTGATTTTGGTGTCATTGTCAATACCAAAAACACAGGCCTGCTAAGCTGTTAACATCAATCACATTCCATGACCAGAGCACACTGCTTCAGAAACAAAGAAAACAAAACAAAAAAAAAACAAAATCCAGCAGTAGAACCTTCAGTTTTGACACAGACGGCTATAAAATAGCCTGGGACCACAGTAGTAAAACTTGAGCTGCAAACACTAGTGACTAGCATGCAGCTCAAATCCTGAAATCCACTGAAACACTCGCAGCAAAGTAACTGTTTTGAAAAGAGAAAGAAATGTTCATGAAATAATCAATTCTTTCCTACATCAGGACACACTGCATTCTGGTCAACAGACAACCTTCAGTTCATACAGCCGTTACTCACTCCCTTCTCTTCATGGGCTCGTGTTCCTGTGTCGAATACACACCTAACCTCATCCATAACCTTTTCACAACCATTCTGCTTTATTACACCTGTCTGCTCTCACCAGTTCACTGTCTTTCTGCCCTGTTCTGCCCATGAATGACGTCCACTCCATCTCCATACAGGATATTTGGGAAACTTAGAGCATTAAGATGACCTGTCTGAAGACAGGTGCAGCTGCAAAAAGACAAGTCACAAGCAAAATGCTACAAATTTCAGCCCCCAAAGTTTTTTTAACATTATTGTCAAGAACTACACCCAAGTTCCTGGTCATTTAACATGTGTTTCTCTACAAAAAGAGTATGTTGACAAGGAAAATTGTAAATTACTACTTAAGCGACTGAAAGAGGAGGAATTCTGAGTCTTGTGTCGATCAGTTTACCCTCGCACGCCCTGGCCCAAATAGTCCTGGAAAGCATGCTGCTTGCAAATAATGAACAGGCATTTACTATCACAGAAACGACGGAGCCAGCAATGTAGGAAAAAAGAGTACAGGGAACAAAAAAACAAAAAAAAAAACCCTAAACCAAACAAGCAAACAAACAAACCCCAAGCCGACCGCAACTCTGAAAAAAACAAAAAACAAAAAATGTGATGAGAGGCAAAGCAGGCCGAGAAGAGGAGAGAGGCAGAATTTTCCCTGTGGAGATAAAAGAAAGCAGGCCTAAAGAAAGAGATCTGGAGTCTCAACACATCTGCTGACTGGGCAGATGAGGATGCCGAGAAGAAAGGACAGCGTTGTCCGACAGCTGAGTCAACTGCTTTAGGAAACAGATCAAAAGAAAAAGCCAGTGAACTTGAAAGCCTCTGTAAAATCCCAGTTGTTAAAACACAGCAGGTGCTAACGGCTCACTATGTTTTGTGGAATAAACCAGTGCTCACATTCTTCTGGGTATCTTACACTGTTAAACTGTATGGAGACAAACACACACGGACACAGACACACATAAATGAAACAAAAAATGGTTGTAATATATAACTTAGACATATACTTCCTAGTAAGAAGGAAGTTGCTAAATCTTTTTCCTATTGCACACTGCAATGACCTAAGAATTACAGAGTTTGTGCTCACAAAGGATAGACTGAAACTGTTGGTCTGTACAACCGAGTGACAGAAGGGAAGAGTTCGCTCATGTCCAGTATGACTGCAACATTTATACTGCTCTTGGATACTGTTAAAATAATTGAAATTATCATGAGTTTTAATGGGATGTACGTCTTTCAATCTATCTCCTACAAGTTTTGAAAGTTTGCGAATTTTGGACTGAAAAATCCGTACAAACCTGCAGATGGATTCTGGACTTTCTGTAATCAAGTGACCACAATTGTCAAATAAAAAGATCAACAACACAGACGCAAGCACAAGCACAGCAAACTACATCCACCCTAAATTTTTATACACTTAATGTGATTAAAACTGAATTTTGTTTTTTTAAAATACAGAGGATTCAAAAGTTCAATCAAATTTCTTTTGGAGATCTGAAATATTCAAAGTGATAGTTAACGGAATGTTAGGTTAAAAAAAAAAAATTGGCAGTCAAATGGTTGAGGCAGCACCACATGAGCTGTTTCGCCCCCACTGATGTATAGGACAATTCAGAGCCGATCCAAAATGGACCGTGCATCATCGTAATGACATGCACTAAATGGCCACAGGTGTCCATTTTGAACTGTCCCTGTACGAATGACATCATCAGTCTATCATTAGTGTATGAGTGTGGGCAGCCACCAGTGTCAGCCAGCCTATTTCACAGACTGCCTAACCCCTCAGGTTCACATGCCCCAAGCCCATACACCATGAATCAAATAGCTTGTGTACTCGCTTTTAACATAGCTGTCTCCGCTTTTTAACAGACCCCACCATTCCATGTCTCTATTTTCAACACAGCTCACAGTATCATGTCTTTATCTTAAACGTAGCCCACAGTCTCACGTCTCTATTTCAAACATCTTTTTCTACAACTTTCTTTTCAACACAACCCACAATCCTACATCTTTCTTTTCAACACAACCCACAATCCTACATCTTTCTTTTCAACACAACACACAATCCTACATCCTTCTTTTCAACACAGCCCACAATCCTACATCTTTATTTTATACAACGCCCACAATCCTATGTATTTTCAACACAACCCACAATCCTACATCTTCATTTTATACTAAGCCCACAATCCTACATCTTTCTTTTTAACACAACCCACAATCCTACATCTTTATTTCATACAAAGCCCACAATCCTACATCTTCCTTTTCAACACAACCCACAATCCTACATCTTTATTTCATACAAAGTCCAAAATCCTATGTCTTTTCAACACAGCCCACAATCCTCTGTCTTTATTCTCAACACAACCCACAATCCTATGTCTTTTCAACACAACCCACAATCCTGTTTTTATTTTCAACACAACCCACAATCTTCTGTCTTTATTTTCAATACAGCCCACAACCCTATGTCTTTATTTTCAACACAACCCACAATCCTTTGTCTTTATTTTCAACAAAATCCAGTCTTCTGTCTTTATTTTCAACGCAACCCACAATCCTATGTCTTTATTTTCAACACAACCCACAATCCTACGTCTTTTCAACACAAGCCACAATCCTGTCTTTATTTTCAACACAACCCACAGTCCTATGTCTTTTTTTTTTCAACACAACCCACAATCCTATGTCTTTATTTTCAACACAATCCACAGTCTTCTGTCTTTATTTTCAACGCAACCCACAACCCCATGTCTGTGTTTCCACTACAGCCCCCAGGTCTGTGTCTCTTTTAGTGTGTGGAGATCCAGCACAACCCCCCCCCCCCCCTGTACAATGGACAGGGAAGAACGGAACCAATCCCCCAGGTGACCGTCTTCCTCACTGCTTCCAGTCGACGGGAACCCACTTGGCATTGCGATGCAGCTTGCTCACAGTCTCCTTCAGGAAGTTGTAGGTGGTGGTGAAGTCGTCGTTGACGATGCTGTCGTCGAAGTAGGCACGGTAAACCTTCTCGATGTTGCGACTCTCCTTCACTGCTGCGATGTAGTTCTCCTCCTGTTGATAGGCATGAAGTGGTGTGAAGGAAAGGGGGGGGGGGGGGGGGGGGGGGGGAGGGGGAGTTCTACCGATGGTCTCCATTTTCAGAAAACAGTGATAACAGCAGCAGGAATGCACACAATACAATGACACATGATAAAAACAAATCTTCCACGGCACTTTAGTGGTATTATCCCTACACCGCCTGCTCCCACCTCCCCATCCATAGTCAAACCCTGAATTGTCCTGCTACAACCCTGACACAGGTGTTCCACACGGAGCAATCAATGTTAAGGTCGTCATGAGGCAACCCACCAGAGTGAACACTGCACTACCGCGGAGTCACTTCAGTGGAATTCTGGGGCACCTGTCCTAAGCCTACAAGCAGGACACCCCCTCCTTTGTCTTCTACTGTTGACAGTGACTGCTTAGTTGCAAAACCAGCGCTAGCGACTGTTGTCCTAAGAAGGGTACCTCCACGTCTATCCCACAACAGTACCCATGAGTTTGCATATATCAGCGACCTTGACACTAGCTCACTGACACAGGAAATCAAAACTAAGGTCACCGTGACAGAAGAGCAAGAAGGGTCACAGAGACTTTTTTTGAAGCTGATCAGTGAGGATGGTACTGGTGAAAATGGTGCTATAAAGTGGTATGAGACAAATCTGTACTCTGTGCTTACTTTCACAATATATCCTGGCATCAACTAAGCCCGAGAGGTACAGACATTCAGTCAGGAAATTTGAGCAACACTGTCAGATATGCCTCCATTACCGTGGATAAAACTCAACAATGTGGTTCCAGCTCTCCCTGCTGAGCCCATAGCAAACTCAACTCTGGATAGGAGCCCCATAGGCGTCGAAACTTCCCACAAATAATGGCTCTGATGGGAATCAAACACACAACCTCCCAGCCATGAATTTGTCATACTTAACCACAGTGCCATGGTGGCTGGTTGATCAGTGTTCAGTGATTCCAGACAGAGAATTGGATTCCAGACCCATCAAAGTAAGAGCTACGGGATTTGTCAGCCCCTGCGAACTCCTGTTCCATAGCTTCGAAGTTAAGTAAGCTTTGGGCTCAATGGGAAGAACTGGAACAAAAACCTCCTGACCAACACTACACCTGTCTGTGCTCTCAGGCCTGACCCATCGCTGGGATGTTCTGCGAAAGGAAGCATGGAGCACAGCCCTGCTGAATCACCTCAGACCAAACCAGAACTCCACGGCCGCATCTTCATCCTCTTCACCGACGCTCGTTCATTAAAAACATCTCAAATCCTGTTGCCCTTCATGCAGTGCGTTCTTGGCATCCTTCCTCTTCAAATCTGCACCCTTGTGAGCTCTCGTCCAAGTCTCAGCTATCAGCAAGTTTCCTCCGGACTGTCATTACAAGCACATAGTGGTGACCTCTGCAGGCGAGCAGATACTCATACAGGCCATAAGAATGGGCATTTTAAACTATCAGGGTGGGGTTTAGTAGGTGCATGGTGCATATACTGCATCAGAACAGATGCTGACGTGGCGCAGCAGCAGTGCTGTGTCTCCACTGGTGGGTTGCCTCATGATGATCTTGAACGCACTGCTCCTATGGGCTGTTGTGATTTGAGGCCATGACAGGATGAGGCTGGGTGTAGCTGTGCAAGGTGGTGGCTAATACGAGCAGCATGAAACAACACTGCTGAGAGATCTTGGAAAATGAGACAGATAAAGAAAACCCCAAGACCAAGGTCAGAGGTTTGGTTTTGTTTGTTTGTTTTTTTTCAAACATTGCTTACACTGTCTTACACTATCTAAAACTTGAGATTCAATGACAAATGGAAAAATAATAGGAAACGTTTAAGTAATGCACATATGCAAAGGATCTTTTCTGTCACTAGACCGGACACTCTAAACTACAACAAACCACATACTAAACTACAACAAACCACACACACACACACACACACACACACACACACACACACACACACCACTGGTAAAAACATATATAAATGGAGAAAGAAAAAAAAACCCATCTTCATCCACCTATGTAAGAAAATTGTCTTAAAAGATCACTTTTTTTTTTTTTGAAAGTGATGAATTGCTGGATGAATCTGTAGTGACTCACCTGGAAAAGTTCATGCACCGATGGTTTGGAAGCCTGGAAAATTAGAAACAAATAATATGAGAATCACAGAAACAGAAAACATACAAAACAGACCACATCAAAACTGTGAATTCAGAAACAATCATGCCAATGATTACACTTACAGTTGCTGTTAGCCTGCTCTGTGTTGACATTACGCTTACAGTTGCTGTTAGCCTGCTCTGTGCTGACATGCCCTGCTCGACTACGATGCCAGATTCCTGACTTTTGAGCCACACTAACCAGTCAGCCTCTGTCCAAATTTACTATAAAAGAAAAAAAACAAACAAAACCAGGATCTGTTTGGCCCTTATTTGTTAAGGGACCATGCATTACCACATAA
>CM065739.1:41828862-41883862 GCA_033310375.1 Conus canariensis
CTTCACAGCTGAACTATTGACATGCTTTGAAGAATTGAAAGTAGGCCGTACTGAGGGCATCAATCATTCCACCCTATTTCTCACCCCCAGAATTAACAGATAAACACACACACACACACACACACACACACACACACACACACACACACACACACACACACTCACAAACACACACACACATACACACACAAAATTCAAATTCTTGCAAAGAATACTTCACAAAACACCTAGGAATTTAAAACAACAAAAAAAAAGTTAAATGTAACCCAACAAATTCATAACAAAGGCCACGGGGCAAATAAGACAATGCAGAATGGACTGCTGAAGATCATACTGAACAGTGTCTATCTTTTTACTGCCTTGTCACCACATTACATAAAACTGAGTAATGTGACAACACTGACACTAGTGACAGATTCAAGGCTAGACAACAAGAAGCACTGAATGCCAGGAAACTAACAAGACTCACAGCTATAAGGTTAGACAACGAGAAATACTGAACACTGAAAAAGTGACAAGACTCACAGCTTCTAAGCTAGAGAACGGGAAATACTGAAAACTAGAAAACTGACAAGATTCACAGCTTGTAAGCTAGAGAATGGGAAATACTGAAAACTGGAAAACAGACGAGATTCACAGCTTCTAAGCTAGAGAATGGGAAATACTGAACACAGGAAAAAGGACAAGATTCACAGCTTCAGTGTTAGATAAAAGGAAAATACTGAAAACTGGAAAACTGACAAGACTAACAGCTTCAAGCTGAGAACTGCTCTGTCAGAAAGAAAAAAAAAAAAAATAGACAGCCAGAAGGGTGGGGATCAGTGGGGGTTGGGAAGAAGTCTGCTGAAGGATGAGGACTCAAACATCAAAGAAAGAACAGAGGTGGAGTGAGACTCTTTTGGAAGTGTGAGGTAAAGACGGAGAGGGACTGGAAGGTGAGGAGAAAAGCATGGGGAGACCAAGGCGAGGAAGGAAAGGGTTGAGTGACGACAGGGAGACAGAACATGGACGAGAGCAGACAGGGAACTGGTTCACAAACTAGGAGCAAGACACAGCAGATAAACAGAGAGGTGACGAGTAACAAGAGGCAGGGAGGAGGGAGGGGGATGGAAGAAAAGAAAGAGGTGAACGATGTGGGTGTGGGAGAGAAAAGGGTGGGATGATGAACGAAGGGGAGGAGGGCACAGAGTGGGTAGAGGTCATGGGGTCACTGAAAGAGAATTGGACTTATCAAAAAAAAAATGTGTGAGAGGGGAAAAAAAAGATGTTACCATGCGTTGAAAGGTGAGGGGGTCAGGGGGAGAAGTGTCTCTGTTTCTTTATCATGTTTGTCGTCATGCACTAAGTGTGTGTGTGTGTGTGTGTGTGTGTGTGTGTGTGTGTGTGTGTGTGTGTGTGTGTGTGTGCGAGTGCGCGCATGTGTGTGTGTGTGTGTGTGTGTGTGCACGCGTGTGTGTGTGCTCGTGTGGGATGATTCAAAACCTGTTAGAAGGGATTGAACAGTGTTTCTTTTTGCATAAATTAAAACATTTTAACACCTTTAACTGTGCAACGAATGAATGCATTCACTACATATCTTAAGTCAGTCATTCCGTGCACAAGGCCTTTTCTTGGCAAGTCGCCAAACAAGTCCAGTAAGTTAATTGTCCCCTGCATGACCCCTCCCTAATTTGATGCTTGTCAGCACTACAAGTTCTGTCAGTCATCAGTGGAATTGTTCTTGGCAAGTCGCCAGTCAGCTCCAGGCTGTGTGATGTTTGCCTCAACTCGGTGAAAGTTGTCCATGCAATGAATAAGATGAAGACTGTCAAAATTCACGAATACATAGCAACAAAGAAGAAACTCTAGCAGCGAATTTCTTTGCATTTGTGTGTGGTTGTTATATATATATAATATTAATAGTATATAATAATATAATATCATAATTCTATATTATGTTATATATTATATATATTTATATATATATATATGTGTGTGTTAATAAGGTTTAAAGGCGTATCACAAATTGTCTAGCTGTCGCAGATCACGAGTAAACTAGAAACAAAGAGAGACTAACCTAACAGCTGGGTTTGTCTTATCATTTGTAAATTTTAATCACATTGATTAATATATACTACTTTTGTTAATTTGTTGGATCATGACATGTCGCAGAATACACAAGCTTTGTTTACAGTGTGTCGTGCTTATCTCTTGATGTATCTTTCTTTCTTTCTTTCTGCGTACGCAGGCTGATACTCCTGCAGACACTGCCTGTATAGACAGGCAGTGGAGTTTTGTGTGTATGACCATTTTTCATCCCGCCATTTTTAAGGCAACTATACTCCATCTTCGGGGAAGGTGCATGCTATGTGTAACGTGTCATCCATACCAACGGCCAAACTGGCCTTCTCTTCCGAAAGTTGGTGATGGGATTTTACATGTGTGCAAGATGTTGTGCGTGCGTTCACACACGGAACCTCGGTTTATAAGTCTCATTCAAGGACTGTACGGGGAATGGAGTCAGTTAACTCTGAGGGAAAATCCCCCTGTACGAAATTCAAACCCGCAACCCCAGGATCACAGTTTCGAAAAATTTCAAATATGCAGCTTTCATAACAATGCACTATTATAGAGCCCAGAAATTTCATATAAACAGAATTCAAACGTATATATTACACATCTAACATTGTTTCAGCTTCCTGGGGATGAGTCAGTGCTGTCTAAATGATGTCTAAGCATGCTAGAACATGGTTTTAAAATGGACACAGGAGCACACCTCTGGAGAGTCATCTACAAATGACAGGGCACCTGTCAACAGTTGTCATGGTCTTTTCTTTTTTTCCCTTCTTTCTTTTTCTTTCTGCGTACGCTGGCTGATACTCCTGCGGACACTGCCTATATAGACAGGCAGTGGAGTTTTGTGTGTATGACCGTTTTTTATCCCGCCATTAAGGCAGCCATACTCCATCTTCGGGGAAGTCATGGTCTTTTCATGCTCAATGTTTCTTATCCACTTACAGTGCTCTCTGAAAGTGCTCAAGGGAGATCACCCTTGTGTTGAGGGACTGTTCTGAGTTACACAGACAGGCAGAACTTATGTCCCTTTTATTCTGTGTGTGAGCCCGCTTGAGTGTGTGCATGCATGTGTGGGGTGTGTGTGTGTGTGTGTGTGTGTGTGTGTGTGTGTGTGGTGCGTGGTGGTGCGTGCGTGCGTGCGTGCGTGCGTGGTGCGTGCTGGTGCATGCGTATGTGTGTGTGTTTATGGGGAATCTTAATTTCTGAGGGAACCAGGAAGTTGTCAAGCCAGGTAAGAACGAGCAAAATGAAAATTTCTGCGCCGCAACTGTGCAATGCATGAATGCATGTTCCACACTTCTTAAAGTACCAAGCCACACTCTCTCTTTTTTTTTTTTCATCCTTCCTTCATCCCCTTCCTTCTAGTCTCACTGCACCTTCCCTTCTCTTTCCCTCCACCCCCCCCCCCCATTCCACCACCTCCCCCTCCCCATTGCCTTTCTCTCTGTCTCTCTCTTTCTTACAACACCAAACTCACAAGGGATTGCTGCCTGGAATCTTCGTGGATTTTCTTTGATCAGTTTCTTGATCAGGGACCGCTTGCCTACTTTTCTGGCTCCTACAAGGGCCAGAACTCTGGTGTGGTAGTTGGTGAGAGTTACCTCCTCATACACTTTGATGTCGCAAGCATCAAATTCTGAAACACACACACACACATCCCTTTTCATTTCTAGCTTTTTTCTATCGTTTCCTTTTATTTTTTGTGCTGGTCATAGCATGAGTATAGGTCAAGGGTCAATACGACTCCTATCAAAAAGTTGCTTCTCCCTCCCCCCCCCCCTATAAACTAATCATTGAAAAAATACTTAAATGACAGCCACAAAAGCATTTCTTTTCTTGAACGTTTAGACTCCAATTCCATGAGATGAAAACAAAAAACATCACAAATAGCAAAAACAAAAGAAAACCACATAATGAAGAAAACCTAATGTAAAAACAACAACAGCAACACAAACAACAAACACGCAAAGAAAAACACAACAGTGTTCAAAATTTTCAGGGGCATCTTCAGAAACATCCAAATACACCCCCCTCCTTCGTGCCCAAGTAAGGATTTCCTTGGCTGGCCTTTTGCAAATGGCTGACCTCCGTTCCTAGGTGGAGAACTTTCACCAAAGCACTGATAAGCACATGGAGAAGAGAGATGACAGACAGACAAAAGAGGCACCGTTAACAACCACAGGCGACAACAGACAGACAGACAAAAGATGAACCACTGGTAATAAGACAGATAGAGACAAGACGCAAGGATGGAGGCTAACAGTGACTAAAACTGACCGACTCCGGATGACTGATTACCTGTGTTGTTGTTGGAGTTGTAGTTGATGTGCTTCTTCTTCTTCATCTTCAAACCGCAAACTGTATCCATTGGTGAAAGAAAGGAGAGAAAAAAAGTACCTTACTAAACGATGTTTGACTGTACACAATGTAGGTTTTGTCCTGATAAATCTGATAGCCTGTCTACTGTACTATATCACAAAAAAAAACACTGCTGAATTCATGTGTCCTGTGGAGCAAATACAGTCTTACAGCTCATTATGCTCACTGAATTTTTTTCTTTCTCTCTCCTGCTCATTACACACACACACACCCCCACACATACACACACATACACACACTCACACATATGCACATGCACACACTGAAATCAATGCACATAGAAATTAAAAAGGAGATACATGCATACACATTTAAAATCAACACACAACACACACACACACAGTCATGTACACACACATACTCTCTCTCTCTCTCACACACTCTCTCTCTCTCACACACACACACACAACACACTCACATACACACACACACACTCTCTCTCTCTCTCTCTCACACACACACACACACACACACACACGCACACACACACACACACACACACACACACACACACACACAAACACACAGACAACCACCCACACACCAAGCCCCACTCACAGAGGTTTGTCTCCGTGTTGGTTATGGCTGGCTGCACGAAGGCTCGGCGCTTCTCCTGAAGCGTGCGCGATGGAATCAGACCCACCGGACCGTGACTGTCTGTCACAACCATCGACCTGGCCTGCATGACAGACTCCTCTGATATTATTGAATTTTTTTTTTTGGTCTTGATCCTCTCTCTCTCTCTCTCTCTCTCAACCTTGCTTGTATTGCTGTTGTGTTCAACAAACTGATAAACCGAACAAATGGATGGCAAACTTCAAACTTAGGTGAGTACAGACCCCCACAAGGTAAATTTATCTTGAATCCACTATTTGAGTCAGTTCACCAGTGAATGTTTCCATCAGGGGAAGAAGCTTTGGTACAGATTGAAAAAAAGCTAAATCCCAAGTAGATCTAGTTGCAAAGTGAGACAACTGCAGGTGAAAATCTAAACAAATCTTAAATAAATGTTAGCGAACCGCCCAGAGAAATGTGGACAAACGAGTCACAAGACAAAACACAACGCATTTCGACCTCTTAAGTCTTCTTCAGGTGAGACACAAACGAATAAAATAACAAAAATTCACTTAGCTTTGATCACTTCAGATCGCTTCAGAGTTCAGCGCAAGGAAGAAGGCCAAGTAGGGGAATTAATAGTTGTGCTGATCGGAAGAGTTACTTCCTTTTTTTTTGGAAAAAAAAGACATGAGAAAAGAACAATTTGAAAACCTAAATAGTGGGATAATGGTCACCTTCGCAAAATATCCCACAAATGATGAACCTGGAAATTTTACCCAAAAAAAAAGAAAAAAAAAAGAAGTACAAATCTAGGAATCTTTAAATACTGGGTCCGTTTATGGAAACAGTCACTGATGAGAGGTAAATCAAGCAAAAACGGACAGAATGGTTTTGTTCCTGGTAATCAATTTTGTCAAAAGAAAAATGTACTTCTTCAGAGGGTCTTTAGAGGGAGGTGTGACAGTACTTCTGCAGTCATTCAAATCGCTACTGTCACCATACAAGCTGTCAGCCAGTCCCAAGAACCTGCCATCCCGACAGGAATACTGTCCCTCACCTCCTGATCTCCCTCTCTCTTGCTCTGCCTTCCCCCTTTTCTCCTCTTACCTGCCACCAGTTTTCATCCGCGGTGCTGACCACCTCCAGAATGTCGCCCTCTCTGAATGGCAGCCCCGCCTTCTTGCACGGGATCAGTCGGTCCGTCAGCGGCTCGTAGTTGAAATTGGCACGCACAAAGAACTGGGAAAGCATGAAACGAAACGAAATGAACTCGCAGAAAAGAGAGTTATCTACACAGTGGATGTGAAACATCTCTGCCCTGGGTCACAAGGTGCAGCAGTCCACAGATTACCCAAAGAGAACAATTCACGTCAACAAGTAAAGCAGGAAGTACAACACTGCTGCATACCAAGTAAAACTGAACTGGGAGTTGATTAACTGTGAAATAGATAAGTGCTATCTCTGACTTTACCATTCCTCTGCTAAATATTTCATGTTTGATTCCAAAATTGACATCAATCAGCCATGCTTTCCAGAGCGTTGTCTGTACATACGTTTGTTTTTAAACAGAATGGTTTCCTATCAACCATTTGTAAACCAGTATGACTGACTGATTTCTCTTCCTTTTTTGTTTCATTTTAAAAGAGCATGTGTCTATCAATGACAAAAATCTTATCAGACTTTTACAACTTAATTTCTCTTGGTCATTCAAATACACCAACCTATTCCTTCACAAACATGATGGTACATATAACAGCTATGCCATTGCACTGAATAAAAGAATGTGAAGCAAGGAAAAACATTGCCATCTTCTGCGCAAGGGCCCATTTCATTGGTTAAAGATCACAGCAATGCTGAAGCAAAGTGAGAGCTGAGAACATTGCCATGGCGATCTGACAGTATCAGTATATTGCGCAAGTCATCAGTGATTATATCATTTCACTTGGCGGACATTATCATGAGCTTCTTTACCAGAAAAATAAAACAGCAACATTAAATCAGCACAAATTCAACCAAATTAACAACGATCATGTGAAAATGCAAGGACTGGCTTTCTTTTAGGAAGGGGTGGGGAGGACAATCCTAAAGGTGGCACATTTGTTCCTTCATGATTATTTTTTCTGTGAGAGGTGGTGATATTCATGGTGATTTACACACTGACGTTATGGTAACAGGGGACAGTCTTCCTGGGGATTTACGTGGTGATAGAAGACATCAATTATCATGACTTACATGATGATAATGCCCTGACAGAAGACAATCCATACGATAGTACTGCAGTGAGAGCGGACAATCCTACAAAGACTGACCTGCTCTTTCGTGGTGATATTGTCAAGGAGAAGAGACGTGGTGGTATTGCAGTAAGACGATATGATCTTTATGACACTCTACATGGTGATTATTGTGGTGAGGGTACAATCTTCATAATAATTTACATTGTGATATTGCAGTTTAAAAAAAGGACAATTTTCATGGTTTTTTACAAGGTGATTCTGTGAGGCGACAATTTCCATGATTTACATGGTGGTATTACAGGGAGAAGGGACAATCTTTATGATTTACATGGAAATACTGCACTGAAACGGGCAATTTTCATTATTTACATGGTGATACTGCACTGAAGGGGCAATTTTCATTATTTACATGGTGATACTGCACCAAGGGGGCAATTGTCATTGTTCACATGGTGATACTGCACTGAGAGGGGGCAATTGTCATTTTCACATGGTGATACTGCACTGAGAGGGGGCAATTGTCATTGTTCACATGGTGATACTGCACTGAAGGGGCAATTGTCATTATTCACATGGTGATACTGCACTGAAAGGGGGCAATTGTCATTATTCACATGGTGATACTGCACTGAGGGGGGCAATTGTCATTTTCACATGGTGATACTGCACTGAGAGGGGGCAATTGTCATTATTCACATGGTGATACTGCACTGAGAGGGGCAATTGTCATTATTCACATGGTGATACTGCACTGAGAGGGGGCAATTGTCATTATTCACATGGTGATACTGCACTGAGAGGGGGCAATTGTCATTGTTCACATGGTGATACTGCACTGAGAGGGGCAATTGTCATTATTCACATGGTGATACTGCACTGAGAGGGGGCAATTGTCATTATTCACATGGTGATACTGCACTGAGAGGGGGCAATTGTCATTATTCACATGGTGATACTGCACTGAGAGGGGGCAATTGTCATTATTCACATGGTGATACTGCACTGAGAGGGGCAATTGTCATTATTCACATGGTGATACTGCACTGAGAGGGGGCAATTGTCATTATTCACATGGTGATACTGCACTGAGAGGGGGCAATTGTCATTATTCACATGGTGATACTGCACTGAGAGGGGGCAATTGTCATTATTCACATGGTGATACTGCACTGAGAGGGGGCAATTGTCATTATTCACATGGTGATACTGCACTGAGAGGGGGCAATTGTCATTATTCACATGTGATACTGCACTGAGAGGGGCAATTGTCATTATTCACATGGTGATACTGCACTGAGAGGGGCAATTGTCATTGTTCACATGGTGATACTGCACTGAGAGGGGCAATTGTCATTGTTCACATGGTGATACTGCACTGAGAGGGGGCAATTGTCATTGTTCACATGGTGATACTGCACTGAAGGGGGCAATTGTCATTGTTCACATGGTGATACTGCACTGAGAGGGGGCAATTGTCATTATTCACATGGTGATACTGCACTGAGAGGGGCAATTGTCATTATTCACATGGTGATACTGCACTGAGAGGGGGCAATTGTCATTGTTCACATGGTGATACTGCACTGAGAGGGGGCAATTGTCATTATTCACATGGTGATACTGCACTGAGAGGGGGCAATTGTCATTATTCACATGGTGATACTGCACTGAGAGGGGCAATTGTCATTATTCACATGGTGATACTGCACTGAGAGGGGGCAATTGTCATTATTCACATGGTGATACTGCACTGAGAGGGGGCAATTGTCATTGTTCACATGGTGATACTGCACTGAGAGGGGGCAATTGTCATTATTCACATGGTGATACTGCACTGAGAGGGGGCAATTGTCATTATTCACATGGTGATACTGCACTGAGAGGGGGCAATTGTCATTTTCACATGGTGATACTGCACTGAGAGGGGCATTCAATTACTGATTGCATGAGAGTGCAATTTCATTACATGGTGATACTGCACTGAGAGGGGGCAATTGTCATTATTTACATGATGATACTGCACTGAAAAGGGGACAATTTTCATTATTTACATGGCAATATTGCAGTGAGAGGGGACAATTGTCATTATTTACATGGTGATACTGCACTGAGAGGGGCAATTTTCATTATTTACATGATATACTGCACTGAAAAGGGGACAATTTTCATTATTTACATGGCAATATTGCAGTGAGAGGGGACAATTTTCATTATTTACATGGTGATACTGCACTGAGAGGGGGCAATTTTCATTATTTACATGATGATACTGCACTGAAAAGGGGACAATTTTCATTATTACATGGCAATATTGCAGTGAGAGGGGACAATTTTCATTATTTACATGGTAATACTGCACTGAAAGGGGACAATTTTCATTATTTAGATGGTAATACTGCACTGAAAGGGGACAATTTTCATTATTTACATGGTGAAACTGCACTGAAAGGGGGCAATGTTCTGATTTACACGGTGAACTGCACTGAAAGGGGACAATTTTCATTATTACATGGTGATGTTGCGGTGAGCAGGAACATCTTTGTGATTTACATGTTAATACTGCACTGAAAGGGGGTAATTTTCATTATTCACATGGTGATACTGCACTGAAAGGGGACAATTTTCATTATTTACATGGTGATACTGCACTGAAAGGGGACAATTTTCATTATTTACATGGTGATACTGCACTGAAAGGGGACAAATTTCATGATTTACATGGTGATACTGCACTGAAAGGGGGCAATTTTCATTATTTACATGGTGATACTGCACTGAAAGGGGGTAATTTTCATTATTTACATGGTGATACTGCACTGAAAGGGGGCAATTTTCATTATTTACATGGTGATACTGCACTGAAAGGGGGCAATTTTCATTATTTACAGGGTGATACTGCACTGAAAGGGGCAATTTTCATTATTTACATGGTGATACTGCACTGAAAGGGGACAATTTTCATTATTTACATGGTGATACTGCACTGAAAGGGGACAAATTTCATGATTTACATGGTGATATTGCGGTGAAAGATGACGATCTTCTTGATGACTTTGACGGTGATATGTCATTGAGAAGGTAAAACCTTTATTATTTACATGGTGATATTGCAACGAGAGGGTATAACCTTTATTATTTACATGGTGATATTGCAAACGAGAGGGTACAACCTTTATTATTTACATGGTGATATTGTGGTGAGAGAGGACTTATTTACATGGTGATATTGCAACGAGAGGGTACAACCTTTATTATTTACATGGTGATATTGCAACGAGAGGGTACAACCTTTATTATTTACATGGTGATATTGTGGTGAGAGAGGACAATCTTTACGACGATTTACGTGGTCTCATGATGATGTACACAGTGATAGTGTGGTGCAAGGGAACAATCCCCATAGTGTTTGATCTGTTCTCTCCTGAGAATACTGCAGTGTGAGGTAGCAACCTTCCTGGTGATTTACATGCTGATATTGCCGTGAGATAGGACAGTTTTCGTGGTAATTCACCTGTTCCTTCATAGTGTTACCGTGGTGAGAGGGGACAATCTTCATGGTGATTTATCTATTCTTTCATGGAGATGTTGCGGTGAGAGGGGATTATCTTCATGGTGATTTACCTGTTCTTTCATAGAGATGTTGCGGTGAGAGGGGACGATCTTCATGGTGATTTACCTGTTCTTTCATGGAGATGTTGCGGTGAGAGGGGATTATCTTCATGGTGATTTATCTATTCTTTCATGGAGATGTTGCGTGAGAGGGGATTATCTTCATGGTGATTTATCTATTCTTTCATGGAGATGTTGCGGTGAGAGGGTATTATCTTCATGGTGATTTACCTGTTCTTACATGGTGATGTTGCGGTGAGAGGGTATTATCTTCATGGTGATTTACCTGTATATTGTGCTGAAAGGGGATCATCTTCACGGTGATTTACCTGTATATTGTGGTGAAAGGGGATCATCTTCACGGTGATTTACCTGTATATTGTGCTGAAAGGGGATTGTCTTCACGGTGATTTACCTGTATATTGTGGTGAAAGGGGATTGTCTTCACGGTGATTTACCTGTATATTGTGGTGAAAGGGGATCATCTTCATGGTGATTTACCTGTATATTGTGCTGAAAGGGGATCATCTTCATGGTGATTTACCTGTATATTGTGCTGAAAGGGGATTGTCTTCACGGTGATTTACCTGTATATTGTGGTGAAAGGGGATTATCTTCATGGTGATTTACCTGTATATTGTGGTGAAAGGGGATTATCTTCATGGTGATTTGCATGTTCTTTCATGGAGATGTTGTGGTGAGAGGGGACAACATGATTTACCTATTCTTTCATGGAGATGTTGTGGTGAGAGGGGACAACATGATTTACCTATTCTTTCATGGAGATTTGCGGTGAGAGGGAACAACATGATTTACCTGTTCTTTCATGGAGATGTTGCGGTGAGAGGGGACAACATGATTTACCTATTCTTTCATGGAGATGTTGCGGTGAGAGGGAACAACATGATTTACCTGTTCTTTCATGGAGATGTTGCGGTGAGAGGGACAACATGTTTTACCTATTTCTTTCATGGAGATGTAGTGGTGAGAGGGACAACATGATTTACCTATTCTTTCATGGAGATGTTGTGGTGAGAGGGGACAACATGATTTACCTATTCTTTCATGGAGATGTTGTGGTGAGAGGGGACAACATGTTTTACCTATTCTTTCATGGAGATGTTGTGGTGAGAGGGGACAACATGTTTTACCTATTCTTTCATGGAGATGTTGTGGTGAGAGGGGACAACATGATTTACCTATTCTTTCATGGAGATGTTGCGGTGAGAGGGAACAACATGATTGACCTGTTCTTTCATGGAGATGTTGCGGTGAGAGGGACAACATGTTTTACCTATTCTTTCATGGAGATGTTGGGTGAGAGGGGACAACATGTTTTACCTATTCTTTCATGGAGATGTTGTGGTGAGAGGGGACAACATGATTGACCTGTTCTTTCATGGAGATGTTGTGGTGAGAGGGGACAACATGTTTTACCTATTCTTTCATGGAGATGTTGTGGTGAGAGGGACAACATGATTTACCTATTCTTTCATGGAGATGTTGCGGTGAGAGGGGACAACATGATTTACCTATTCTTTCATGGAGATGTTGCGGTGAGAGGGAACAACATGATTGACCTGTTCTTTCATGGAGATGTTGTGGTGAGAGGGGACAACATGTTTTACCTATTCTTTCATGGAGATGTTGCGGTGAGAGGGGACAACATGATTGACCTGTTCTTTCATGGAGATGTTGTGGTGAGAGGGGACAACATGTTTTACCTATTCTTTCATGGAGATGTTGCGGTGAGAGGGGACAACATGATTTACCTATTCTTTCATGGAGAATGTTGTGGTGAGAGGGAACAACATGTTTTACCTATTCTTTCATGGAGATGTTGTGGTGAGAGGGGACAACATGTTTTACCTATTCTTTCATGGAGATGTTGTGGTGAGAGGGGACAACATGATTTACCTATTCTTTCATGGAGATGTTGTGGTGAGAGGGGACAACATGATTTACCTATTCTTTCATGGAGATGTTGCGGTGAGAGGGGACAACATGATTTACCTATTCTTTCATGGAGATGTTGCGGTGAGAGGGAACAACATGTTTTACCTATTCTTTCATGGAGATGTTGCGGTGAGAGGGAACAACATGATTTACCTGTTCTTTCATGGAGATGTTGTGGTGAGAGGGAACAACATGATTTACCTATTCTTTCATGGAGATGTTGCGGTGAGAGGGAACAACATGATTGACCTGTTCTTTCATGGAGATGTTGCGGTGAGAGGGGGACGATCTTCAAGATGGTCTACCTGTTCTTTCATGAAGATGTTGCAATGAGATGGGGATGATCTTCACGATGATTCACCTGTTCTTTCAAGGAGGTGTTGCGGTATGAGGGGACGATCTTCATCGTGATTTAATCTATTCTTTCATGGAGATGTTGCGGTGAGAGGGGACACAATTTACCTGTTGTTTCATGGAGATGTTGCAGTGTGAGGGACATAATTTACCTGTTGTTTCATGGAGATGTTGCGGTGAGAGGGGACATCATTTACCTGTTCTTTCATGGAGATGTTGCGGTGTGAGGGGACGATCTTCATAGTGTGATTTTACCTTTTCTTTCATGGAGATGTTGCGGTGAGAGGGGACATCATTTACCTATTCTTTCATGGAGATGTTGTGGTGTGAGGGGACATCATTTACCTGTTCTTTCATGGAGATGTTGTGGTGTGAGGGGACATCATTTACCTGTTCTTTCATGGAGATGTTGCGGTGTGAGGGGACGATCTTCATAGTGTGATTTTACCTTTTCTTTCATGGAGATGTTGCGGTGAGAGGGGACATCATTTACCTGTTCTTTCATGGAGATGTTGCGGTGTGAGGGGACGATCTTCATAGTGATTTTACCTTTTCTTTCATGGAGATGTTGCGGTGAGAGGGGACATCATTTACCTGTTCTTTCATGGAGATGTTGCGGTGTGAGGGGACGATCTTCATAGTGTGATTTTACCTTTTCTTTCATGGAGATGTTGCGGTGAGAGGGGACGATCTTCATGGTGATTTTACCTGTTCTTTTATGGAGATGTTGCGGTGAGAGGGGACGACCTTCATGGTGATTTTACCTGTTCTTTTATGGAGATGTTGCGGTGAGAAGGGACATAATTTACCTGTTCTTTTATGGAGATGTTGCGGTGAGAGGGGACATCATTTACCTGTTCTTTCATGGAGATGTTGCGGTGAGAGGGGACGATCTTCATGGTGATTTTACCTGTTCTTTTATGGAGATGTTGCGGTGAGAAGGGACATAATTTACCTGTTCTTTCATGGAGATGTTGCGGTGAGAGGGGACGATCTTCATGGTGACGGAGGTGGCGGCCTCCTTCAGGAGCACCATCATGTCTTCTGGGGTGTACACCTCCGAGCCGTTCACCTCCCGCACCTTGTCCTCCACGTGCAGCAAACCTTCAGGTACACACACACACACACCACACATGGCTCAAACTGCATGTCACGGGAGTAGGTTTTACAGGTGTGTGGAATCAAATGGAAATCATTGGCGCGGACAGCAATCATGGACCGATGGTTAACAACATGGTTGCCAGAACTAAGGTTGTGAGTTGTAGTTCCGTATTTTTGAAAAAAATTTAACCTTGGCTGGCTTCTAGCCAGAACTGTTTGGTGTCATTTGGGTTCAAACTCTGGTGACTGGAACACGGTTCATCTGACTAATTAAAGGAGTTCCGAGTATGCTGCACGAATTTCCAAGCCAACACTGCAGGTGTCTTACCTCCTTGCACTGGATAATGTTTGTTTACACATAAGAAAGGATGCAAAGAGTGCAGACCCCTCATACAGTCCTACCACTCGGCACTGGCTGATGTCTGTGTGCATTAAGGAAGGAAGCACAGAGTGCAGCCTTCTGATAGAGTCTCATACATATGGTCCATACTCAACAAAGCATCACAATGCTGTTGGGAAATTCATTAATCTGATATGATATGAATGACAGAAAATTTAATGAAGATATCAACCTGAGTAGCAGAAATGAGCATATGACTTGTTCACACACATACATAAATATATACACACATTCACACTTGTACAAATACACACACATGCAGGCATTTAGGCCTACTTGCAAAAACATCCACACACTTACTTATAAGGGCACATGCATAAAGACATTCATAAGGACACACACACACACACACACACACACACACACACACACACACACACACACACACCACGCTTATATACACACACACACACACACTTATATGCACACACACAAACTTATATACACACACACATACACACACACACACTTACACACACACACACACACACACACACACACACACACACACACAAACACACACACAAACACACACACACACACACACCTTTCCCACCTTGTCTGTCCGCCAGACTGCCTTGCAGAATGCGAGCGATGACCAGATTGTTTTCTTCATCCAGACTGACTGTAATCCCCTACAGAACAAACAGAGCATCAGTCACCAAACCTAGCTTTACACCCCACACCTCTTGGAACACACAATTCAGGTGCCAACAATTTCCACACAATTCAGGTGCCAGCAAGCCATTTAGAGGCTTCTGTTCCATTCTATAGTGGTGAGCGTGAAAAAAAAAAAATCTTCCTCATATCATTTTTTTTTTTTTTTTAAAGAGGCTTCCAAAGTCATGAAATTCAGACGCAGAATCATTCTTTGGCAATATGTACTGTAACTTTCAGGGGAAGGTACTGATAGCTTTTTTTTTCCATGTCTATCTATTTGTGTTCCGTCTCTCCATGTCAGGGTATATACTGGACCTTACTTTTCAAATTTCTTGCTTTTTACATACTCTCTTATCAGTACAACTGTTCTTACATGCTCTTTCATCGGTACAACTGTTCTTACATACTCTCTCATCAGTACAACTGTACATCAGTACAACTGTTCTTACATACTCTCTCATCAGTACAACTGTTCTCACATACTCTCTCATCAGTGCAACTGTTCTTACATACTCTCTCATCAGTATATCTGTTCTTACCTACTCTCTCATCAGTACAACTGTTCTTACATACTCTCTCATCGTACAACTGTTCTTACATACTCTCTCATCAGTACAACTGTTCTTACATACTTTCTCATCAGTTCAACTCTTTCTGCAAACTGAGATACCCAAACTGGATTTCCTTTCATGCGTTAATTTCATGAGATTTCTCCAAATTATGCATATGGGCAAAACATCACATTTACTGCCAAAATAACAATAATAAGTTTTCACAGATGTCAAAAGAAACAAGCTGACGTATCCCAACCTCCCAAGTTACAGTAAGGATACACTTTGTGCGTGTGTACATAAAAATTTCAATCCAAGGGAAACTACACAAGCCATTCACCTATCATTTTATAATATACAGTTCTTTCCCATAATTCAAAAACACTCATGGGGTTGAAACGATATTCAGTTGCTTTTTCCCCACACAAGATCACAGAACAATGGCAGTTCTCATTTCAGGAGGCAATAGAACCTCATTAACCTCTTCACTGCGCTGCTGACGAACGCGTTCGTCATGATTCAACACTCTGTTTCATCCAGCATGGGACTTAGCAAAATATGATAGCAGTGAAGGGGTTAAAATTTACAACATGCCAGTTTCCTGTTGTCATCAGATGACTATGTAGTGAACATAGAAACAGTTCAGACTGGATGCTATCTGTCCATTCTGATATTTTTTCATGTGGCTTCTTAATGTACTTTTCTTAACGACATCTAAATGATTTTGAAGAATTTTTTTTCATAAAATTTTTTTTTGGGTCAGCGGTCAAAAACTGTGCAGTGATGGCCACCCTCATTGTAGCCTACCGTTTTCCAAATCACAAACATGAAACGTCTAGCTGTCCTAATGGAGACTGCTGAACATGTCTTTTTTTCACGTAGATCTGTTTGTTGCTTTTTTTTTTTCTTCTATTTTCGCTTTGGACAGAACCGTTTGTGGTGGCAGAAACTGAACTCATTCAGGTCTAACACCCCCACCCTCCCCGGCCCTCACGGTGACTGACCAGAGGTTGCTTCCCCTGCTTTGTGATGGTCACCAGTCGATGTTCCTCCTCCACCGCACTGAAAGCTGGGGGGGTGCTGCATACAGCCCCAGTGCCTTGGGCAGGCGGGTGCCGTAGTTCTCCTGGGCCACATCGTCATGAGCGCGGATCAGTGCCTGCCCATCAACATTTGCCTCCCTTGAACATCAGGGACACGTTCAAAACCATCCAATATGTAAAAGTGGCATGCCAACTCGAAAAGGTATGGCCATGGTGTATGCTGACCTTTAGTTCCAAATGGATACCGCCTAAAATCTTAAAATTTGGGGAAAAAAAATATATGCACAGAATTAAAAGAAGTTGGCGAAGATATATACGAATATATCAAAAACAAACATCAAGACAACGTGTTGGTAACTACTGCCAAATAGTAGCTAGAAAATCATCACAACGGAACGAGTGATTTTTAAATTTCCACAACTCGTAAAACATTGACATGAATCAAGGGATCTTTGAATATCCACTGATCTTCAGCATGCATACATACCTATCATTAATGGGTAACAAATAACAATAAGACTGGATTTCGTAAGGAATAATGATAACATCACGCAAAACGAGCCTTTCTGCAGGGTAGAAAGGAAATCGCACATCAAAAGTCATCAGAGATGGCACCACAATGAAGAGACACCGACCTTAATATGAGGGTTTCTAAGGACGTCCCGGAGCTGCTTGGCACGGGTGTGAGTGGGAGCACGTGCAGACATGACATCCAACACATCATCGAACACCTCCCTGGCCTCATCATCCTCCGGGTCTGGCAGCTCGCCTTCTGTCAGGTCATCATACATCTGGGAAACAGGCGACAGACGGTGTGTACCACTATTTCTGTGCTTGATGCATACAGAGCTTTAATTTCATTCAACGCAATAAATTTAGAATGCCTCTCAATAAAAGAAACAAACCCACTAATTCATGATACCTTACACAGATTTTTTTCTTGGGCAATTTTTTCTTTGTCTGTACGATCTTTCTATCCTAACCCTCACACCTCATCACCAGAAAATAAGTGTCTAACCCCCCCCCCCCCCCCCCCCCCCGTGCCAGTTGTAAGATAAGATAAGATAATGTTGCTTATAGCCCAGCCGACCGCAAAGGGCCACATCAGGGCTGTCACCATGTTAAAATCAACTCACAAGTCATTCATTCACACAATTCTTTAAAATACATCGAAAAACCATCCGAAAGTTTGTTAAAAATCTTTCCACTGTAAAATCTCAGATCCGATGAAAAATGTTAATCTCTTTCAAGAACTCAAAGATCGCGTCAGCTGGGACATCTCTGAACAAGGTTTTCATGGAATCTGCCATAAAATGTTTGTGTCTCACATCATGCAATCCCAACACTCTAAAAGAATATGTTTCATTGTGAGTGGCACATGACATGGAATGCACCACGGAGCTTCTTCACTCTTTAAAAGGTATGAATGGGTAAAATACGAATGGCCGGTGTGCAGCCGGCACAGAACTGTTTCTTCTTTAAGACCACCAGATGTAGATGAGAGGAACTCCTTAAGGTTTGGACGGATCTGAAAGAGTTTGTTATCCGTCTGTGTATTCCAATCCTCCTGCCAGAGGTCTCTCACATAATTGTTAATTTTGGGTTTCAGATCTGAGCAGGGGATATATATGTTTGACAGTTTCTCTGTTGTGGCATTCTTGGCTAAACGATCAACCATTTCGTTCCCTCCGATGCCAACATGACCAGGAATCCAAGCCAGAATAATGTTGTAACCATCCGCTTTCAACTTGGTCAAAAGTTCAAAAAAGTGTAAAAGTTCTGGGTGCTGAAGGTTGCGGCCAGCTATGGCCTCCAATGCTGACAGTGAATCTGACAGAACCAGAAAGTCCCTCTTCTTAGATTGTGAGATTATCTTCAATGCCAGAACCAGAGCAGTAAGTTCAGCGGAATAGACAGAAGCATCTGGAGGTATATGTTCTAACAGTATCTGAGAAGGAGCCCCAGGGCAATAGGCTGCACAGGCCACTCCATCCTTAGACTTGAACCGTCAGTGAAGATTTTCTGATAAGATGGAAATTTTGAACAGAGGTCAGCATACAATGCCTTGTATGCCAGAGAGCTGGTAGACTCTTTATGAAAAGCTGCAAGATCAAAACGAATCTCTGGTGTGAAAAAGGTCCACGGAGGCTCATCTGGAAACTTGGAAAAATCAGACACAACTCCTAGGTCTAGACCTGCCTTCCGCGCGTGAGGCTGCATACGAAGACCAAACAGCGGAATACAGTTAGGGTTGTTTTTGAATTTCCTTTGGAACTGAGGGTCAAAGACACAGTCATAGGCAGGATTTTCCGGTTCGAGAACAGTCTGATATAGTAATTCAAAGACAGTTTCAGCCTGTGGTTGGACAGTGAGGGTTCACCTGCCTCTGCATACAAGCTGTACACAGGGGTGGTGCGGAATGCTCCAAGACAGAGACGAAGCCCTTGATGGTGGATAGGGTCCAAGAGTTTTAGGTAAGACGGTCTTGCAGAGCCGTACACAGCAAAACCATAGTCCAGTTTGAAACGGACCAAGGCTCTGTAGAGGTGCAGCAAAGTTTTCTTATCAGCGCCCCAGTCAGTGTGCGCTACGACCCGCAGAATATTCAGAGCTTTCTGGCAAGAAGTTTTGAGGTTTTTAATGTGGCTGAGAAAGTTAAGTTTCTGGTCAAAAATAACTCCTAGGAATTTGGCCTCTTTGACAGCTGGAATGGGAGATTTCCCTATTTGAATTACAGGATCTGGAAAAAACTGACAGAAATTATGGAAGTGAATGCACTGTGTCTTTGTAGGAGAAAAAGTGAAGCCGTTTTCATCCGCCCACTGATGAATTTTATCCACACAAAGCTGGAGTCTGCGCTGGATACTCGGGTACAGGCTTCCAGTTGCATAGACAGCAAAATCATCCACAAACAATGAGCAGTCTGAACCCTGTGGAACTGACTTGACAATGTTGTTAATCTTGATGCTAAAGAGGGCAGGAGACAGTATGCTCCCTTGTGGAACACCCAACTCCTGCTCATGAACATCAGAGTGAGTAGTGCCAACCCGGACCTGAAACTGTCGTTCTGCCAAAAAATTTTGAATGAAAATGAAGATGACCCGAAAACCAAGATCATGGAGATCATGAAGTATCCCAGACTCCAGGTGGTATCGTAGGCCTTCTCTAAGTTGAAGAAAATTGCCACTGCATGCTGTTTGTTCAGAAAGGCGTTCCGAAGCATAGATTCCAGATGGATTAAATGGTCAACTGTAGTCCGATGTTTGCGGAAACCACACTGTTCTTTCGCCACAAGGCCGTCGGTTTCGAGTTTCCACATGAGTCTAGCATTGACCGTTTTCTCCATCAATTTACAGACACAGCTCGTCAAAGCTATGGGACGGTAGTTTGATGGGTTAGAAAGATCTTTTCCAGGTTTGGGAATAGGAATGATGAGGGCTTCTCGCCAAGAAGGTGGAAAGAATCCAGTAGTCCATACATGGTTGTATACATGTAGCAGGATGTGCAGACCTTGTTGCGGAAGATGTTTCAAAAGTTTATAATGGATTTAATCTATACCCGGAGAGGAATCGCTGCAGGAAAGTAAGGCGGATTTCAATTCGTTTAAAGTGAAAGGAAGATTGTAGTCTTCCATGTTGTCTGACGAAAAGTTGCAGGTGATTTTTCTTTAAGGGCTTTGTTTTTGACAAAACTGGCTGATTTGTTAGAAGAGGAGGAATTCTTTTCAATGGTTGAAGCAAGCAGATTAGCAACTGCTTTTTTCTCTGTTATTAAAGAGTCAGAAAACTTGAGATGGTTCACAGTGGGACAGGTGTTCTTCCCTTTAATTTTCTTGATGATTTTCCACACTTTTTTCTTTGATGTTTTGGATGTGAGACTTGAGAAAAACTGTCTCCAAGATAAACGTTTACTGGTCTTATATATGTGTTTGGATTTGGCCCTCAGTTTCTGATGTGCTCGGACATTGGGCATCGAAGGTCTGCAAGAGACCTGACATTGAGCTCTTTTGCGGGTTTTGTTAATCTCCTTGCATTCAGAGTTGAACCAAGGAACTTTAACATCCTCATCCACAATGGATACAGTCTTGCAATAGAATATTAGGGGACTGTCTTCCAATTTCGAAGAATTACAGCTTTTGTGCCGTGAAGCTAGGCCGATGCTAGTTTCACTGCAAGAAACTCTTCTGAAGTCTGACAAAACTTTCTCACTTTCTGGCTACAGCTTTCTAAATCAACCTGCTCAATCTGTTGAACATGGTGTTTCTGGTGGAGTAGCTTTATTCATCCACAACTCTGTGCTGTACAGCCCAGTTGCTCTGCATACTCCGCTTCAGGCAGTGGCAGCTTGGGTTACTCTTCACAAAACAGTTACTGTCTGTAGCTTGTATCTATCTCCAAATATCTGCGTCACCAAACAGGACCTCATTTCGCTCTTGGAGCAGCTTCCCAGACCCTTCCAGCTGTTGGGGGATCTGAATGGCCACTCTCCTCTATGATGTTAAATTATCATCCATGTCTACGTCCTCTTCCTCTTCGTCATACAGAGCGCCAAATGTATTTTGCAGTTTCAGCTCTGCTTTTTTCAGTCTGTCTGGCGGAATTTGAGGTTTCTTCTTCCCTGGAGGGGAAGAACCAATGGTTTTGATGGCATTGATGGAGGCTTTCCCCTGCACTCCACCAACGCCACTTTGCCTGAGGCCACTGTCGGGGCTCCTCCCTTGGGCGGTGGTCTCGGCTTGGGGGCCGTCTCGGGGCGACCCCCTTGCTGGGCAGCCCGCACAACTGCAGGCTTAGTGGATGCACTGGAAGTGCATCCTTTGGTGGGTTTAAGGCCCCCACCAACGGCCATTTTCTCTTGCGATGTTCTTGAAGTCGGAAGACATTTCAGAGGTTCAAGACCACATGGGTCTGTCTGAATGCCTACTTCTACCTGAGGTACTCTGAGTGATTTTTTGACCACTGTCGAGAAAAGGAGCGGGGTTCCCTTCTGCTCCTGCACCAGCTTTTTTGCTTCGAAGAACGAAATCTTTTTTTCTGTTTTAACTCGCTGGATTTCGCTTTCGATTCACCAAACAGGGCAGTCTCTTGAAAAAGAAGGGTGGTCACCATCGCAGTTCACGCATTTCGCGGATTCACATCCACCATCATGAATTGCTTTGCTGCAGGTGGCACACACCTCCTCTCCCGGGCATCTCTCTTTGACATGTCCAAAGCGTTGACATTTGAAGCACCTCAGTGGGGACGGCACATACAGGGCTACTTTCACTCTCAGGTACCCCACCTTTATGGACTCTGGAAGAGTCGGTTTAGCAAAGGTGAGGAACAGAGTGTTGGTGGGCTTCCTCTTCGCACCTTTCCGAAAAGTTGCCCTCCTGACCTCGACCAATCCTTGGTCAGCCAACTCAGCCTTTATCTCTCCCTCAGATATCCCAAACAACTCTCGGCAATGGATGACACCTTTCAAGCAGTTGAGACTTTTGTGCGGGGACACCTGGATCGGGTAATTTACAAGACTTTCGGATCTCAATAAGTTCTCCGAGTGGACTTTTCAGTCGACCTGCACCAGCAAGGAACCATCCCTCAACCTCTTCACTGATTTCGGCTCTGTGCCTGCAAGACCTTTCAGCCCCTTTGCAACAGCAAAAGGACTCAACTTAGTAATGGGTTGTTCGCTATCCGCCAACTGGATAATCAGCCAAGAGGGCCATGCACCTATCCTATTCCGGACTTCAGTGTCCGAATCAGAATCCGTATCCCTGGAAGGGTCGGAACCCAGTTTTCTTCTTTTTCCTGTTTTTGTGTTTACTGAGGCCATGAAGGTTTTAAATACCGGCAGAGATAAACGGTCACCCCAGGAGAGCTGCCGTGCTGGGGAAGGGACAATGGATGGCCATAGTATGGCATCCGTGAGCCTGGTACCGTCCCGCATGAAAACCAGACAGTGCACCGTAGCGACTGAATTGGGATCAGCCACTCAGCCCCTCGCCAGGTAACTGTAACTTGGGCTTCCCCGCTGCTTACAGCAGCGACTCAAGTATCAGAGAAAAAAAGAGTGTGAAACAGAAGGCTTGAAGGGGAGACGAAGAAAGGAAAGATCCGTTAAGAAAGGCAGAAAACAGAATAGGAAAAAGGTGGGTTACTATAGGTGGGTTACTATTTGTCTGGGCCCTCACTCCTAACCTTTCTGACATGGGAGACCCTACCAGGAGCATCAATTCCTACCACGTAATGCTTGGCCAGTCAGCAACTTTTTTTTTTTTTGCTGTCCCAACCTCTGCGTCACCTCAGAGGCAGTGCACCCACGCTGCTCATTCCGACACCCCGCCCACAGCCACAGCTCGGTCGGACCCGTCGCAGCCCCGGCACAGGCAATCCACAGGGAGCAGTCAGTTTCAAGTCGTCAAGAGGCAACCCACAGGAGGAGACACTGCACTGCTGCCGAGTCACTTCGGTGGTGTTCAGTGGCGCCTGTTCTGATCTAACATATGCAGGACACCACCTACTAAGCCTCCTACTGACGACAATAATTGCTTAGTCGCGGAGCCGGCGTGAGTGAGCTCTCCCTCTGGAGGGCGCCACCACGTCTGTCCAACGACAGCCCCCATGGACTCGCCGATATCGGTGACCCCGACGGAACCAAACCAAGGCCATAGACGTGGAGAGGACATCGAAACTGAGGTCACCATGAGAGCAGGGCATGAAGGGCCACAGAACTTGAGACATTTTTTTTAATGCTGATCAATGAGAATGAGGATGATTCAGATGATGCTACGGATTTCCATTTCGGTCTGAGACTACATGACAGGGCTGTACTCTACGCTTCCTTTCATAATATATCCCGGATACAGGATACAGGCACCTGCAGTGTTGGTCAGGAAATTTGAGCAACACTCTCAGAAACGCATCCATTAAGTGGATGAAACTCGACTGTGTGGTCCCAGTCTTCCCAACTGAGTCCGCAGCAAACTCAACTCTGGGTAGGAGCCGGTCGGGGCAGAAAAACCCACATGACTCTGATGGGATTCGAACCCACGACCTCCCAGCCGGGAGTCCGCGACGCTAACCACTTCGCCACGGTGGCTGGTCAGTCAGCAACTTGGCTATACAGGCCTAGAAGCGTTCACAACAACTAACCATCTAGTCGACTATTGATGCCCCCATCAGCAAAGCCTAGAAGATCACTGGACCACGCAAGCCCTCCGACCACGGCAAGGTTGCAACCCCCGGAGGGTGCCAGCTGTAGGCATGACAGTTTTTGTTTACTGTCGACAATCCTCACACCATTTACAATCCCTTTTTCTTTCCAGTCAAAGTTATACGAAGGTGACAACATGGACTCACCTTTCCCACAAAGATGAGTCAATAGTCAACATTTTCGAATTATGCAAAGTAATAAATCCATAGCTTTACACATTCCATTTGACTGTACAGTTATTTGTTGAAATACTACTACTACTACTACTATGTGATTTATTCTATTTTACACAGCCATGTGGGTAAGACATCTGTCTAAAAAGGCAACGCCTTGAGACACCCAGAAGTTGCTGGTTCAAATCTCAGTAGCATCAGGAAAAAAATCTGACAGCAGAAGGCCATCTAGGAGTCATGATCAGGACACGGTCTGGCACCCTTACAGTGTAAGGAGTTCAAAGCCATTACACTTGCCTAATGAGGGTTTCTTCTTTGAAGACCTTATGCTGTCAAGCCCTCAACAGAGTTCCACCCCTTTAATAAAAACTACAATAACAACAAGTACGCAACCAGATGCACACAACAAGAGACGATTACACCAAATCTCGTGTATCGTAAGCACAACAAAAATATCATCTGACTTTTTTTTACTTCCCATTTTCAGCCTTTGATTTCTTAATCCCTGCAGAGGCAGACCGGAGGATTTCAAACCAGACCTCAACTAGCCTTTCAGACCTCTACTAGCCTTTCAGACCTCTACTAGCCTTTCAGACCTCTACTAGCCTTTCAGACCTCTACTAGCCTGTCATGTCATTACCTCAAGCAGTACCTCCAGTGATGGTTCATCGAAGAAGTCTTGCAAGAAGTCAGCCTCAGCTTCCGAAGCCCCGACCTCTTCAAAGATGTCGATGTTGTCCTGAATCGTCTCCAAGGCCCCTGTCAAAAACAACCTGACATACACCTGAGTTGTACAAAGTGACCCACCCACAGTTCCTCCACCCTCAACCACTGTCCCCCACCAAACAAAAAAGCAGATATACCTCATACAGTGCTGGGAAAAACCGAGAAACAAATCCACACACTTGATTTTTCTCTAGTGACAAGTTTCCCACACATTTTTGTAATGAAGACCAGGTTTCTTTCAGGGATCTCAAAAGGACTTTACAAGGTTTTTCTTTTTTTATCTTTTCATCGCTTTGTTATCCCATGTGTCCATCCACTGCCATTATTCCCATGCCAGTCTTTCCCAATTCCCCATATCCTACCACACTCAAGTACTGGCAGTCCCCAGGGTGGCAAGAAATATCAAATCATTGTGAGAAAACCCACCAGAGGAGACACTGCACTATTGACGAATCACTTTGGTATTGTTCTGTGGTGCCTGTTCTGATTAAATGTGCAAAGTGTGGACACCACCTATTGAGCCCCCTACAGATGACAATGGCTTAACCCTTTTGCATTTGCATTTTCAAGCCCAAAACTGCTCCTAGTATTCGCATTTTTTTTTAGAAATAGTGGAATGCGGTCAGTTCATGACCTTAGTCTTTTGAATGAATCGTTTCCTACATCCTATACTACTGCTAAGATTTCACCGGACACCTCTCAGGAATGCCTAGTCATTTTGGCCAGCCTTGACTTCAAACAAGATCGCAGTGCGAGGGAAAGTAACGTGGCACGTGCGGCCAGCTGTGGCCGTAACGAACACCAGGGGAGACAAAACAGAGCGGCCGGATACAGTTGAAACAAATGCAAGAGCCGGCATCCAGTGACAGTCAGTCGCCAGGATGTTAACAATATCAACGATTTTGACAGGAACTCCTCACGGGCGTGGACATGAGGACAGGAAATCAAAACTAAAGTCACATCTTGTGCAGGCTTTGAGACTTTTTGCAGCGATCAATGACAATAGGGATCACGAAGACGATGCGACCAAGTTCCGTTCTGGCCTAATACAACACGACAGGGTTGTACCCTACACTTCCTTTCATTATACAACCCGGCGCTACCCAGGTCCAGAAGACACAGCCATGAGACACCCACAACGTTGGTCTGGAAATTCAAGCAACTTTCTCAGAGATGCATCCACTGAGGGGATGAAACTCAAGTGTGTGGTCCCAGTCTTCTCTTCTCAGCCCATATCAAACCAAATTTTGGGTAAGAGCTAGCTGGGGCAAAAAAAAAAAAAAAAAAATCTCACAATAAATGGCTGTGATGGAACTGGAACCTACAACCTCCCATCTTGCAAGTTCACGATGCTGTTTACTTCACCATAGCAGTGGTAACTTAACAAGCAAGCATGTATATAACGCTAAAAAACATCCTCTTCAGGACAAACTGTACAACCACAAGCCTGTGCTTGTAGTGTCACACACGGACATATTACAATTCAGCATTCATTTTCACCTTCTGTGAACATTCTCTTAGATGTAACTTGTATCCTTTAGACTGCAATCATTCTGCCTGCCGAACTACCCATTACTGACTGCAAGTTAACACAAGAATTTTGTCTAGCCTCCAATATAAGTACCCCTGAGCACTTGCAATAGCATGCACAGAATGGCCTTAAAATAAAGCAAAACACACTGGCTTTAACCTAAAATCCAGGGACCTACAAGACCTTGTGCAATCTCAACTCATATCCCAATAACTTTTCAGCACCTGTAGTTATGTGGGCACACTGAGAGGAGTTTCTAACAGTGTCTACATTTTCTTATCGTAGACTCGTATACACTTCTCTCTTCCTGGTCTGTTTTTAGCACCAAATGATGAGGATTTATGCGACATCATGAGCAAATGTTATGACGATACAGCATGTGATGATGACACAGTCTGTACCCTTTTGTAATTTGGAGTTAGGATGGAGATATTTTATATGGTCCAAATGGTTATAAAATAGTTTCTTCTGCCTAAAGATAATACTTATCAAGATTTCTTCTCCTTGTCATACATTACTAACTGGCAAATCCAAAACAACTAAAAACATCTTACATTAATAAACGTTACATTACGTGCACACACACACACACATACATACACACACACATCATGCAAAAGCACACACACACACACACACACACACACACACACACACACACACACACACACATCATGCAAAAGCATACACACACACACACACACACACACACACACACACAATGTCATACACAAACAACACACAGAACACACCCTTCCCTCTTCAGCTCCCATCTCCCCCACCCCCTTCCAACACACACACATGAACAGTACACACTCATACGGAGTATACAGAGAGTAGATACACACATACAGAGTATGTGTACACATGCAAACACACACACACACACACACACACACACACACACACACACACACACACACACACACATGTATACATACACACATATATACATGTAAATACAACACACACATAAACACAACACACACACACACACACACACACACACACACACACACACACACACACACACACTCAAAACACACACACACACACACACACACACACACACACACACACACACACACACACCAACTGACAGAAACCACTTCATTTACCGACACTGTGACAGATACTGATTAACCCTCTACTATACTGACATAAAAAAAAAGTGACAAAATACTCAACAATGTGACAAAAGTTATTATTAAACAAGACCTGAACATAATTCCAGTGCACAGCTGGGAATCCTGCTGAGCCAAGAGCTGACTCAGAACCTGGCAACTTCATCAGCAGATGGTGACATTACAGGACTTTATGACCACATTCACTGTCTGCAGATTGTGACATTATATGACTTTATGAGTGTATTAACTGTCTGTTTACGCCAAATTGTCCAGCTCATAGTCACCTATCAGCTCTGTGTAAATCCTGGCCCAGATCTACAGATGTGCCATACTTCATACTGTTGATATATATACAAGGCAACTCACGAAAGGCACTGAGTTTCTTTTCTCCAGACGGCATTGGTCTGCTTCTTTTTCTACTTCATCTCTCAAGCTGTGGTAACACACAGAAGTGGAAATATGGTGACAAACCAATCAGGAATAAATAATAACAAACCAAATGTAACATCAATTTACACCAAACATGAGTAAGATAATTTAACACCCCCTCCATTCCCCCACCTATTCTGCCTCCCCCTTCTAATGTACAAACTTAAAAAAAAAAAAAGAAGTTGTATTCATGTTTCAGATCTATCTTTGAGCAAGATGTATTCATACATTTTCTTAGTAAACATGGAGGTAATCTTACCTAATGCAAGAATGTTCAAGGATTCAGATTTAACTGAAAGGCTTTACACACACACACACACACACACACACACACACACACACACACACTAACCCCACCCCACACTCCTTCCCAAACACCAAAAATTTCACTTGCTTTACTATCATGGTCACTTTCACTCTCAGACACGCATGACTTTGCAACATGTTTGAAGCTTCCAAAGGGTGTATATTCTCATAGGATTGGGCTGCACTGATTTCAGTTCACACATGGTGAAAACTGTTTTATGTTATGAAAGTTCCCACATCATATTCCCATTCAGACGCGTTTTCCCATAATACCAAATGATCAAAACGTGGCATTCACCTGTAAAGTTGTATTAATCAGGTTATAGCCAGCAATAGAAAAATGTATGGTATACTTCTGTTATGTTGCTGTGCTAATGCTGGTTTCAGTCCCATACTAAATAAAAACTTAAGCTGATTTTGGTCTGAATTCAATATTCATGACAGTTTTGATGTTATGCTGTACCCACTTAAACACACACACACACACACACACTTTAAAAAAAAAATTCTAAACAAATACTACTGCTATGTGTGTAATTATATAATTTCATGTAAACATAATTCAGATCGTTCCCTTGTATTACTTCCTATTCTCTTTTCAAAGGGAAAGTAGTGCAAGGTGAACAGACACGGGGCGATGTTATCCATCCCAATTTACAAAATAGCACTTGCAGTACTTAAGGCTTA
Organism: Conus canariensis; assembly: GCA_033310375.1. NCBI lineage: Eukaryota > Metazoa > Mollusca > Gastropoda > Neogastropoda > Conidae > Conus > Conus canariensis. The sequence goes on from CM065739.1 coordinate 41,857,936, forward strand.
AGTATTTATAACAGATTAATTCAATTTTGTTTCAGTTTCACTATCACTACCACATTAGCTACACCATCAACCTGACTATAACTGGTTGTGTGTGTGTGTGTGTGTGTGTGTGTGTGTGTGTGTCTATGTGTGTGCATGAGTGAGTGTGTGTGTGTGTGTGTGTGTGTGTGTGTGGCGTTCACACATGCGACATGTATGCATTTTTGTACCTCTGATCTCCACTGTGTGCGTGTGTGTGTGTGTGTGTGTGTGTGTGTGTGTGTGTGTGTGTGTGTTTGTGTGTGTGTGCGCATGTTAGTATTTGTGTGTGTGTGTGTGTGTGTGTACGTGTGTGCTGCTCCCTGGAGCTGTGACAGTGTACAATGTGAGAGAGACTGACAGACAAGACAGACTGACAGAGAGCAAAATTTTGGCAATAACTTGAGATACTGACGGAAAGAAGCTCAACAAATAATTCTGAAGACTTCTTTCTGGCAAAATAGTTTGTTTTCTTACGGGGTAAATGTGGGTACTATTGCTCTTCACTTTTCCCTTTGAGAAAAATGCCAACAATGCCACTAATGTTTTTTCACACAACAACTATGTGGCCGCTTCCGGGATACACAAAATTGAGAGAAATATCGCTCTGTTGCTTTTCAGCTAACTTCGCTAAAATATTGTTTCTAGACATACGTAATGGGTCGAGGATTCACAGCTGTCTGTCTGTATAAGGCACGGAACGACGAAGCATGATAAGGAAATAGCAACACGAACCTTTCATGTGTGTTGTTGGATCTGCAAGTACACGATTGTCTTTGTGAACGTTCCGGTGTAAAGATGCCATTGACCAACGCACTTCCGGCTAAAGCTTTTAGGCCACACGCCACGATTAGAAATATTCACTAAAATCTATCGGAAGCGCATGCGAGTTGTTGTTGTTGTCGTACCCTGGCTAAAAGACTCCAGGGATCATCCAAACAGCTTAAGTACTTGAACACTATGGTACAAATGCATCAGCTGGGGATGAGAACATTACGTGTGTGACCGTTTTTGATTACCCCGCCACATGGGCAGCCACACTCGACTTCGGGGGATTTTGGAGACTGATAATGTTATGCTAGGAGCTTGTCACAACTGAAGACAATCCCCGCATAACTATGCAGAGCATAACAACATTTTGATGTAGCCTTGGTGTTCTAGTTTATGTTAATTGGTCTGACACAGCCTTAAGCCCGCGCATGCGAGTGATGATGATGTTAACTTAATGGCACCATAGGTGAGCACGCAGCCCAAAGTCGGATGTGCTGATCCGGCCGCTCTGTGGGCATGCGACAGCAGAGGTTAGGATAAGTGTCCCCTACCTGCAGGCTTGACGCTTCTAGTCTTTGAGGTATCTCTCTTTAAAGACTTAACCCTTGTGGACAGCACAACAGTCAATGGCAAAGGCCTCCTATCCAATATGAAGAATACCACAGGCTCCTAGGGATGCGTTTATGCGGTCTTTGAAGCAATTGAAGGGCCAACAAGTGTCTAGTTTCTCCAAACCATGCCTGCTCAAAGAAGAAGATCAGCTTTGAAACCCACGCGTTGTCCATAAGGACCACTTGACCAGTCCATCTGAGCAAAGCCATCGTAAAATACACACCATGGCCATATCTCCATACATATCAATGCCAAATTGACTCTCAGAGTTTTAGTAGTCTTTGTAGAAAGGAACCAACAACTGAAACTAATTTGTGCCTCCATTTTCAGTTTAAAGGTACAAACTTTCTGCGCGCAAGCATGGTCCACAGTCAATAGCAATTAATTTGTGTTGAGATACATGCATTAAATCTCAGTCACTCCTCTCTTTACCCCACCCCCATTCCAATATCAATGGAGCCTGCACTCAGCTCATGGAAAGTGCCCTTCGAGTCTTCAGTGACCCCCCCCCCCCCCCCCCCCCCCCCCCGAGTCTTCAATGACCCCCGCTAGTCACTACTCAAGTGAGGAGTCAGCCATGCCCCATCCCCTCCCCCCTCTCTCTCATTATTTATTTTGAGAAAACCTGAGTGAGCAGGCCACCTTTGTAATGGAGGGAGATAAGGGGTGGGAAGAGGGTGGGGCTATTAGGGACCCCTCCGGCCCCATATCTCCTCCCCTCTTCTCTCTCTCCTCCCCTCCGGCCTCTCTCCATTCATGCTTATGCACCACATCACGTATAAGAGGGTGAAGAAGACAACTTGCTGCTCTACTCTGCATAACTGGCAGAGGGTGAAAGGAATGGGTGCAAGGGAAGACCGACGCAGTGGTGGGGGGGGGGGGGGGGGGGAGTGAGGGGGGGAGGAGGGACGCACATGTGCAAAAGGTCTGTTGTGTTGATGGAGAGGTGCATGTGTTTACTGATGTGTTTTCTTTCTTCAACTGAACTGTCGCTCCTTCGAGACTGTCTGTCTGTCTCTTTCTCTGTGTGTGTGTGTGCGTGTTTGCTTAAGATGAGGCCTTTGATGTCTTGATAAGCATGCAACACTGCTGCCACTGAGAATTATACCACAAAATAAAAGATATGCATACTTTAAAGTAGGTGAGCTGTTCCTGCTCTCCACGGCACACTCTCCCAACACAAGAGGAGGAAGGGGAAGGCGGAAAACGGAAACTGTGGTAGGAAGGAAGAACAAACGAGTGCTTAGAGAAGAAAACTCCTCTGCCCCGCTCTGCAGTTCTACTTATCAATGAACTTAGTAGCCGCTATTGCTTTTTTGTGTGTTTTGTTACAGTAGGGGTGGCAGAGATGTTGGCCGCTGATGTTTCTCCGTCATGAAGAACTGGAGAAGAAAATTCCACTGCCCCAAACCGCCGTATGAACTTGATTTTTTGCAGATGGGTGTCTGGGTGATGACAGAGTCTTGCCTTGTCACCCTCACTCTAAGGCCGTATTCAGGACTGCCGAGCAGCTGTCCTAATCCTGAGTGCTGTGTGAGGCCAGCTCAAGAATAAGGCAGGACACCAGTCGTCAAACCATTGCAAAGATCTATGAACACTCTGTGCCTGTAAGGGACATCCCCACCACTCCCTTCCCCAAGGGGAGGGCCCTGCAGGTCATGCAAGCCTCAATGAAATTACAGAACGGGAGCACCTCATCACAGTCAAATTGCACAGCCACAAGAGCCGTCCTCTGGCAATACAGGCAACAGATCCGTAGAAGTTAGGCTGTGTCACCCATGTCTGTCTCCTAGGCAACGTTTGCTGGTAATGCAAAATCCCTGCAGATATGGACGACGACAATGACGACACATCAGTCAGTTGATGGTTGAGTTTAATGTCCTCACAGCATGAGAATGCATGCTATTACTAAAGACAGGCGTGGTCGTCTGATGCACTGCTAGTTCTTACAGTTCATTCAAACCCTGGTGCTTAATACCCACAATCTTACTGCTCACATTCAGTATCCTGTTCATTATAGTTTGATTTTCCACACGTAGGCCAAGCACTCGTAGCAACAGTTGAAGTTAACATACATTACCTTGTCTAGCATAATCCTACTTTTTTTCTCATTTCACCTTCCATGCCAGCAGATCAAAGAGAAAGTTACAACAGGTTTATTCAAACATTTGCAAGAGTTATGTAAAATGCTGGAATTAGTTCATACCTGGTGTTAATGAATTTCTGCGAACGATAAACACAGATTGCAGGTTCGACCCCACAGGTGACAAACATAAAAACCAGGCATTTTGGATGCTCGTCTGAAAGTGTTGTTAAAGATGATGTCAGTGTACTGTAATATACCCCCACCCCCCACCCCACCCCTTCCTTTGCCCTTCTTTCACACATTCTTCAGATCATACACACACACACCACGCATGCACACATGCAACGCATACAGTGGCACACACTGGTAGGTGCCCAAGGTCCGACCAGCATGTTGGGCTAGTGCGCAGTCAGACATCTGCTAAGTCGTAGCCATGAGACCTGAAGAAATTCCTCATCTTAAGTCATTAATTCACATATCCATCAGCTTTAAATTGTGCACAGTGTTGTCTCGAAACTTAGCAGATGTGATGTAGTGTCTGTGGACTAGTCCGAATGCAGTGACACCTCGATGAAACTGAAACCTTCCCGTCTCCTCCCTTGCCAGGAATAGTTCTCCCTGTCTACCACCATACTGATCAAACTTGGCGAATGTGGACTTTAATTTGACACATGAATGCACTCAATGGAAACTAAACGTTGCCAGGGAAAGCTTCCTTGCTGATGTAGGTTCTTTATGCAGCAAGTTTGTGTTGCATCATAATTTCATCATCTCATCTGGTTTCTGGAGGGCGAGTGACAAGAGGGCGGCTTAGAGTAAAAGTGGTGGATGAGAAAGGGTGTGAGATGTTGGATGAAAGGGTTGTAAAATGGTGGATGAAAAGTGGTGTAGAGTGGTGCATGAAAGTGGTAAAGGACATCGAGTGAAGAAGGGGTGTAGGATTATGGGTGAAAATGGGCATAGGCATGTGGTCATGTTCTATGAACTGAAAATGAAATCCATCCGTGCAAAGTTGTTTTATGCCCAACTCAAATCTTTTCCCACAAAGTATCTGTGTGTGCATCACCTGTCATATGTTCATTTGTGTGTGTGTGTGTGTGTGTGTGTGTGTGTGTGTGTGTGTGTGTGTTTTCAGCAAGCTTTCATGTGAATAACTAGGCCCAATTATACCACCTGTTCTTGAAGATATTCTATTCTCAGGTTCAGACAGTGTTAGTACACGTTTGAAAACCCTTCCCCTGCCACTGTAGTGTTATTTCATTGTACCAGCATCAAAAAGAGCTATTACATCATCGTGCACAGTTTTGATTTGTTTTGCTGCCATCTTCGACTCTGATTGAAAAATTCAATATTGCATTACATTGTGTTTCTCCTAATAAGTCTGTAACTTTGCCGAGTCAGTACATGCCTTCAGATACTTAATAACTAAAATCTTCCTAGATCTTTCTGTTCTCTCTCTCTCTCTCTCTCTCTCTCCTTAAGACACACGCATACTTGAGCTTAATGCAGAAACAGAAAGAAACTGAGATAAGAAGCAGACGCAGCAATATCAAAAGATGCACAAATTCATATCATAAACATTTTAATAAATCTTTGAACAATGTGATTATTCTGACACTAACAGATCAAACTGAAGTCTACAAAATTATAAACTGTAACAATATTTTGATTGTAGATGGAACACAGACAGATCATTCCACTGCAAACAGCTGATTATGTGCAGTGATGATTAATCTCCAAGGCAATTTGTTCTCATCTTTTGTTACATGTACTCTGAACACTTATCTACTTTGACAGTGCCTTCATTTTTCATTCTTCAAAATCCAGTAAGTAATTCATTTTTTTTTTTTTTTTTAAATTAATAAATCAACCCTTCCCACAAAACCATCTAGCAAGAGCTACTATGCTTGTCATTAAAAAGAAAATTGTGGTTCTAGTTATGTCAATACTGTTTTACAAAATATGGCCAGTTTCACAGAATCCTGTGTAACCCAACTTCGTCAAAGTTGTAAATGTCAATACTGTTTTATAAAATATGGTCAGTTTCACAGAATCCTGTGATACCCAACTTTAACTTTACATGAAATGAAGTTGACACTTTTCTAGTTTGCCTTCTCATGTTCTTCCAAATTTCACTTTAAAAAAAAATATCAGATATGAAAAAAAATTCAGCGTACCATGGTTCTATTATCTTTTTGTAGATGGGAAAAAAAGTAATATCTATGATTAGAAGCCTTTTTTATGCCTTTGAATTTCTTTCATACCCTATTGAACAGAAGAGCAAGTATTAGTACTAAAAACATGTGAACTTTAATCTGCTCTGAACTTGGCAAGTCATTGCATGGTAAGAGACCAAAAGACCACCCACTTCACAACTGACAAGTACAGTGGTATGTTTACATCAATAACATGGGCACACACTATGGCAGCAAGATTTCTTTATCAACATCCACTCACAATAGACATGAACAACACATCTCAATGACTGATCCTGAATGGCCACAAAATGAATTACAAGTACCTTGCAGAAAAATCTTCACGTATTCTATGACACTGTTCATAACACCGATCCATACTTACAGGTTGTGTCGTTTCCCTAGCACATGCTATTATTGATTCACAGACAAAATCGTTGCCATTTTAGCCTGCTTTCAACTGCTTAAGCTTTAGATACACCCCTATGTATTGTGCATATTTTCAAAGCCTTGCCTATTCATCTCCTCTGATTGTACCCTTTCCAAATCAGAATGTCCACTGACTTTGTGATGCACCAGTATCTGTTCTGTTAAGGCATTGTCCACTTAAGTGAGATTCCACATACAGGTCTGATATAGACACAGGACTGCTGCAGGTAAAAATTAACTTTAAACCAACAAGATGAAGAATAATTAAGCAAGTATGACTCATGAATGATGAAAGCAATGATCTTTCAAACAATGCGCAAACTGAATGAATTACATAATCATTCAGAACAAAATAAATTTGACTTCGAATGGAAAATGAATAGAAATAATGCAACATGATTACAGCATATTTCTATCAAAAATGCCCTTTTCTTAATCGATAACTTCCACAGGAAAAAAAAGGCAAATAAGGTTTGAACGCCATCTCAAAATAAACCTAAATAATAAACAATTCATTTGAAAAGTTGTCTGGATACAAATCTTAAACACTGTTGCTCAAATCTCTGAAAAACATATTCAGTACGTCTATATCCACTGCTCAGTAAACTGAATGTCATGCATTATAATGATTTGTTTTGGAATATGTGTCTGTCTACTTGAGAAAGACATTCTAACACACACACACACACACACACACATACAAATCAGCTTTCATTTCATATTAAAAAAAAAAAAAAAAGAAAAACATCTGCACCCCAAACCATTCCGGTCATCCTGAATACAGTTTTCAATCTAAGTCCAAAATAACCTAACCCGTCTACAGGTGTCAATGAGATCAGGTCATGATAAACTAAAACATCAATAATGAGATACAGTGACAACATATGAACACGGGATGAACAGAGAAGAGCATGAAGTCGGTGTTAGACCACTCTGCGGACTTCAAAGAAGCGCTTGAGATAGTAGACTTGGCCCAAGGACATGGCCACCAGCACCAGAGCTTCAAAAAAGGCCCACAGCACGACCCTGGAGTTCGTGTTGTCGTTGACTGAAACACACCATAGGTCAACACAGGTCAGCTTCTACAGGGAAAAGTCACCCACCACAGGTCCACACAGGTCACCACTCAGTTTGTCAACTTCCACAGGGAAAAGTCAAACACAAAAGTCAGGAAAACTATTACTATCACTACTCATATACTGCTTGTTTCTTGTTCTTAAAGAATTAATCTACACAGCGATGCAAGGAATCACATTCACAATGCTTGGGAAATGACAAGAGAGCGTAGCTGATAAATTATTAATCTCGATGATAAATGACAAATCTCCATTTAATGACAAATGACATCGACTGATGAACATTTAAACATATGTGCATGCACACAAGGTTCTGGCACAAACATATCCATAGGTGCATGCATGCCCTTAGCGCACATGCCTGAACCCACTGACTGGCCATTTATCCACTGACACATTACATCTCTATTTCAGTCTCTGTCTCCCATCATGTAATCTCTGTTCTTCTGATGATCAATTTCTCCAAATTCTGTTTGATGAAACAAAATCCTTGGCCAACGCCACATAGCTATGAGAGTCCTACAGTCTGGAAAATACTTCCATGCCCCGTTATTGAACACCCCACTTCTGCAGCCTCATCTTTTTGATCCTTTCTTAAGGCCTAGCTGTTAAGGAAGTCTTTTTCTTTATAACATAAATTTCAGAAGTACCTTTCATCTACACTGCAAATCCACTTTGTGTGTGTACATGTGTGTGTGTTTGTTGGGAGAGTGGGACTGGGTAAGCCTTGTGTGTGTGTGTGTGTGTGTGTGTGTGTGTGTGTGTGTGTGTGTGTGTGTGTGTGTGTGTGTGAATGTGTGTGTGTGTGAGAGTGTACATAAAAGAACACAGGAAGTGTTTGTTCATGTGTGTGTGTGTGTGTTTGCACTTCTAAGATCTGCCAACAGTGGCTGTCCTTGTCTTTCAGAGAACTGAGGAGGGGTAGTGAGGATGGGGAGGGAATGGGTGGGGCAGGAGTGGTGAAGTGTAGGAGGTAAGCATGGGGATTGTTCTATTGTTCTAAATAATGTGATTTCCTTTTTTCAATCTCTATGTTCTTTTTCACTTGTTTTATGCCTGTAAAGAGTTTTGAGCTCAGCTGGAGAAAAAGCACTCAATCCACTTTCTTTGTAGTTATTTCTGTAAACATACATGCACAACACACACACACACACACACACACACATTAACGCATGCATGCACGCATGCTCACACACACACACACACACACACACACACACACACACACACACACACATACGCACACACACAACACACACACACCATATTCAAGTGATTTTACCACATAACCAACACGTGGTATGGGTTCAACTACTGACACTGTTCTCAGTCATAAGATGCAAGTTAGTTGCTGTTACAATCTCCATCGCAGACATTCAATGGACTATGAGGAACTGCTCAAAAGAACCTTTTGCTGGTCCATTTATCCTATTGTATGGTTATTTTCACACTATTTCTGTGGTCTGTTAGCACAAACATAGAAACCAAAGTGATGGGGATCCAAGCGGTGTGAGTGACAAGGCATTTGACTGTAGAATGACAAAGAAGTGGAAGTGATGCTGCACTGTCTGCTAGAGACAGTATATGCTGACAGAGGCATCCATTACTGTCTTAGCCACGAAAATGGCCAAGCAGAGCTAACTGCCACAACCACCAAGAATTTGACATGGGAGAGTATACGATGCTAAACTTATATTTTGATTTCAAAACATGTCTGCACTTGCATATGCATTAAAAATGGGAGTTAAGGTCGCTAGGAAGCCTGTACATGTGTTGACCTTGGCAAGGAAAAATCCTGCACTACATTTCACTCACAAAGTTTTCCCTGGGGTTGAACGTATCACCTTCAGACTGAAAAATTAATGCTCTGACCACCTGTCCCTCATACCCATATACAACATGCTAACACAGTGTGTGCTCACTTGCTCTGTGGACACGCTCTCTGACTTCCATGTACTCCTGTTCGTGCTTGGCTCCAGTCAGAGCTGTAGACAACTGGTTCACCATCTCCTCCAGTTTGTTGTGGGACCCTGACACAACCAAGACACACACATGATGTTCTTGACAAAATTTGATACATACTATATATCATCTTTTCCAGTTTGTTGTGGGACCTGAAATGACCATAACTAACAAATCAGGTCCTGAACAAAACTATGATGTACACACTATGCACCATCTTTTCCATTCTGTTGTGGGATCTGAAACAACCATAACACACAAACGATGTCCTTAACAAAAATTTAATGTACACATTATACATCATCCTTTCCAGTTTACTGTAGGACCATTACCTCCTTGACAAAACTTCGATTTATACATTATACATCATCTTTTCCAGTTTGTTGTCAGACCCTGAAACAACCACAACACACAAATGATGTCCTGGACAATGCTTTCATGTACACATTACACATCATCCTTTTTAGTTCGTTGTCAGACCCTGACTGAAACAACCACATCACACAAACAACATCCTGAACAGACCTTTAATACACATTATATAAATAATCTTTCCTAACACATCTACAACACATATATAATGCCCTGAACAATATTTCGATATAATCACACATCATCTGTTTTGGTTTGCCAAGGGGCTCAACCACATCTACAACACACAAGTACTGTGATGTAATAAACTATGACGCTGTTACGAAGTTAAAAACATATCTCTCCTGGTTCACTGTCACAGGGCCCTGACACACCCACAATGACGTCCTTTATACTTTAAAGTCTTGACAAGTGTGATACAGATCTCTTCCAATCTGCTTTAATAGTCTGACACACCCTGAATACATAAATAACATCATGATGAAAAGTCTGATATTATTACCTACAGACTCCATCTTTTCCAGTTTGGGGGGACCTTGACATACACACAACAAAAGACATCATGGGAAAAACTCTGATACCCATAAATCATGGACAAAGTCTTTTTTTGCATACCAATGGATATGGTCACCATCTTGCTCATTTTAATGTGGGACTCTGATACACTCAAACAAAAACACCAGGAAGAAAACTGTGATACCACTGAAACTGACACCAGCTCATCTAGTTAGCAGCATTTGGGATCTTGAAATATTCTACGACACACAATTGTCATGAAGAAGACAGACACTCCAGGATCATATAGATACCATCTTTTCCAGTAAGTGTGTGACCCTAACATACACACCATGTGCACAAGTAGCATCATGAAGAAAAGAAAACTGATACACATCATTTACACTGAAAGTGAAACCATCTCTTCCAGTTTGTGCTGTACAGTGCAATACTGTAATAAGTCCAAACCTGTTAACCTTAAGGTGTCAAACTCAAACCAAATCAAATTTATCATCTCTGAAGAGAAAGTACATTGTGGTTGCACACCTACCACCACACACAGATACTTTAGATTAACAACAACAAAAAAAGAAAAAGAAAAAAGTGTATGCTACGCAACATGTATCAAATTTCCATAACTTGCATTATAAGGAACAGACTTATATACTTGTACACAAATACCATTTACAGTCATATTAAAATAAATCTAGACAAACATTCACATGCAGGAATGCACAGAACTTTGATGCCCATGGACATTGTACCCATGGACAGTGGCCCCCCTCCTCATATTCACAAAACCCAGAGCACAGAGAGTGCGTTTCAAGAGCCAATGGAGGGAGGTGGTGGTTTGGCTTTGTACTGGAGCTTACTGACTCCCTACTACTTCAACTAGTGAATGTGACCAGTGGGGCTTGTGGCTATTCCGTTACATGTAGAAAGTTACATAGCTGACAATAACAGAACATCCTTTTGACTTCATTCCACATTTTATCAGCCCTACCCAAAAATTTTCCATAAACACATATTTCAAGATCAAACCTGTGAAAATTCAAGCTTTTTCCAACAAAAATCTGAATTTTGGGAATGGCTTTATAAAAGAGAAATTCCAGAAACATTTTGGAGGGTTGGCAGCTATTTGAATGGCTTCTCATCCTACAATGTTTGCCACTAGCAACTGAAATACTGTTAGAATTTGACTCTGACACGACTGAAATACAGTTACAATTTGACTCTAACACTGCTGATAGTGGTCAATTTGGTGATTTGGGTCACAAATAATAATGTACAGCAGTATGATAGGTATCTTCCTGCTACTTATAATTCTTGTAATTATTTACCTTGTTCATACAGAATGTGAAAATATCTGGCCAACTGTTTAGTGATGAAGTGTGATTCACTTTTGTGCTGATGTTCTAAAATATGTCATGTCACAGGAGTACATTCTCCAAATCCACTACTTCGGACATCAACATGCAATTTCAAAACAGTTTTTAACCATTTAAGAAAAGCATAAGTAATAATTATATCTAGATTCAGGTGGGGAAAAAACCTTAAAAAGCAATCGTTTCATATGATGATCTCCTTTGCATTACATAAAGTCTGGGAGCTAGGCTAAAATACCTCGACCAACAAAAGAATTCGATCTAAAAGGATCACAGTCTCTCATAATGCTGATATTTAACAGAACCACATGAAACCGATTGATACAAAGCCAACAGTGGCAACTCATAATCAATACATGTGTTCTTTATCAACCAACAGTGGCAAGTCATAATCAATACATGTGTTCTTTGTCAACACTTTGGGAAAGCACATGCCCGGCTTGTGACAGCCGAGTCTGAATATATGCATTCATATTTTTCCTTTCTTTTCCTGTTGCAAAGATGGTTCTTTTCCTTTTCAAATCCTTTGACACTCACATTATAAAACTAGCATACATTTATCAAATCACTTGGAAAAAAATTACGATGAAAAGAATTTAAAAGGAAACAAAGATTTTTTTTTCTAATGTATGGTCACTCATTCTTTTGTTTGCCACATCTCAAAATAACTGTACTGAAGCAACAGTAAACCAGAAAGAGATCCACACACACACACACACACACACACACACACACCACACACACACACACACACACACACGAGTGAAACACACACACACACACACACACACACACACAAATACATTTTTTGTGGTCTTACATTCTTGGTAAGATACTGCTACTGGTTTGACATACTAATATTGAGGAATGTGAAGTTCTACCAGAGGCTTCAATGATCTTGTGTGAGTAATCTGGGAACATGAATGAAGCTCACATAGTGTTACTAGTAGAGTACAAAACTCAAGTCTCACCATCAGCATCTGCGCCTTTCTCTGGTTCCTTGTCTGCAATGCGGTTGCTGGCGATGTCCATGGAGAATTTGACCACTTTGGGCGTCATGGTGGACATTTTGTTGCCGAAGCAGTATTTATATACGCCATCCATGTGGGCGGCGAAGGTATACTTTCCATTGGACTCCCTCTCCCCTTCATGGATCACTTTGTTGTCAGGGCCATAAATCTAGAAGCAAAACATCCATGAAGGATTATTAATCACAGTCATCAAAATCTAACAGAGAACAGTAAGAAGTTTACCTTTCATCATGAACTCAGCACATCTACAGAGAACAGAAACTTATGAAAGCTGAAAATTAAAATAAGTAAACTTCCCTTCCATCCTCTGATCCATGTGCCTGGGTAAGTACTTTAACACAACATCCGACTGTTCCTCTCACATTCTCACCCTTGCATGCCCATCTGTCTCATCCTCTCTCTCTTCTTCACCACTGGCACCCTCATCCTGTTGGGGTCTGTCTTTGGGCTGTTCCACTTGTTTCCCACTACAAGCCCTTCTTTTCAATCTCTTGGAGTATTGCCAGATTTGGCCAGGCTTGATGACCTCCCTCTCCATCCCCGCTCTCTCTTCCTCCCTGAGTCTCTTCCAAATCTTTTGAATTGGCAGAGAATGGCACCAGATGGCACTTCCCTTTTCCATTTCTTCAAGTGGTGTCACCAATAACAATTATGTCATCTTCTCAACAGAAATCACATATACACACACTGACACTGACACACGCAACACACACACACACACACACACACACACACACACACACACACACACTCACACACACACACACACACACACAAATATACACACACACACGTTGGATAGCACAGCCAATAAAAAGTAGGTAACCAAGGTCTAACCAATGCATTGGACTATTGCATAGGTCAGGTGTCTGCTAAGTCACGTCCATAAGACGCTTGTCTGGTCTTCTTGTTTGGCTGATGTGGTTTAGAATACATGGACTAGTCTGCACACAGTGGCACCTCTTTAAGGAAAATGAAATTGAAACATAACTGCCCAATAAACACAGGCCTCATTTTTAACAATATGCGGCAGCTTCAAAGTACAGGTGACTCCAGCACTTTGATCAGCTTCGGCATGGGCAGGGATTCTGAAACTTCCTCTTACTCTCATCTGTCTGATGGTAGACCCCCACCCCCACCCCCCAACCCACCCCAGAAACTTTATGCCTTTTTTTTTTTTTTTTACATCCTGACTGCTGATGGACTTTATTCCCCCTACCAAAACCCCTTTAATTTGTGCTATTTTGTTCTGATTGGTGGCAGATTGTTTTCCTCAGAAACTTTCCTTAGTGCTGCTTCAGTTTTACCTAAATGGTGTGGCCCTTTTCCTCATAAACTCTCATTTGCACTGCTTAGCAAGGCTGATTTACTTGGACTTATTATGGATTATTTTTAAAGAAGTGAAATATGAAAATGAATGGTGTTAGAACCCTGGAACAAGTAGCTTTATCATGTTTTATGTCTTGTGCTTGTGTGTGTGCCCTGTGACCTCTCCTCTTGCTGTCATAGTGGCTACTATCTAGTTAGACCTTATTGCTTTGACAAGAGGGAGGGAGAGCGTGAGTCAGGAGTGAAGAAGATAGGGATGAGGGTGAGAGAGACAGAAATCTTCAAAAAGCAATTCAACACAGAATTCAATGAGTTCCTCTTCCAGGAAATTCTGGGCAAAGTGTGACACACCACCCAATACATTGCCCACTAAGGACACGAGCGACACCCCTGTATAAAGGTTATGAGGAAATGGCTCAACAGTCTAAACCCTGAGAAAGCATCTGGGTTTGATAACATCAGTTCATAGGTCTTGAAGGAACTGGCAAATAACATCACTCCATCAACTGTTTCACATTTCAGTCCTCAGATAATATGGGGCCCCTACCATTGGACTGGAAGGCTGTCAATTTATATCACTCCAATGTTTAAAAAAAGGTGGTGGAATATATGATCTCACCAATTACAGACCATTATTACTGACAAATGTATGCTGCAAAGCACAGCATCTTGATTAGGATCCCCATGGATCACGTTTATAACCATGGCATACTGTACAACCACCAATGTGGAATTAGGTCATGTGAGACACAACTGACCACAAGTACATTCATAAGAAACTTGTAACCTCCATTTAAAATGTTCGAGGAACTGACATGGGTTGTAGCTCCTCTCAAGAGTAGAATGATGTCCATTAAGTAAGTTCACTTCTGTGACATCCATTATAATGACATCCTGTTACAGTTACATCACATAACAGCGACAAACCCGGTTTCTCTTATGAACAGGCAGTCAGATTACTCACTTGCTCACTTATGAGATTATGTGAACATGTGTGTGTGTGAGAGTTTATCATGCCAGTGTGTGTGCTTGTGTTATGTGTGTGTAGTGTGTGTGTGTGTGTGTGTGGTGTGTGTGTGTGTGTGTGTGTGTGAGTGTATGTGTCTATGTGTGTGCGCGCATGCATGCACACGAATGTCTGAGAAGAAATCTTGGGGTATCAGTGGATGAAAAATATTTTTGACTCATTGACTAGGTGCTGAGGAGAGATGAAGTGTATCTTACACATACTTCAAATACACATGTGCACTCACGAGTCATGCACAATCAGCGAGCCACACACACACACACACACACACACACACACACACACACACACACTGTGCTCATTTACTCACACACACGAACACATTCTCATATACACACTCACAAACAAAAATGCTCTCGAAACAAGCACACAAATGTATACTGATACACATGATGTATACATTCACAGCATACTTTCACCATGCACCTACACAATCAAGTTTGCATGGAAATGTTCTAACTCACACTCGTCACACGCACACACATGCAATTTTGTTGTTGTAGTGGTACATCACTGATGTGGCATATTGCTAAAGTGGGATGTCACTTCAGTCGATATAATTCTACTACACTCACTCCACTGAACATTGCCTGAATGGATGTCTATTAAGCAGGACGACACCCTAAAGTGGCTCAGTCTCCAAGATCACTGATGAGCAGCCTATCTGGCTACATAAGTACATTGTAAAGGATCAACATTAAACTTGTACAAAACATATCAAAAGCAAATTTCAAGAACCATCTCACCAGCATTACATACTCAATAGTTGTTTTGTTATCCCTGGTTTAGAATACAATATCAGCAGTTCTTCTTTTTTCCTTCCTGTGACAATACAAATACAGAACAGTTTATCCCAGCACTTATGTAGCCAACAAACTTGATCTCACAAATAAAATATCCATAACACATCATAATTATATAGTCAACAATGAAGTGTTTTTGACAGCAGCAAAGGTAATGAAGATGGATAAATCCACAAGGAGGATGTTGTCTTTTTTTCTTTTTTTCTTTTTTTTTTCCTTTTAAGGGCAGGCTTCCCATTCCTATGACATGAAATCAGATTGTTGATTGTGGTCACAATGTGCATAATAATATGGAACTTCTGTGATTCAAGTTCCGGGTTTGAATTAGATACACTGGCAGTTCTAATTCGAACTCGGAAACGTCAATGTGTATATCAACTATTTAAAATCAATCTCACGAAAACTTCATAAGCACTCACTTTGATATCAATATCCAGAAATCCACCTTCCGCAACTTCGAAGATCAAACCCATTTTCGTTCCAGACGACACTTTATCAAAGAAGCATTCCTCTGCATTTGCGTCCACGCTAATAAAATAGGCTACGGAGTATTGGACACATAAAAAAGATACCAAAACTGTCGTAACACAAGGTATGTAAATCATGTTTGACTCTTCTTGTTTCTGAAATAAAGTCTGGCACGCAACGTTGATCTCTACTTAAAACAGCATTTGTTGATAGGCAAGCGCGGTGATGCCACGTACCGGTAGTTTTAGAGCGCATGCGCAGGCCTGTGCAAGTCCACTTTACGATTTCCTGTCGATCGACAGTTGGCTGTACACCACTTAGATGGAAGCCAAAAAAAGAGCAGAAAGGGTAATAAGAATCCCTACTAACCAGAGGATGTCCCGTGGACAAACGAGTCACTCACAAGACTGCCTTGTGACTCGTTTGTCCACGTTACTCTTGGCGGTTCGCTCACATTTATATTTAAGATTTGTTTAGATTTCCGCCTGCAGTCGTCTCACTTTGCAATTAAACTTTGCATTCGAATGTCCATCGGTTAGCAAAACACACAAATTCGCATGGCGAGCAAGTGTCAGCGGAAAAGAAGGAAAAAAAAAAAAGAAAAAAAAGAAGAAGAAAAAGTGGGGTGGGGTGGGGGAATAGGTGGATGGAAAAAAGAAAAACCTCACTGGCAAAATAGGAGGTTGGAGGCACATAACTCACACACACACACACACACACACACACACACACACACACACACACACTGATTTCAAAAGATTTCCTTTCTGACAAGGGAAAAAAGAGATAGACTCAAATGGAAAACGTTAAAGCATGAATATTAAATTCTTCTCTGACGTTCAGGCCTACAAGACTAGTTGAGTTCTGTGCTTTGAACAGAACCATTTTATGTCCACCAGTGTTGACTTCCTTGTTTAAAAATGAAGGTGGCTGTTGACTGAGGGAACGGGGGGAGGGGGGTGGGGTGGGGTGGGATATATACAGTTAATTGCCTAGACTGCAGTCAAGCTCGTCAAGCAACCCTGTTGTGTAATGTTTGTGATGAAATCATCTTAATATGATATCCATAGGAATCAACGCTTGTTCCGCAGCTAGTTGTTACCATGTAATGGTGGCATTTACTGCAGATGCAAACACTGTCCGATGAAACATAGACTCAATAGTGAGGTTTATAATTCAGCTGAAAGAGAGTTGAGGAAGGTGCGTGCATACTGTAGCTTAACATGTCAGGCACCCCAAATGCGCTAATCTGCACGCGCAGCTATTCCCGTGCTCTATGAACATGTGATTAAGTTCTCATGTAATACAGCTCTCACGTGGCACTGCCTCGTCATTTATGATGTTTCATAGTAGGTTTATGACCAGTCCAGCGATTTTCCTTCAATGACAGAGGGGAGGCAATTTAGTTCAATTACCATGGCTGATGAGGTCTCATGATAGCGGTTGATAATACAACGTGCAGCTCTTCCTTACACGGGCTCAGTCTTGTCAATGTGTTTGTTTCTGTTCATTTACGTTACTAGCATTCATGACTTGGCAAAACTGCAACGGTGACGGCATAACTGAAAATATGGTGGGGATGCTCAGCATTGGCACAGAACCTTTAGGCTCAAGCCGTGAAGGCCTGTTTAAAGGGTTGTACGGATTTTGTGTTAATTGTACTATAGTCCGGGTAGTTCTAGTTCAGGTGTGTTGGTCAGATTATTCATTTGCTTGAGATCTGCTGACGTTATATATGATGAAAAGATTTTTCCTGACCAGATGGGGACCTTTATATTTATCAATTATGGAATTAAAAAAAATGGCGACACAAGAACCTTTCAAGTATGCTCATCGAAACTTATAGAAATGACTGAATAAATCACATCCTACATCAGCCTGCGTTCAGTTTGCATTGATTCATATTTTCAGCAAACAATCTTCAAAACATTAAAACACGAAAGTTGGACTGCTGAGCCAATACATTAACACAACAAACTCTGAAAGTGACGAGCCTCGGCCAACTGGCCTTCTGCAGACAAGCAAGAAGAAGAAGAAGAAAGGGAAATAAACATATGCAACGTTCTTAACTAATTGTGATGCGTCGACCAATACGGCAATAGTATAAAAATGTCGACACTGTACAATTTTGTGGTGTTTCCAACGTCACAGGGGAAGTAACACTACCATATATGTGAACTTCTAAAGGAGAAATTAAGGATTGTAAATGGAAATGGAAGAAAGGGATAAAAAGAAATAAGTTACTTAGAGTAAACAATGGGTAATCAAAATAAAGGAATATATTGAATCCCATGCTTCAAGTGAAATTATTTGGAAACAAGAGACCACACAATAAAAGCTAAGTGGTCAACTCAAATGAAAATAAGTTTCGAAGTTGCAGTCAGGCGAAGTCGTGAAAAGAAATGTTGAACTGAACTACAGAGCCGCCAAATGAATGTTTCAAACTGAAGTAACGAGCCTCCACCTACTGGTCTTCTTCAGGCAGGACACTTACAACAACAACAACAACAACAACAAAAGGAAATAAATATATGGTGAATAAACAGTGGTGCAGATGAACGAGTTCTCAGTCATTCTAAAAATGACCTATGGGAATGAGGTGAGGGGGAAGGGGATCATGAGAGACAGGATGAAGAAGACGACATTGAAATGTTGCTAAATTCTTCACTGACAGCAATACGGGAATCATTCAGCTACAAATTTGAACAGAACTAATTGTTTGTGTCCAGGCAGAGTCCACTTTTGTCTCCTGGATGAGAACTCTTCAGTGTCACGGTCTTCAGTGGCTGTGACAGTCCATCTATGGCATCTTATACTAATTTGTGATGTTTCCAACACTTCATTATGCTTCAAAACTTAAAAAAAAAAGCAAACAACAACAACAACAACAACAACAACAAACAAACAAACAAACAAACAAAAGACACTTGTCGTCGGTCGACTCACAGACACCAAAATGACATTTTGATAATTTACATCAAAATGACATTTTAATAAAGGATTTCATTAAAACACCTAGAGCAGTTAAAAAAAAAAAGTACTGTTCCAAACAGATATCCGTTATTGTTATCAATCTTGGCGAAAAGGTTCGGAATTGGGAATTACCTTTAGTTTGCACGTATTTTGCAACGTTTGACAGGAACCTAAAGCAAACCGTTCTAAATTTGGAAGACAGGAAGTGTTTTCTTTTCACCGTGACGTCACGATTTATTTCTATCACGTGTTTCCCAGCTTCCCGTCATTGATCGGCCAAGCATCATCTGACTCATTTGCAAGTTCTCCATGATCTGATATGGAAATAGTGCGGTTGGGTCGTACAGATTTCAATGGATTGTCGACGCTATATTACTAGTTCTCAGATCATGGCTTCCGAACCCAGTCAAGACGTTCCCGAGGTTTCAGTCACTGATGTTTACGATCAAGCCGCGGGAATAGCTCGCGAGTTTGACAAACTGATTCACAGCTACGGCAACGAATCCGTCACACAGTTGATGCCCAAAGTTATTCACGCATTGGAACAGCTGGAATGTCTAGCATCGCGGTATGAGAAAGACAATGAAGAAATTGCAAACCTGAGGTCGAGCGTGGAGAAACTGGAGGCAGAGAAAGCGGAAAAAGCACAAGAGAGGGCAAAATTCGAGCAGGTGGGTGTCTTTTTGTGGCGAAGTCCAAGTTAATATTTTAGAGCCCCCGTTATCATCCGCTCTGTCTCATACTTTACTTCTCACCCCTATCCCCAGTGTTTGAAATGGAATGAATTTGTGTTGTGGTACGTCTTAAGTTAGAACTGATCTTTATTTTCTCCGTTTGTCAGATTGTGATCATGGGAATGGCCAGGTGAAGGAGCACATGTTTTGACACTACCCACTCTCGGTCTAGTCACAGACTTTCAGTTTATTTTGGAAACAAAGATTATCTTTGCCAATTCCATTGATCTGGGCAAGAAATACTTCCAGAACATGAATACAGTTGGTATATATGGCCCCCTACTACATCAGCACATGATTCTTAAGAAGAAAATGTTCTAATTCAACATCAAAGATCAACAGGTAAATCAAGACTTTGGACTTGCGGTTTATACATAGGTGTGTGCATTATTTATTTGAAATATGCATTAGTATTCTATAATTTCAGCATCACACCAGATATTTGTTCATGTGAAATTTTGGCTGGTTTACCAAGGAAGAGCAGATTACCAAGGCTTTTTCAAATTTAAGCCCCCCCCCCCCCCCCCCAGCTCCCCTCCATCCTGTCTGCTTTGATTTATTTTTGTTTTATCAAAGTGGATTTGCCTACAGGAATTTGCTGGTGTAAACTTCATATTGCCATAGGTTCTTTCATGTATTAATTGCTTGCTGCTGATTCCCCCACTTTATCGTCTCGTCTGAAAAACTAAACAGCACTTTAAATGACCATTCAATTTTAAAGTCAAATTAGATAGGGGAGGAAAAATTGCCCTTTAATGGTATTCATGAGCCTTCAACCACGGGACCATGGATATTCTCACTTCTAAATGAATGATGTATTCATATGGCTAACATTCCACTTATCAGCAGCTCCATTAGTTTATAAAGCAGAGAACCCAGTACCAGATACTAATAAAAAGTGCATGTTTTCTGTCTAGATAAGTCAAGTGCTTCTTGCTGGCCAGCTGTGTTGAAAATATTCTCCAAACTCTTCAGCTAGTTCAGAATTATGTTGCTGGTGTAAGATCTCAACACTAATATTCTCCTTGTTCTTTTCTGAATGCCATGGGTGACTGTGCGTGCAGATATATGCATTCAGTCTGTCAGAACTTGCTCACTGAAGTCATTGTTTTTTCTGGAGTAAATTTTATCATTATTGTGTGTGGCCGTCTAATGTCCCCCCCCCCCCCCCCCCCCCCAAAAAAAAAAAAAAAAAAAAAAGGTTTTTGAAAGAAAATAAAATAGAATGAAGTTTAGTTTTTGTGTATGATGTGAGTGTGAGCACTCCCATACTCTGTTGAAAGAAATTAATACTTTGGTGTTTTTTTTTGGCCTATGAAGGAAATGTGTTGTTAGTGTGCACACCTGAATAACTGCAAAGTGTCCTGGTGTCTCCACTAGTTCTAGATGCATGTGTCTATGCACACCAAGATGGTAAAGAACATTTTTATGTTTTCACTTCATAGTCATACAGAATAAAGGTTCAAGGACTACATTTGTCATTAGAGAAAGATTGTGCAAAATTCTTTAAGTCTGTCTCTATGCTTTCCAGAATCTGAGCTTTTGAACTGTAGAGTTCTTCAAGGTCTCTCCATTCTTCTGATCACAGATTTTTTTTGTGTGTGTGTGCATCAAGTATGTTTGCAATTATCACATGTATCAGTGCAAATTTGTGTGCGCGCGCATGTGTGTGTGTGTGTGTGTGTGTGTGTGTGTGTGTGTGCAAGGCGTGTCAGTTATAGGCAGGCATGTGCATAGCATATATTATGTGTTATGCATACATGTATGTGTGACTGTGAGTAAGAAGGGCTGAAGGCGGAAGGTGTGCGGAATAGTTCTAAGGTTGCAGGAGGTTGGAGTTAGGGGAGGAGGATAGTCAGATGGGGCAATGGCGATGGTGTTGGTAGTGAAGTAGGGAAGAGAGGTGGGGTGAGAGGAAGAAAGTCACAATTTTTTTGATATATCTGTCTGAGTGCTGACTGACATGTGAGTGCGAATTCACTTGAAATCTGTTGAGTGCGTGGAGGTGTCAGGACTGTGCTGAACAAATAATTAATGGAGTAAACAAGGGCATTTAAACAGTTTTTCTTTTGAGACACCTCCAAACAAAGAGTGCATAATTTTTCTTGAAACCCTCCAAAACACAGAGAGCAACTTTTCCTTTCAATCTAAAATTTACTTTGCTAAGATTTAAGAAAAAAAAAAATGAAGGCATGGGAGTGGGGATGGGGAAGGGGGTGGGGGGAGGGAGCGGTAGAGTAGGAAAGGGGATGGGGGGGGGGGGGGGGTGATTGAAAGGGGGTTGTTTTTAAGTCTTTTTTCACTTGCAACTGCTGATATAACCATGGTTCATTGACCATGTGAAAAGATGAAAAATCATGAGCACATGCATGTCAGGCATGATATATATATATGGATATTTAATGTATGATTTTTAGAAGATTGTATATGTATGATTTTTAGAAGATTGGATTGATTATTCAATGAAACCAAATCAAAACTTAAAGCATCACAGTATTCACACATTATATACTAGACAGACAGCATGTCAAACTTAAAGATTTTGACAATGACAATGAAGTCAAAGGGTTTTAAAATGAACTGTACCGTGGGTGGTCAGGAGCTGGAGCTGATTGAGGAGAACTGGCAGTCAGAGGTTAAAGATCTGCTGGCGGTGGTGGACAAGCTGCAAGTGGAGAACAGGCACCTGAAGCTGTCCCTGCAGAATGAGAAGAATGCCCTGGAGGAAAAGGTCTCCGCCAGGTACAGAGGTCAGTCCCCAACCAGCCTCACCTGTCTCTTCGTCTGTCAGGGAAAATAAGTGTGAGAGAGAGATTGGGTCATTGACAGGTTTAATGGTGTGTTGTACATTGTTTTGTATGTATGTAGCACAGCTGGAAGCGATTGTGATTATGAAGCACACGTTTAGAAGTGGGAGAGAGCTTGGCTTTCCAGTCTTAACGTGTGCTGTTGCTGTTTTTCAAATGGTTATATCCACGCATAGATATATACACACAAAGTATACATACAGTGACGCACACACACAGACGTAGGCACACACACACATACAGTGACACACACATGCACAAATGCATGCACATGCATGTGGATACACATACTTCTAGTTTGGTACTCGTAAAATGTTTCAAAACATACAAGATCCTTGCATATCTAATCCATAGTAGAGTGACATGGTGGATGCCTTCTCAGCCAGAAGGCACCATCTCTCTGTCCTTAGTCATGCATAATAGGTCTCTCATGCTGTACTTTTTGTCTGTTCACTGATTCTATACAGGCAGGATTTCCTCTGTTTATTTCTGCGACACTTCTACAGCACACGGGAGAATGCTTTGGGGTGAAGAATTGTTGCACTAGTTAGACATAGCCCTACCTGACAAGTTTCCGGCGCTTTTTGCAAGGAGTGGTTTATTACTTGCCTGCATCTATTGTGACTTGCCGCCTGTAGTATTAGTTCATCCTGTGCTTTGTGTAAGAGAAGTGCAGAAATTTTCGAAAGATGTTTGCTCAGATGCCTGAAAGTTTCTTTCAGCTGTAAGTGTCCAGCTTTTGCATCTGTTATAGGAGAACTGAGTCAACCAAGGACTTGGAGAGCTTCAACTCAAGTGGAAAGTTGATAGATTTGCTGTTTCAGAGCATGCTGTGTCTTGTCATGGCAGATGTAGCCAAGCAGAGTGTTGTTTTGATGTATTTCACTGAGTTGCTGTGGACCCAAGATATTTGAAAATATCCACTTCTACTCTCTGTCCACTCAGGCTTATGGAAATTGCTGTTTGTTGGGTGCAGCCATTCAGCATGATTTTACTTTTTTCAAAAATCAAAACTGATTCATAGAGTTCCTGTGTGAGTGTGTTGTGTGTGTGTGTGTGTGTGTGTGTGTGTGTGTGTGTGTGTGTGTGTGTGTGTGTGTGCGTGCGTGGTGTGTGCGCGTGCGTGCGTGCGTGCGTGTGCGTGCGTGCTTGCGTGCATGTGTGTGTGTGTACGAGTGCAGATTTTACTTCTACACTGTGGGTGAAAAATCTCACTTTGAGCTTAATAAGTATAACAAATGGGCCGTCAGGTGTTCATCATAGCCTAAGCCATGAGCACATCACCGTATTTCAACTTGTAGACTAGTTTCGTCTACTAATGTGTTGGTGTGTTTCATTTCGACAGAGAATGAAGAGCAGGAGATCAAGGTGCTGTCCAAACTGAAGGAAACAGTGGACAAACAGCGACAAGAACTGCGCTCACTGAAGCGCGACCTCTCTCAAAGGGCAGTGGACTGTGAAGCAGTAAGGAAATTATTGTATTAGTTATCAGAATGTTAATAATCAACCATTAGATATTCAAGGAACCATCGTTTTCATGGCTGACTTAAAAAGAAGAGAAGGGTGACAGGACGAATATGAAATTTAAATAGAACTGGACCATCATGCAGGAGAAATCAAAGAAAGTATTCTTGAATTACATGAAAAAATTGGAATTGGTCTTTTTCTTTTCATTGCGTTTTATAGGTGTTTTTTCCTTGCGTCCACAACACCAACAACCCAGCTTGAATACCAGTACCCTGTGTTACTTCATTTCATGCTTGCATAAAAGTTCACTCAGTGTTGATTTGTGGTGCCTCGTTTGGTCTGATATATGCAGGGCACCACACCTACTCAGCCGCCTCCTGACGATAACAATTCCTTAATTTCAGAGCCAGCATGAGTGAATGTCCCCTATAGAGGGTGCCACCAGGTCATCCAAAATCGGTCCCCATGAATTCCCCTATACTGGTGTCATGGACATGAACTCATCAAGGGCACAGACTTCAAGAAGAAATGGAAACTGAGGTCACCGTGAGAGCAGGGCATGAAGGGCAACAGAATTTGGTCAGTTTTCATTAATGCTGGTCGATGAGGTTCAGGATGATAAAGATAATGCTCTGAAGTTCCATTCTGATCTAAGATTGCTTGACAAGGCTGTGCTCCACACTTAATACTTTAATATATCATGGCATCAACGAGGCCAAGAGATAGAGACGCAGTGTTGATCAGGGAATTTGAGAAACGCTCTCAGAGATGCTCCATGAAGTGAATGAAATTCAGCTGTGTGGTTCCAATCAGCCCAATGGAGTTCACACTAGTCATAGTAAACTCAGCTGTGGATAGGACTCGATCATGGGCAAAAAATGCCAAAAATGTAAACGGCTCTGATGAGAATGGAATCCATGATCTCCTGGCTGGGAATTACTTACACTAACCGTTGCGCCATGTTGGCTGGTTAAGAATAATTCGTTTTTGTTTTTAGTTTTTTATTTATTTATTTTTGTCAGAGCTTTGTGCTCTTGCAGCTTTTCCTCAACTTCTATTGTGACATTTATCCACTAGTCAGATGCTCTAATCTGTAATATAGGCAAAGGGGTTAGGGTTGACCTCCAAAACATGTTAAAAGGGTGTACATATATGTAGTTAGAATGTCATCTCTTTCAACTACAATATTGCAATTATCATCAAACATGGAAAATAGTATGGAAAAAGATACATGTAGTTAGAACGTCGTCTCTTTCGACTACAGTATTTCTATTGTCATCAAACATGGAAAACAGTATGGAGAAAAGTATCAGCTGGACAAAATACAGGTAGGAACTTTCGTGTTTGGTTAGTAGTTTGTCACTGTAATTGTGTATACATGCTTTTGTGTGTGTGTGTGTGTTTGCATGTGCTCATGTATGTTCACAATGTTTCAGCTGCAGGCTCAATTGGAGCAGATCGCTAAGGTGAACGCTGACCTGCGTCACAAGAACAACACTCACAAGAAGCAGACACGGACTTTGCTGGACGAGAAAGCAGAGCTTGAGATCGCCCTGCACCAGAAGGATGCTGAGGTCGAGAAGGTCAAGGTCATGATTTCGGAGCGGGAAAAGTTTGAGGAGCAGAGGGCAGCAGTGCGCGCAGCCATTGCTGAACAGAGAAAGAGTGAAGAGGTGAGAACAGTCGTGGATGATGCAGGTGGAGGGGAAGCTTTGATTGTGCGTGAGTGTGCGTGCATGTGTGCATGCGTGCGTTTGTGTGTGTGTGTGTATGGATGTGAGGGCATGGTTGTGTGTATAGTCTTCTTTTCCTGTGTGCCATAGGCCTCCGGAACTTTCTATTTCTCTGTATCTAAACTGTTATTCCTTTAATATCCCATTGAGATCA